>JAUCMS010000034.1:3447608-3506288 GCA_032357445.1 Enteromius radiatus | reverse complement strand
CCGTGGATCGGTTCATTTCTCCGATCCCCGATCCAGCTATTTTTTCAATATCGGGGCCGATATCCGATCCTAATATCGGATCGGTGCACCCCTACATATTAGCTATTTATTAGTACCTATTAGGCACATATTAATGCTTTATTCTGCATGACCATGTTCTTGGTCATGTTAATTAGCAACAAATTTGGAGATTATGGAAGAAAAATTCTTCGGTAATAGTGAATGTGTTTGATATTTATTTATAATTATTATTACTATTATTATGATTATTATTAATCATATTTTTTTTATTTCATTTGAGGCCACATATGAACTTGATATTTATAAATGTCAGTGTGTGTGTTAAATTGTTAAACCAGTGTGTGTTAAATTGTCTTGTTTAGGCGCACACAGAATATGTGTATATATTATTTTTTCTTCCAAAAAGTGTAGGTATAAATATTTTTTGTTTAGTATTATTACAATCAACTTATTAATTTATTAAACTTTGTTTAACAAATACCACCATGATGTGTATTTACACTTGCACTTTATACATATTTTTAATTACAAATCTAATTTAATTCACATTTATTCATTTATTTCTTAGCTGAGCTATTATATTTATTAAAGTAAAATGCAAAGGGATTAAGGATGTATAGACCTTTATGAACAGATGAAGTTGTCGAGATGAAATATTCCGTGGGCTTAGATTCCGTGTGGGTCTGATCATGAGTAACATCTTCAAGAGAACACATTCGTAAAAGATATATGGAGCTGATGGTTTCTTGAATCATTTTTTCCACCTGTACTGCAGTTTGGGTGGATTATGTAACCTACTATTAAAGTGATGCCCTTTCATTCAAACTGTTTCTCAAGATAGTTCTCATTATTTCTTTCTCTCCTCATGACTCAGGAGCAGACAGTCCCACATGCAGTAACGGGGTCACCCCTACTAACAAAAATAAGAGCCACAACAAATACACAGGCGTAAGCTCCGCCTCCTCCTCTCCATCCTCCTCTCCTTCCTCCGTCAATTACTCAGAGTCCAACTCTACTGACTCCACCAAGTCCCAGCCCCACAGTGCCACCAGCAACCAGGAGACTAGGTCTGTGTTGTTGTTTGGGTTAGTAATTGACTTTTTGTCTGAGCCAGACAGAAAAACAAAATATGTGGTTCTATGCAAGCAAGGCCGAGCATATAAAATTGAACTTGCTCACAGAAGTTTACTTACGTTCTCGAGAGACCAGCTCTGTCGTTGACTGTGTTTTTGTGTGTTGACAGTGATAGTGAGATGGAGATTGAGGCAGAACATTACAGCAACGGTGTGACAGAAAGCTCAACCCGCATTATGAATGGCACATACAAACACCAGGAAATCCTGCTGGCAGATGACAACAGTGTTGGTAATGGAGTAGCAGGTACAGGACATGCTCGTACACCGCACATGCAGGACTTTCAGCATCATAAGCAACAGTCTGTGAAAATGTTCTCTTTATCCTTGTTCATTCTTCACTCTGAAGTGACTAGTTCTTTCTCTGCTTTCTCTGTCCTTCTCCCCCATGAGAGTGGCTAAATTGAGCTTCTCTATAATTCAGCCCATTAAATGGTTTTTCTCCAAGGTTACGAAGAGAGAGTGTGGTCTTTTGTAGTTGCAACGTTTTTGTTACTGAATACTTTCAGGCATGTGTGCATTTTATTTATTTTTGGCTTAAATGGATAAAACTAAGTTATTGAGACTATTACAAAGGACTTTTTGAAATTGTATTATATTAAAATATTATTTTATATTATTTTGTTGTTGAATGGTGTGGAGTCAGCAATTTTTAAAAATAAATTAATATTTTAATTTTGCAAGGATGCATTAAATTGACATTTATAATGTTAAAAAATATTTCTGTAAAAACTCATCACAATTTTCTACATAGATAATGTGTTTCTTGAAGACCAAATCAGCATAGAATGATTTCTTAGGCATTTTCTGACACTGAAGTATGAAGTAATGCATGAAGTAATCCATAGCATGAATAAATTAGATTTTCAAATAGAAAACAATTCTTTCAATTTGTAATATTTCACAATATTGATTTTTACTGTATTTCTGATCACAAATGGTGAGCTTGAGACTTCTTTCAAATACAATTAAAATGTCTTTACCATTTATTTTACATTGTATTATTTTATATTACAACATTTACATTCCCACTAGTTCCACTCACTTATTAAACATAATTTAGGTGAGATTTCCCAGCAGTACTGTATTGAAGTTAAAAGTTGCATTTAAAGTTGCTAACATGTTCGCTTTTGTTGTTTCATTGCAATTTATCTGCCCCTCTAGATGACAGCTGCAGCTCAAGACAGCTGTGTGGAGGAAACCAGGCGGCCACAGAGAGGATGATCCAGTTCGGCAGAGAGCTTCAGGCCCTCAGCGAGCAGCTCTGCCGCCAATACGGCAAAAACGCCACTCACAAAAAGATGCTGCAGGTAGGAGCGAAGGGAGAGGAGGGGAGGGTCTTATGGTGATATTGTGCAATCATAACACATCAGTTTGTTGTGCTTTATAATAAATATTTGTGAAGTGGTCTATTTAGGCATGCAATAATATTCTGAGCATATAAACTAATGTTCAACTCCTCTGCCTCTTGTTTGTTGCTGATGCAAATATACAGTTGAAGTGGAAACTTGATTAGCCCTGTGGGTAGCAGTACACTTGCATCCTTTGTGCCCACTCACCAATGCGTTTGTTTGTTTGTGTGTGTGTTCAGGATGCATTCAGTCTGCTGGCGTACTCAGACCCCTGGAACTGCCCCGTGGGCCAGCAGTTGGACCCCATGCAAAGAGAGGCGATCTGCTCTGCTCTCAACAGTGCTATTCTGGGTAAGGCTGCTTGGCTGGCTGAGATCACAAACTACTAAGTTCTCTTATGTAGGCCTTTTAATTTACATGTGGCTGCAGTAACACGAGACGGATAAAAGAGCTAGCAATGGTTTGGTAACATGGCCACGAGTTGTTATTATCATTCCTAAATGTTTAATGGTTTTAATGGCCTCATATCTGTGATCTTTTGCCTCATTTAGAGTCTCAGAATCTGCCCAAACAGCCTCCACTCATGCTGGCTCTGGGTCAGGCCACCGAGTGCGTGCAGCTGATGGCCAGAGTTCGTTCTGGTTCCTGCTCCTTCGCCAGAGTCGACAACTTTTTGCACTAGCACCAGTCCAGACAAGAGCACCAAGGTAATTATAGTTTTAAAAAATACTGTGATTTTATTTTTATACAGGAATTCAATGGTAAAATTGAGT
Organism: Enteromius radiatus; assembly: GCA_032357445.1. Lineage (NCBI taxonomy): Eukaryota > Metazoa > Chordata > Actinopteri > Cypriniformes > Cyprinidae > Enteromius > Enteromius radiatus. The sequence goes on along the minus strand of JAUCMS010000034.1, from coordinate 3,503,009 downwards.
TTAGTTCATTATTTTGGTTTGTTTTAATTCAAGTCAAAAATATTATTATTTACTTTTTTATTGGTTTAGTTTTATTTGCTTTTTTATTTTAATTGAGTGTCATTTTTCAGTTTTACCATAAATCATTCTGTATATAACAAGACACACAACACTTAATAGGAAAATTTTATTTAATTTTTCATTGTTTTTATTGCACATTTATAATTCGATTCAGTGTATATTCTTCTAGTTTTCAACAAATTTACCTTTAATTTTTATCTTTAGATTTTTTTCCACTTTTAGTTTTATTTTAATTCAGTGTAATTTCATTTTTTTTTTTTCCTTATCTACTTTATTTGTAACTTGAATGAAGACTGTATATTACAAACTGTGATGTTGTCATATTACTTTAACTAATTATTATCATTAAAAAACGTTTTAAAGGTTACTACGCTTTGTTATTCTGCTAGTCAAATTGGGTGTTTTTGATAGTGTAAAGGTTAAGATAATTGACAACTTAAGTTAGTAACTAACTCAAGTTGTCAATTATAGACCCATAGACTGCCATTATAAAAGGCCCAGATGGATATCTTTGGATCACAGTGTCATAGGGACATGTAGAGTGATTCATGAATCACTTAACCTCTTCCTAACAATGCCCTAGCAACCATTATGGAGCACCCTAACAACCCTAACCCAAATAGGCATATCTTCAAATCTGAATGTCATAGACACATCAAGGTTTGTTTATGTCATTCATACTGACAAGCAGTCTTGTAGGTCAGGTGTATCATCGTTGCAGCTGCCAAGCTGCTTCCTAGCAACCAAACAATATACCCTAGCAACCATTTAGGAAGATCTAGATCTTTGCAGCAGAATATTGTGTAGACATAGGACTTGGTTCTTTTGATCATCAATGACCATAGCAACCGCAAAGCAACACCCTAGCAAAGGCCCTTGCATCTGTCTTGGGCACCCTAGCAACCGCCAAACTATACAGCAGAATCCAACCATGTCAACCTAGCAACCGAGCACCCAGTTTTGCCACGGCAAGCACCACTCACATTTTCTTCAGGAAATGTACTGTCTAGTTTTTTTTTTTTTGTAATTTTATTACATTTTTGTTCATGTTTGAATACACATTTATAGGTCTTGTTGCAAGAAATTGCATTTTTGTTTTACTTGGCCTCTTTTTCCTCTGCTATTTTTTATTCATTTGTTAAATATTCCTGTATTTCTAATGTCCATGTTAAAAACAAAAAACCCATTTGTATTTCCCTCAGGCAGTGTTCGGGACAGCTAAGCGGAGGACTTTCCAGTTGGTTGCCATGAGAAGAGCACGCGTTTGAATTGGTGTGTCACTTGCCGTTTGCCAGAAGCAGCCGAGCAGAATGAATAGAAACATGAGAAGAGAGAGGCTTCTTTTTAATTTAGTATTATCAAATACAAATTGTGTGACACTATTTAAAGATAATTAATTATTCTGTTTATCTAGTCATTTTTATTTTAGTTAATATTTTGTCTGTTTGTTGTGCTCATCTTGAAACAAATCAAATCAAATTCCCAAACGCTTTTTTTTTTTTTTTTTTCTATGGGTGAACTCAGTGCATAGTATTTCATGCATACCATATCAACAATATAAATAATGGTAAGTTCCTACTGAAAATTTGAGCTACGCACTCTGGTTTTTCTCAGTCAGAGCTCAGGTATTTAGACAAATGTTGTTTTGTCTTCAGAGCAGGATGCTTGCGGACACAGGTGTCGCTTCACCAGATCATACTGTGGGTTTTTAAGCAGGTCCTTTTCTATGTACAAGCCAATTTATTTAATTTTTTTTTAATTTGGTCGACCTTAACAGCCCCTTTAGGAATTAAATGGACTTTGGTGTTGCGCGTAAGTGAATTAGGCGTGACTTTACAATGTTTTTTTGTGAGAGAGGGTGAGATAATGCATGGCTCCTTTTAAGCTACTTTAGTATCTCAGGCACCAGCACGAGTTTCATTAGACACAATCACACACAGTGACGACGCAGACTTGCCTTTGGGTCCAATGTAGATGACTTATATTTTCAGCCATAGACCTTTGCCCAAAAATAAATCTATTTTAGATTATTTTACCATCTTTATAGCAGTGGATATCATGCAGATGTTAACCTCCACTTTTTTTGTGGTTTTCTGATTTTTCTGGCTGTACCAAATAAAAACGCAACGTTTTTGACAAAAGAAAATTAAGGTCAGTAGTTTGATTATACAGAAGCTCCACTGAAGCTTGCAGACTTACTTCGTATGCGAAGTCTGTACGTTTTATACCCATGTGAATAGTGTCACTGTGTTGATAGTTCTCCTGTTAGATTAATAACTACAAACTGACACCTTTTCAACTTCCGTTGTTGGTTGTTCAGTACTGTTGTTTAAGTTTCTTACCATTGGATGCACTGTACTTCAATTAATGCACATGATGCATTACTGTATCTGTCTACCTCTCCTGTTCAGTAATGGAGGGGCAGAGTATGAACTTGCAGCATGCAAGACAATTGACTGACCCAGTGTTCCTGCAAATGAACAGAAACAAAAAAAAAATGTATTTATTAAGCACCTAGAACATCTCCTTAAATATCAATCAATCAACTTCACCTCGACTTCATATCAGTGCAGTTGTTTTGTTTTTTCCCTACTTTAGCAATCCTTTTCTCTGCCTTTGTAAATGTGATGTTAACTGGCTCAGGCACTTAATAACGCTTTTCATTTCCCATTAGCAGCCTGTGTTTCTGTTTTCTTTCTTTTCATCTGGTCATCCATGAAGGAAGAACTTTAAATCGATCCCGTGTCAACCCAGCATTTTACTTGCCAGCACGCCGCTGTGGTGTTGAATGTAGCTTAGCCGATTTTATTTCCCACATTTTTTGCTGCTGGCCATCATGAGATTGTTACATTCCCGTATCTACACCTGCTTTTGTTCATTTATACCTCATTTACTCTTAGGACAGTGCTGTCTAGCTTGTTGTATCATGACAGGCATTTAAACAAGGTATGCGTAGTGCAGGTTGACCTGGCAGAAGTCAGAGGTCACGGGGTCACTGGACGGTTGCACATGCTCCTCAATAGCTAAAATAAACTTGGCGTTTCCAACTCTGCGCCTATATTCATTATGTAACTCCAAAGGCAGAGTAAAATCACAGACTACATTGTTTGGAGCCCCGCCATTTGTTTTTAGCAGTGTTTGTGTGTCAGTCTGAGTGTGTGGGGTGGGGATTTTACACTTCCTGATCCCAAACAATCTTGTTTTACTGTTTTACTCCGCTAAATGGGTCAATTTGGTTGTTAAATGGTGGTATATTGTTGCATGGGGACATCTTGTGTAACTTTTTACTTATGTTTGAGTTACAAAATGGCAGTTTATATAGAAGCGCTCGTACTTCTACTGACCTGTATGTTGTAGATCTTTCATCATGGGGCGGCTTTTTAATGACAAATATGTTTTGGAACTCATCATAATCTAACCACCTATAATGAATATTGTCTTTTTAAAGTAATCCATCATAGAAGTCCTTATTGGCTTTAAATAGGGACCTACGTACATATATGGAAGGGAAGAAAGTAGCCAAAATCTTTGTCGAGATCATCTTAGTCATGTGGTGACGTTCCTGCCTCACAAGACAATGGAGCAGGATGAATGGAATGGAGTACAGCAAGCTGTGCACAATTGACTTCTATTATAATTTTAATTTTATTTGAGTTTTCTTTTAGCAATTGTGAAATGAGTTACCCTCTACTTAGCATGAACCTTTAAAAACCTTTAAAACAACATAAAAAAGAAAAACGATTTAAAAAAAGAAAAAAAAAGAGACATACCTATGTACTGGAAACATGATAAAGAAATATTGTACTCATTTAATTTTGACAGAATTATTTTTATTAAAATACACATCCATGAGCAAATTGTGTCAATTTTGTATTATTTTGTTTTCCTTGTTTCTTCGTATGGAAATTAATATATTGTTCCTGCATCTTTGCAGTAACTGCATTTTTTGCGTATATACATACAATGTTCCTACATATTGACTGCATAAAATGTGTGTGGTTTAGGATCTATTGTGAAATGTTTGCATTGAATATGTTTATTCCTGTCAACTTTGAGATATATGCCTTATTACACTCACATTTGCATGAATTCATTTAGCAGATTGGATTCACTAAATATGTATTCTACAAACTGTATATTGAAAGTAATGTAAATAGCCAGAGAAAATAAGAGAATTGATGCACAGGTGGCTTGATGAGGGAGTGAAAGGTTAATAATTCATCACATGCAGCAGGGCATGAGTCTTTCTCAGAGGATGTACCTGGATGATCCTGCACCTTCCGACTTTCTCTTGACCCCTTCTTGAAGATGTGGAGAGCAGTGATTAAGCTTTTTAAATGTTGGACATTTTTCACATCAAGCCATAAAGCTCACTGCCAAGTGAAAGTAAATCAGGTAAAGTATACAAAAATACTTTATTTTAAAGAAATACATAGTTTTTGTATTTAATTAACGTTAGATTTGTATTATTATTACTTGAAGCCTGGTCGTCCTTAAACATGTCAGCGGGCAGTTGTATTGCTGACTTTCCCCTTTAAAGTTAACGTTATATTACATTTACATCTCTAGATGTAGGTAATTAAAAAACATTCCAAAAACACGGCCTTAAGGATATAACTGAACTTAATCTACAACTGAGCGCATTTCACACCTGAGAGGATCAGTTAATCGGTTACCCGGATCATCAGTGATGACCAGTATAGCCTGTCTTTTCGAAAATTCCACCGTTGAGCATTTTGCTTGAATTGATGGGACTCTCTTAATGTTTCTGTGCCTTTTCATTATGCTGTACCAATTTACAAATGAACTGTTATGTAAATTGTGCAGGTGAGAATCGTGAGAGCCGTAACTATAGAAACTGATTTAAATCGCCACTACCAGCATGAGACAGCAGATGGCGCCAATTCCCTCTATTTCACACATCAACCGATGACCGAGGGCCACTAGAGGGCCTCAGTAAACCTCCTTGAATGTGTTTTTAATATATGTATCATTTAAATTACTTTGAATATCTACATAATTTATTTTGTACTTATCATGAACTCAGGCAGTTTACATCTTTGAAAAAACAAAACAATTAATCAGTGGCTCTGAACATATGTATTGGTTAATTGTGGGTTTTTAGTGTTATAGGCTAGATGAGTGACAAAATTAAGTTTTGAAGAAATATCCAGTTGAGCATGTGTAATCACGTACATATTAATTTTGTTTAGAAGCAAATTTAGCATGCTGAATTAATTCTGATTATTTTAATGTAGCTACTAACAGTCCTAATTTCTGTTTTAGAAAAAGCAATGTTGTTATGATTTTAATAGAAGGGGTCACAAAGGTGGAGAATCACAATCGCTCTAGTTGGAGCGATTACATCACATTGATTTCCAGCAATCTGTGATAAGTTATCGCAAATCTAATGTGTCCTTCATATGTAATGCAATAATGCTCAATTATAAACATAAATAACAGGTCCCAAAAATGTAATTCTATCAACATTCAAAAACAAATATAAATTTGAACATGATATAAATCATACTAATCGTTGCAAAATTTAAAAACAAAAATATAAATAATTTAAGCAAGAAAATACATAAATTTTAAATACTTTTATTATCTTAATAGAACATTTTATAATAAGCTTATAACATTCACAGTATTGTACACCTTGACCCATCTGATTATAATAAAAACACAAGAGTCTAAAAGATTTTCGTTTTGTTTGTGATACTCAAAAGAAATAGAAACCTCCTCTCCAGAATTCTAATATACATACAAAAGTACAAGAATAAGAAAAATACTTTCCATATTTTACACATATATAAAATGCTCTTTTTTATAAAAAGGGCTCCTAGTGTACAAAAGTGTCCATCATTTCATATTTCTATTTATACATATACATTGACATACACAAAAAAATAATGCTCATGTGGTGTTATCGGTGCTCCGATTGTGTGCCGTTTACATGCCATCACTTTCTCTTTAGGATCCAGCACTCTCTTCTAGAGTATGCCAATAAAACTTATTCATTTAAATATAGCTAACAAAACATAGTGACAGTTCACGCTTCTCCAGATGTCTCTTGCTATACTTTCAAATCACTCTCTGTTTTTTCAGTTGTCCTCGTTGTCTGCTGTGAAAACCCGAGGTAATGAGTCACTGAGTGTCAGTCGTGCAGATGTTACGTCAAGATCTGTTCAAATAAACTACATTCTCTTTCAGACTCGAGGCTACCTTGAGAAATGTCAGTTTTGTGGTGAAGTAACACCTCGTTTGTTTCGCTGATCGAGTTCAACCAGATAATGCTGGGCCTTCATGAATCACGCCCATCATTTAATGACACAGAAACACTGGCTTCCTGATTATTTTTGCTGGCAACTGTTTCTAACTGAAATTATAAAACTCAAAGATGCCCTTCAAAACATTTGGAATGATTCAAAATAAATAAATGTGTGACCCTGGACCACAAAACAAGTCAAAAGGGTCGAATTTTGGAAACTGAGATTTGTACATTGTGGTGAATAATGGTGAATAAATAAGATGTATGGTTTGTTAGAATAGGACAATATTTGCCTGAGATAGAAAATCTGGAATCTGAGAGTGCAAAAAATCTAAACTCTGAGAAAACTGCTATTAAAGTTGTCCAAATGAAGTTCTTAGCAATGCATATTACAAATCAAATATTAAGTTTTGATATATTTACGAAATATCTTTATCATAACAACATGATCTTTACTTATCCTAATGATTTTTGCATTTTGACACATACAATGTATTGTTGGCTATTGCTACAAATATACCTGTGCTACTTATGACTGATTTTGTGCTCCAGGGTCACATATATTAGTAACATTTTCCCAAAATTTCACAAAAATTAATTAGCTCATCAGTACAGCTGGAAAAAATGTTAATGCATTTCACCATCCTTTCTCCATCATGACATGATCATCATGATAGACAGCCTTTGAAGCGCAGGACGTCCCGAGGCCGGTATCTCCACAGTCTAAACAAGCGTTCACCTGGGATCTTGTTGCCTGAAAACAGCGCTCGGGTCTGTTGGACATTAGAGAAAGCAATATTTTGCTCCAGGACTGACAGTGTCCACCTCAGTGCCGTTTCTGTAAGATAATACTTTCAAAATAAGAGCGAACACACACATGCACACACTCACCATGGCTAAGAAAGCCTCGCAGCTTTGGCCATCAGGAGTGGACTGTGTGAAAAAGGTCCCAATGTGCAGATTTCTGGCCTTTCCAAACATGAAAGGAATTTCCTTTTTTTTTGCTCTTTACAGAAAAACTGCACACAGGAGAACGGACAGACCGAGTCAATGAGAGGTCGAGTCTTTCTGAAGTTACGCCGCACCGGTGCCAGTTAAGTATATAGATTCCTATTTTTCCAGAGGGGGAGAAAAACTAAAAACAAAGAGGGAAAAAGGGGTTGGCATCCTTCAACAAGAAAGAACCCGTGCCAGAATGTTTTTCAAACAATAAAATGCTAAATTCAAACCATTTTATCAACTTCCCTCATGTTGTTCCAAACCTTTCTTTTTCCTCTGTGGAACATAAAAGATGACATTTTGAGAAAAGTATCTGTTTTTTGAAAGTAACCAAACTATAAGGTTAACAAAAATCTTTCACAGAAGACAAAAAGTCAAACAGGTTTGGAATGACATGAGAGTGAGTAAATTTCGAAAAGTTTTATTTTTGAACTTTTAATGCAACATTTAACAGAAGAGGGACCCAAAAAGAGGTTTCCACTTCCTTGCATTTTTTTTTTTTTTGACACCAGAGATAATGAATGTGAAAATTAAGCCAAGTTGGGAATTAAAATGGCTTTTATACAAACAATAGAGTGACAGAACAGAATAAAAATATTGGGAATGATCCTAATGCTACACTTCCTATCTCGAGACATTAAAAAAGTGATTAAATAAATGCTTTGACTTGATTAGAAATAACACTTGAAAATCATCACGGAGAGCACATTTGGTAGACATTTTGAGTTTGAGAAACTACGATCAGCATCAGAATGAGATGAGATGAGCAAACAAGCATAATCAACACTGATCAGATCTGGTTTAACAGTCTTATATGTTCCTCCACCTCCTCATCATCATTACCATCATCATCAATACGAGAGGCATCATAAAAAGAGAGAATGAATCCGAAACAAGACACGCATCACTCCACAGAGGCAATTCGTTTGTCTCTCACGTCCTCTGAGGTGCAAGTGTTAGTAGTAGTAGCTAGCACACTTCTGAGTCAACAGAGATGAATATGGTTGCTTTGTCCCAAAAGAAGAAAAAAACAACTAAGGCGAGAGGAGTGGAGAGCCATAAGGCACTTCCATACAGTGACAGCCACATTCCCCTCACACACGGGCTAGACTGTGCAACCCATGCGGCCGAGGGTCCTCATTCATTAGGGAAGATTGTGAAAAGGTTGTTGTCAGTGATAGTAATGGCTGAGAAATAACAGCTGATGATATAATAGTTCCTTCATTGTCTTATAAATGTGCATAAAAACCTACTGTAGAGCTCACAACGTAATAAAATTGCCATCCTCTCTCATGCTTTCTTGGCTACTGCTTGTCTTGGTGGGGCTGCCGTTGTGTGTGGGTGTGGTCAGGGAGCTTAAAGAGCTGCTACTGGGCAAGGAAACACTTTGTGGGAGGGGCCTGTGTGCAAATGCAGCCGACGACAGGGCGTTAACATGGCTGCCGTTGCCATTAGTCATCCGGTGTGGCATGTACGTTGACAGGTTGTCGTTCTCGAGGATGAGGTCAGTGTCATCATCACTGTCGCCCTCAGCCACACTGTTGCTGTTGCTGTATTGGCTGGCGTTCTGTGAGGCGGGGCTGGGGGCGGAGTCATGCGAGAGGGCGGAGCCTCCCGAGCCCGCTGAACTGTTGCCAGCGGACGTTTTACTTGCACGGTGCATCGTGCTGTTTCGCTGATTGGCGGGTTTCACCGTCACGATGAGGTTGTGGCTGTTAGCCACCATCATGTCGGTGACCTGGTCCAGTGATTTCCCTGCCACATCGATACCGTTCACCTCAAGTATCTCGTCGTTGACTCCCAGCAATCCCGTGCTCTCTGCTAGACCGCCTTTTACTAGGCGAGAGATGAAGACGCCGGGAACCTTCTCTACACCTTGGGGAGTGACGCGGACACTAACGCCGTCTCGGATGTAAAAGCCGAGGGGTTTGTTGGTGCCGTGCTTGTGCAGACGGACACGGAGATGCGTCTCGGGTAAGATGTCCACATCTATGATAGAAGAGATCTGCCGGAAATCCTGCGGAAGGCCGATGAGAAGAGCTGGTTTGGACTTCTGCTTTGGTTGATGTAGACCAGCTAGGCCTTTTTTCCTTCTCTGAAGAGAGCCTGTTGGGAAGGGCACGGAGTCATCTACATCTGAGGAGAGAGACAGACAGAGAAACTAGTTATTTATATATGAGGGGGGATAACATGTTGAATAATTACACTAACATTTATATAGAACATTGAGAGGGAACTTCATTTTGCCTCCCAGACAACATTTAAGGTGTCCTTAAGATTCAGCTGAACAAAACTAAGACGTGGTTCTTTCATCTCCTTCCATCCAATTCCTCCTGTCGGCTGGCCTCATAAAAGAAATACTCTCCACCTCACAACTCCACTAAATTTAGAATGATCTTCTTTGTACACCACTGCAGGTTTATCACTGGCATAAAATCCTGTTCACTGTTACTAAAAATGAATTCAAGGAGATACAAAGCACCTCGCTGTGTGATTCACCATCTGTCCTACCAGTATCACATCACCATGACCTCATTTAACAAATGGATCCCCATTAAAGCAAATTTAGATGTATTATTTTCAGTGTACTCTGAAAGAATGTTTATATCGAGCAATGCAGCTTGCAAAAAACAGAAGAGACCCGATCATAATAAAACCGAGAGGCAAGGATGGATGGATGAACAAACAAGGATTGTAATAAATCTGTCCAAGGCATTCTCAATGGGTCAAGGGTCATGAGACTGAATCAGATTAAAAGCCAGATTAATCAAAGCCTCTCTCACAGCACATTATATTCACTGTTCAGAAGGCCCAAACAAATCACAGCTGATGTGTCTGACTAGAAAAAGGAAAAAACAAGACTTGCTTTAGCCAATGAGCAGGTAACGGAGAACACAGAGCCCTCCTGACAGGAATCTGGTGGCGTCAGCAGGGAGAATGTTTTTAGATATTTTTAAACTGCGGCAAGGGTTTTGTGCGTGGGTCTTTGCGCAGAGGTCTTTTTGTGATTATGAGAGCACAGCCTTCTGGGAGTGGAAATAGCAAGAAGTCATCAACACCTTTCCTTCAGTCGGCTGACTAACATGAAACTGTGTGCGTTTTCTGCAGCACGCACATCTAGCGCTACACAGTGATAAATATTGATTTTTACATTTTCAGGATTTTGGGGTGTCCTGAGTAGTTTCCAGCCAGGGCATTGCTATACGGTTATACTAAGTTTGCTAGACAGCTACTAGGTGGTTATTTTCTGGTCCGAGTCAAAAGAGTTCACTGGTGAACCTGTACTGTATGTGTGTAAGTTGCTAATTCAATTAATTTGAAAAAAATTATGGCAAAAAACATTTGTGAACAAGATAGTGGTTAGTTCCCATGTTTTAAAAGGAGCAAATCATCACTTTCTTGGAAATAGAAATGAAACTAGCTTTTTATAAAAGAACAATAAATAAATAAATGTAAAATACATAAAACAATTATGTGAGATTTATAGCTTACAGACAAACCCATGCACTCCTTGAAATAAAGGAGAGTAAACCTTATGTATTTATTTGAAAATGTATTTGTATGTTGGTGTTACCATTCAGCTTTTTTTATATAACATCCTAAAAATGCATAGAATAAGGACGTTTTATTTTATTTATATACTATTATAGTTTATTTTTTTTTAACATATTTTCAGTTAGCTTTTCTTTTTAATTTAGTAATTTGCTTTTGATTTTAAATTAGTTTTTACATGAACATTTTTTACAGCTTATGTTATCTTAACAGCAAACCTCTCCTCAACAAACCACATAAACCATCCCACAAACTTTAGTTTAATAGCAAAGCAAATCTTGGTAGAACATCATGCATATCTCACAAATCCCTAACATCTGAAAACGCGTTTCTTGGTTCAATAGAATTTTAAACCATCTGTGCCATCCAGAAAAGGCCCAGCATGCACCTCAAGAGGAGATCACATGATGGGGATTATATTAATTAGTAGTTTGACTACAGGCCCAGGTTTGTCTTAAGATCCACAAACAGTAGATTACCATCTCACATCTAATTAATCACCATCAGGCCCCAGTGGCCCGCATGTGGACGGGGTGATGGGCGGTGAACTCCGACCCCTGTGCTCATATGGAGGGATATGTTGAGCAGAAGAAGAACGCAAAAACAATAGAGATGCACCAACCATTGTCTGTGTTTGTATGACCTCATATTTAATCTGCATAAATGTGTAAATATTTATCCTGAACGCAGACGGTATCGTCTAACGCACGTGACTGTCTATGTGTGGGTGTGCATATAAAGACTGAACGTAGCTTATATAGTATGCAACGCGCAGCACCCCTCTCCCTGTCTCACTACATTAGTCTGGTGTCTGGACCCCCACAGAGATCAGGACAGCCTCTGTTATTAAACCTGCTCACGGGCTGGAGAGCGAGACAGGGTGCCCAGGGAGGGTGAGTGGGAGGCAGAGTGGGATCCTGGCAGACAGGCGGGTCAGAGATGGGCATAATGGGTTGGCCTTAGGCTTTACAGCAGGTCCAACAACAATCCCGGTTAATACCAACTCCCAACCCTGCCCCCAAAATGATCATTCTGTGTTAAGATGTACAGCTAAAAGTGTTAATTTCTGTGGGTGGTGCGTGCACATGAGGTCCGGGAATTATATATCTCATAAACATTACTAATTAGTGAAATGACGTGACGATCAGAAGCTAATGCATTGAGCTCTCAAGGATGATTAAGAGACACCATCCCCTTAGCAATCTCTCTCCCACACACAAATGTCCAGGGCTTTTGACTGTGACTAAAATGTTCATAAATACAAAAAATAAATAAATAAAAAAGATTTTGACAATTTATATTCTAGACTGTACAAGCTTGTGTGTATGCAGTTTGTGTGCATCTGTCATCAGCTTGTGTGTTGCTGTTTGTTATTAACACACTGAGAGCTGTGATGTTGATTCACTAACAAGTGACTCTTAAGAACCGGTTCTGATTAATGAGTCATAAAGATTACTAAGAGTCTTAAACTTTTATGGCTGTCTGAATCAGACTCGCTCAGTTAGTAAATATAGTTAAAAACTCGTTCGCTGAACTGCAAACCATTTTTATTCAATTCAGAATCAACCTAGAACAATGAATTATAATTAGAAAGCAGGTTTGCATTGAATTTTCACATTATTTACATTGCACTGTAATACATGCATATATATATATATATATAAAAAAACATTCACATTGTTCACAAAAATATAAAATAATAGAATAACATAAAAATACAATCTCAAAATTATATCTAAAAAATATAAAATATATCTCAAATTTAATAAGATATATTTTGAAATAGAAATAAAATATAGTTGAAATGTACTGTTCATTGTTTAAAGTGTAATATATATTTAGTCCATTTATATGTGTGTAGTCCAAATGAAATGACCCTGCTTCTGAACAATAACCTGTTATTTTGTCAGCTAAAATCTTAAATGTTTAATTTTAGAAGCCCTCCCTAGCCATTTTGTTTTTAGTCTGCAGCTTTGACATATGTATACCAAGACTGAAAACCCACCTCAGTAACCCTCTCAAACAACCTTATAACCTGAGAGTAATATAACCACAATATGAGTAATCAAATGACCCCACTTATTACCAGCCTGTATCCACAGCAACCTCGCATTAGTGCAATACTGTATGTATAGTTCTAGTTGGGTTCAGAGATTGTGATGCATCTTCATCTCTGACTCAGACGAGTATAACAGCATTACTAAACCATTTATCGTATTATACTAGTCTGAGTGAGAAAGCAGCTAGTATTACCAATAACCATGTGCAGTTCAGACAGGAGACAAAGACATCTCCCTCAGCTTTTTTCTCATGCAACACCAGAAAAAAAGAGTATTTGTCTTATTTAGAATAAACCTCACGTCTAAAAGTGTATAGAAAGGTGCAGACAGAAACCAGAACCCAAACACCAGACTGCAGCGATTCCTGAAAAATACAATAAAAACATCAAAACTCTCGCCAGGTGTCTGAGGCCTACAGGCACAGACTGAGCAGAGCTTTGTGAACATTGCTCTCTGGATTACAAAGATACAGAAAGATTTTTAGAGACTTCCTCAGGCACAGCGTACACTGAAACATCTGTGTCTGTCGATGAGATGTTTAGGATATAGATACACTTTATGCCTTAAGTTCACAGAAGTAACATATCATAGGTTCATCATTTTTATATATATTTTATGTTTTTTGTTTCAAAAACAGTTCCATTATAATCACATAGAGTGGACATAATCTAGCTGGTCTCAAACCATAAACGTACCTGGGTGCATTTTATAAATGAGACGTGAAATACGTACCAATAAATACATATCACTGCAGTTTCATTTTGACTGGTTATAACACACAACACTGTAAAAATGTGGAAAACGAAATATAATATTGATTAGATAGTAATACTAGCCTAATAAATATAATTACAACGATAGTCTTGCTGTCATCAGTGGCAGCAGCCACAGGCGATATCCCTGGCTATTGTTGATAGATGATTTAGTCTATCGACACAATCCTACAGTAGTGTCAATAGGACATTCATGACTAGTACAGAAAACAACACTGAGGTACACGAACTGTTCAACAAAACCTCAGTTCTTCTCAAACCACTATCAGAATCATTATTTCCTCTTCGGTTCCTTGGTGGAGTTTATTATTGTAGAACAGGATAGCTTATTGACTTACTGAAAAAACCTCCGGGCAGTGTGTTATACTAGTATAGGAGAGCTTATTTACCCAGCGTTAACACCTAATAATGTAGTGTTATGGCAAGGCTGGACAGCTTATTGACTGCGTCCCTACACAGCACATCGGTAGGTTATTAGCAGAGTCATATATCATGCTGACTGGTCTCTCACCAGCAGAGAAGGGCTGCTGTGTGTCTGACAGGGTGCTGATGTGAAACTAGCCCTGCATTAAGAGACAATGTATTTAATACAAGACCAGTGGAGTTTAGCTTGCTTAGTTGGCGACACTTCATTTCTGGCAATATTGTCATCTTGATTGCACAGATGGTATTTGAACTGAACCGAGCTGGACATGACTGAATCAATGGTGAACTGGAAAATGTGTTTGCTATTGTCCTCTTGCATTATTGAAACCCTATTTTCCTGTTTAACGCTGTAAAGATGCTTTGATACAATCTGTATTGTATAAAGTGCTATATAAATAAAGGTAACTTAATATTACTAATATAAGCAAAATTTCACGTAATTCATTAAATATTGAGACAAATTAGTATGCAAATTTACAGCTGTCAAACAATTAAATTATTAATCAAATCAAAGAAATGTCAATTAATCGAATCGTTCATTATATCCTAATTAATATATTAATGTAATATATTAATATTAAATGACCTGTATCATTTAATATTAATATATTCAATTATATATTAATTAGGATTAACATATTATCGAATTTCACTCTTAAAAATCTGAATGAACCCCCTGATACACACACACACTTTATTTACTACATAATTTATGGTATATATTTTAAATATAAATGACTGATGTGCCAATTAAATAATAAACTTATATTTAACAGTAGAGAAGTAGTGGTAGTATGTTATTTTATTATACGACTGAAAAACAGAAAGAAAGAAAGATTAATTTGACAGCCCTAGTCCACTGCCAAACCTCTACAAAATGTGTTCTGGTCTTCATTGCTGTCACTCTGCCAGGATCCTGGACAATGTTGTCTCTGTCAGTCAGGTATAAAGCACAGGTGTACAAGCTTGTCAAGATGAATAAAACAGGGCGGCAGCTGGAGAGCAGAGAGGAGCAGACACCTGATGCTGTTAGAGGAAGGTAGGTGACACTGCCACATCACAGGTGTGTTCACGTGGATCTCTGTCTGGATCTTATTACCTTCACCGCCTAATAGTGACTGAGAAGCATCCCTTTCCGTTTGTGCTAAAAAGCAAACCTACAAGTGGATTTTTAGCTCTTTCACGGCTCTAAATACATTTTCAAGCGCTTGTTGTAGAGTGGATGGATAGCTGCTTCCTAAATACGCTTGGAGTGCATTTTCAAGACCTTTTTCTGCAAAGTACAGCAATTCTCTGGACAACAAAAACAGACTCAACACACAAACCTCTACATTTACTGATGATTCTGCGTTGTTCTTTTTATGAGGGCA
The DNA here is from genome assembly GCA_032357445.1 of Enteromius radiatus. Classification (NCBI taxonomy): domain Eukaryota; kingdom Metazoa; phylum Chordata; class Actinopteri; order Cypriniformes; family Cyprinidae; genus Enteromius; species Enteromius radiatus. Next base: position 3,487,498 of record JAUCMS010000034.1, on the reverse strand, counting down.
GTGTGAGGACTGTGTCCTGTTAATACAGACACTGAAATGAATGAAGATGCTCCACTCACCAGTGTGAAATAGACCTAATGTTATCGCCTCCTGTGAATTTCGGATGTAGGGTGTTTGTCTAGTTCTGCATCTGTCCCATGTACTTCCACCTTGTCTCTCAACAGTTGTGCTTATGGATTTGTTTGGGTGTGGCTGTCTGGAGTTGGACACACACACACACACACACACACACACAAAAGGTACATGTGCATGGCTCTGGCTGTCTGACCTCATCCTCTATTACCACCATCTGGAGACAAAGCCTAAGCCATATGGTCACCGCAACAACGGCAATCTCCACTGCCACGAGCGCACAAGAGTTTAAGATCCATTCAAATTTAGGACTGAACACTGAGCCGCTTTCAGACACAGACTTGCACATTCATATTGTGTTTTTTATCTCAAATAATGACAAAGTAATAGTCAAATATTGATTTCTGTACCCTCTGAGAAACACAAACAGTTTTAACACCACAAATGCTGAACATGAAACCAATTAATAGTCATATACAGTACTGTTGAAAACGTTTTCTTAAGATATTGCTTGAACAAAAATGTAGTTAAAATGTGTTGTTGTTATTACAATTAATAGTAACTGTTTTCTATTTGAATATATTTTCAAATATAATTTAGTCCCATGATGGCAAAGCTGAATTCTCAGCACTCTTTATCACTATCAGTGTCACAAGATCCTTCAGAAGTCATTCTAATACAGTATAATTTGATGCTGAATAAACATTCCCTGGTCATACTTGTTGTTAAGTTTGATTAGCCGCTAACGTCTATGGGACTAGTTTTTTTCTTTTGGGATTATTTCATAGGATGATGAGAGCTGGCTGCTAATCCTAAATGAATAATAATTTTGCACACACACACACACACACACACACACACTTATACACACAAACACAGCGCACATCTATTTGACAAGTGTTTATAAATCTTGAGAGCTGAGCGTATTAAACGGATAGTTCACTCCAATTCTCTTATCACTTTCTCACCCTCACGTATTTTCAAGCTTATATGACCTTTTTTCTTCAGTGGAACAGAAAAGGAAATGCTGGGCAGAATATAAAGTAACACAAAAGTACTCTATATTGTTTGACTCATGTGCTACATTCCAAACCTTCTGGTATGCTGATGTGTAATGACTGAAAGTGACAAAAATACCCATGTAGTGAATTCCTCCTTCTTCTGTTCTCTAATGTAACATATTTCATCCTATTCTAGGCAATATATTATTTCTGGTGCCGGGTTTAACAGTGACTCTTCAGATGACCTTAGAGAGTGCTAGTGAATTTATTGCTAATATAAAGCAACTTTTGACCAAAAAAGGCAGCTGATTTTAAAGCTTATGCTCATCAAGACCACTAGTATAACAGTAACTTGTGAAAAATATTATTCTGATGTATTATTAGTTTTATAGAAGTATCACATGATACATGAAATCTGATTTGGTCAAGTAACATTAGCATCAATGTTGATGACTGTTGACGAAATGGTAGAGTATATTTACTGTACTTTTATATTTGATGTTGATTTTACAGGCAACAGCTATGAGTGTTAGAAAACACAGTAAAAATGTAATTCATTTGTAATATTTGCAGCATGATTACATGTGGTTAAAAGAAAAAACACATTCAAAAATAAATGAAAAACACTCCTAAATATCTTGCAAATACATTATTGATCATAATTTTCATATTGACTTTTACTGCACAGAAACAGCAGTATGGTTTTCCTTTTGAGCTATTGAAGAAAGAATGTCATCCATGTTTAGACCAATAAATGAGGACACCCAATTTTTGGGGTAAACTTATCCTGGTGGCAAACATAAATTTACACTCTTTCCTTACAATATCATCAGTAATAGAAGTACTATAGTTCTACAAATACAGTACACGGAATTATCTGAATTCAAATGCTTCCCTACTGTATATGATGCTACTCTCACAGCTAGTTAAACAGTAAAATGAAGTTCACCCAATTAAACAAAGAGTTCTTCCTACTGTATGTGCACTTCCTCCTTCAGGTGATGAGGAAATACAGTTTCTTCCAACTTCCTATGCTATGATGAGATCACACTGACACAGAACCATCCTCTTCTGATTTAATATGTTCTTGTAACCATTTTAGTGATCCATAAATGCTTTGTTGAATGTAAAGAATGATAAACAACTATTCCCAGCACCGCCGCTGACTATAGAGGAACTATACGAACAGCGCACATTCTCTTCATAATCCGCGTGTCAACAGCTGGCAGATCGAGCAAGCATTCTTTTTATTTTGCACCGTCGAAGACTGCACACACCCCTATATTTAACGCATTTCTGTGCATGTTTTTGCTTTTTAACATAATGCATATTTCTCTGATCATACTGAATGCCGTTCTGTCATCAATTTTTCATCATGTTTCACAAATAGCCCTATAAATACATGTAAAAACAGCGTGTCATACAGGGAGTGGTACATAAAGGCTACTATCAGGACCCAATCTAACATTAGCCACAACCAGTTTAGCAAGTATGCAGTTAAAAAATGGGAGCAATGTCATCTCAGTCACGGCACCTTCCCTGTGTTTCTCTCGCACTACCTTCCATTTGTATTCTGTCATGGTGATTTTGGCCGTATGATAGTGCACCTGTGGAGCAGACCAACTTAGACCTGCCTTCATTCTTTCATTTGCGCTTTGATTGTTTTGGCAATATACTGGGTACTGACCTGTCGGCCAACAGTCAAGCAGATGTGGACTGAAAAATCTAATGTAAACATTGGAGTTGTACGGTTTACCAACCTCAGATGAAATTTAGATTTGGTTTTTAAAGTTATAGTTCACCCAAAATGAAAACTCTGACTATTATTTCCTTTTCCTCATATTGTTTCTTTTTTCCGTGGAACACGACAGGGAATTTTTGAAGTATGCCCTGGACACGCTTTTCAATATAATGAAAGGTGAATGGGACTGTCAAGCTCCAAAAGAGACACACACAAAAAAAAAGGTTCTGAAAAATGGACTTGTGCACTATATTCCAAGTCTTCTTAAGCTATACAATAGCTTTGTAGGAGATCTATTTTAATATATTTTAAAATGTCATTTATTCCTGTGACGTCGGAGATGAATTTAAACGTGATACACTTTTTTTGATGAATAGATCAAAGTTTAAAAAACAACTTTTATTTTAAAGAGTTTTTTTAACAATATTAAACGTCTTTACCACTACTTTCGATAAATATATTGTACCCTTGTTGAATTAAAGTATTAAAAAAGACTTTTAATATAGTGAATGATTTGCAAAGACCGCTTTTATGATGTTTTTTTTTTAAATCAGTGACATCAATGCAGTATTTTACAGTTTAGATAAATTTTATAAGTTTAGAATCTCTCTTTTTCACATAAAGCTATTCTATATCTTCAGAAGACTTCACAAATCATATGGTCTAGTTTCATGGTGTTATTTGAACCTTTATAAAGCTTGACAGCTGTGGTCACCATGAACTGTCCTTGAACAGAAAGAGCTTCATAATTTCTCCATGGAAAAAAATAGCAACATACAGGTTTGGAACAAAATGAGGGTGAGAAAATAAAGACAGAACTTTCACTTGGATGAACTTCCTTTAAATGTCCTTACAACAGGAAATAAAGACAATGTGATAAGAACGGAACTGTTAAAATACAAAACATGTTCGATATCTTTCTTTCCACTTGATCTTTATTTTCTTTCTCTGATCTGTCCTTCATGCACTTTTTAAAGCAGCACAGTGCAAATGGATTATTTTTGATGGTAACTGTTGGGATGATGTTTCCATATCATCCAAGAGGTCAAAACAAAAACAGCATGGAAGGCGCATGTTACATCGACATGCCATCCAGATAACCCTCTGTACTATACATAGCATACTCATTAAGCATAGACAAGTGCAGGCATGAACACACAAACACACACACACAGAGGGGCCCTAGGGTGCAGAACAGCTGCTGAATCCTCAGATCATTGTGCACAGAATGGGCATGGGGGGAAATTTCCTTCCCAATCTTCCACTTCCTGCTAAAACCAGCAATACAGCCAATAGGATTTACACCTGCCTGCCACACATGATCTTCCTCACTTATTAGCTGAGGACACAACACCACACACTCGACTTATTCAAACAAGATAATTGAGAAAATGGGGAGAGAGAAAGTTATTTGCTTCAAGGGGGTTTCTGCCTATAGACAGTGTCAGTTACTAATAAGACACAAGGTTTCTCTTGAATTCAATATAGGCGCACACACATCATCCTCTGTGCACTCTCGAGGCATGACAGCCACATAAAAAAACATCTCTAGACTCTGGGGTCTCTCTTGAAGTGCCTGTCTTCTTATTAGCCATGTGTTCTCAGCGTGGAGAGAAAACCTAGAGAGCTACGAGAGTTGAAAAGCCCAGTGGCTTTGTCACGCTTCTGTTTTTCATCTTTTCATTGAGATTTCTCTTACTGTGTGAAGCCTGGCGCATCTTTGAGGGGCCTGTATGCCATTTTCACAGAGACTGCAAGAGTCCAGATGTACTACTCAAAAATAAAATTTAAAAAAAACTAAAGAAAAGAAATCGCAGCATGTTTCAGCTGAAACGGGACTTATATTCCAGAAAACATGGTATATAAAAATTAGCCATCTTGAAATTCCAACTAATCATTTCTATGTGGCTATAAACTGTACTTTTGGCAAATGAGTCTAAAATGTATGTGTTTTTTTGTATTTGTCATCCAAACCTTGCACACAAGTCAGATGAATCAAATCAAAATGCTTTATACGGATGTGAAAAATGCCAAAACTTGAACCCAATCCACGGATGAAAGTTTTGGAGGAAGTGTGTAAACATGATGTGAGGTCGTATTGATTTTCTAACATGCAAACATTTCAAACTCGAGTATGCAAACACCTTTAAGTTTCCAAAAACACGAGACCATTTAATTCCAACACCTCAAATAAATAAAGAGACATAAAAATGTAGCATAACATTGTTCATAATATGAATAAACCATCTAGTCCACTAATCTCTATTTTTTTGTATACCTGCCATGCAAACAACAGAGGAATGTGTCTGTCTTTGTTCATTTCATTCACCCATCATACCCATTTACCCATAATCACATGCTTCATCGCTCGTGGCTTGAGATAAACACTTCCTTGAAGCTGTTCAATGAACCCTGGCAAAGTATTAGAACAATTTATATCAAGAGTGATGGCACGGCTCCTATTAAACCATGACAGATTTATAGCAGGTGAGATTATATATCCTACTCTGAATTCAAAACAGAAAAAAAAACATGCATCACAAAAAAAATTTTATGTTTCTCCCTATTGGCCCCAAAAGTTGCATGGCTGTGTGTAACTGGTCCCCATCTGCTCAGGGAACACCATTATCTGCTGGGATGAATGAGTGTATGGCCACTCAGTGGGATGAGCTCATACTAAAAGCCAGATCAATCTCTGTCTCGGTCTAAAAGCCCCAGTCAGAGATATGCGGATGGGGTTGAGATCTGATTAGGGACCTCTGATAATCCCACCAGCTCACGGGATACATCACATCCTTGTGTCAATCAATCTATGCACGGCCAGTCTGTTACATTTATGGTTAGCAGAAAACCTGAAAAACATCTGTTTTTTTTTTTGTTTTTGGTTTCTGATGTTTATATATGATTATGTTACTGTGATTATTTTAACATCTACGATGATATAAACTCAAATACCATAGCCTGAAATAAAAAAAATAAATAAATAATATAATATATATAATATAAATCAAATAAATTAAAAAAAAAGTTATTTTTCTAAATATTTTTCAGCCTACTTGATATATCACCCAAACATTAAAATCATTTACCTGTTATCTTTTCATTTTGTAATCATTTTAGCATAGCTAATCCAAACCCGTAAGAATTTTTGTTTTGTCTGTACACTGTAAAAAATGGTAAATCTTACTGAATAATACAGGTAAATACAAGTAAAAACTATTTTCAGATGAAAAGCAGTGAAAGGACATTTCTACAAGTCCTTAAGTAGCATATCATATATTCTGTCTGATGGTGTTTTCTTATGTATGATCATGTTGTTTTTAAACATTATAAATGTCTTTACTGTGACTTTTAAAATAATGTATTGCACCCTTGCTTAGTAAAAGAAAAAAAGTACTGACCACAGACTTTTGAATAGTCATGCATATCATTAAATAACTTAAATGATTGCCTTACAAAGCTGATCTCACAAATCAAGACAATAAATGGCAGAACTTTCATTTGGTTGAATAAATAAATTAAATAAATTGTAAAAAGCCTCTAACACTAGCTTTCTCTATTGTTTTTGTATTATATCTACTTGTCTTCGTTTTGTTACACATATAAAATCTTGCTACTTGTATTGTGTAAGGCTAACCAAGACTTGGCACAGCACTTGCATATTATTGCTCCTGTTGTCATCATTCGTAATTTTGTTCGTTGTCATATATAAAATTTATTCATGACATTTAAAGAATGAGGTTTTTTTCCTCATTTTCTCTTTTTTCTAACATTTTACAATATAAATCCTAAACCCAGCGGTTTATCTTTGCAGATAACAGTATTAAATGTCAGAAGAACAGGTGGCTTTATTTTGTTTTTTGTTCAAATGCGCAAGCTTCATCATACTGACGCATTTCAAACCACATTCCTAAAAACGTGTCCTGCCAGTTGTTAGTTCCTGTTTTTTCCCCCTTGGTGACACAAACATCAACCATCAGATATCATATATGAATGTTAACCCACAATAAATACCTAATATACCTCAATAAATGAACTATACAATCAAATCATGTCGGTATCTCACAGTCTGAATAAACTCACAGTCACAGTTATAGGGGAAGTTAATGTGAAGCACCAGGCTGTAAAATGAACCGCTGTTATCTATTAACACTCATCAGAGGCAAGGAACGTAAGCATTTGTCACCCAGATGCTTTTATCATGATCAGAGCAGGGTGAGAGCTACAGATAAGTAGCTACATTACTGAGATGGAAAATGTGTACGTGAAGGAGTGAAAGCGAGCTTAATGAAAACAGTGCCCAACAGAAGTGAATTGGAATTCCAAGCCACACGATGCAAAACCCAACTTCTAACACAGTCCCTCCACTCCGTGTTGAAAAAACAGTCAACAACAACAGAAAAAAAGCTATTACAGCAGAAAAATGACATTTCTCCAATGGAGCAGATGAAGCTGTAATCGCCCACTGACAGCCCCCCCAAAACTCTACCCGGCTGCCACAGCGATAAGCCCTCTCTGGAAATGTGGCTTTCCTCCCCCTTCAAACGGGGCTTGATTAAACAGATCCACACTGAAAGATCGGCTACCAGAAATCTGCAGCAGGGTTCTTGAGTACCGCGAAGAGAGCTGGTACAAGGACAAGGGGGGCTAATCTAAAGCCGCCTTATTCTTTAAATAGAAAAATAGGCATTTACTAATACTCTTAACCACAAACTGAGCGTTTCATCACTGAACTTGTCAGCATGCTTCATAAACAAGATGTGAGCTGAGAGTCAGGAGCAATCATGATATTTTTGTGGAAATAACATCATTTCAACCTAAAAGTGAAAATTATGTGATTATTGTCTGACGCTCTAATTGTTATTTTCTCTGTGAAGCACAAATTGAGAATTTAGGAGTCTGTACGCAGCTCTTTTTCGGACAACGGGAGTTAAAGGGATAGTTCACCCAAAAATGAAACTTCTGTCAGTAATTACTTACCCTCATGTCATTCATACCGTAAGACATTCATTCATCTTCAGAACACAAATTAAAATGTTTTTGATCAAATCCAAGAACTTTATGACCCTGCATAGACAGCAATGCAACTGAAATGTTCCCAGGTCCAGAAACGTAGTACATCAGTCCATGCATTGTGGTACTCTTGATCATGTTGAAGGATAATGACACAGAAGCGAAGAAATTGTTGAATAAAGTCATTATTTTGTATTCTCGCACCTTAAAGCGCCCCTATTATGGGTTATGTACGGTTCATATTTTGGTTTTGGGAACCCAAACAGGTTGACATGCATGCAAGGTCAAAAAACACTTTCATTTTCTTATAATATGCATTCAACAACTCCCAAACATTTTTCAGCTATATGTTTTTCCTGCGGTCATTGGTCAATTGCATTTAAAGCCATGTTTGTGAACCTTTAACGCTAAAAAAGCAGAACCTAGTGGCAATTTAATTAATTTCATTCAGACTAACATGAAAAGATCAACAAGTGTATATGATAATATGTTAATGTTTCATTTTGACATCAACATGAAATGGATCTGGAATCAATTTAAAAAACAAGTTTTTTTCAATGATTCAGAGTCAATTCTTTTTTTTTTAAAGAGACAATAACTTTATACCAATATGCATTTTCAGATTTAAAACTTTGCAGAATGTTTCATTCACTTAGAGCAGTGTTATACACTACATGAAAGATCATTTTCAAACAACCATAATAGGGGCACTTTACAGTTGGACCACTGATGTCACATGGACTATTGTAACAATGTTATATGTTACTGGGCCTGGGAACTTTTCACTTGCATTGCTGTCTATGCAGGGTCAGAAAGCTCTCAGATTTCATCAAAAACATTTGTGTACTAAAGATGAACGAAGGTCTTACGGGTTTGGAGTGACATTGGGATGAGCAATTAATGACAGTTTTCTTTTTTTGGTGACCTATCCCTTTAAGCTCATACAAAAACAAAATTAAAATGATAGGATTGTATGAGGGAAAAATCTAAATTGTTAAGTAGTGATAATGTTAAATTACAATGTGTTTACATTATATGGTAAGTTACAGATCTTTTTCTTTCATATTGTGACGACACAAAAAAAAAGAAATGTGGGCTGCATGAGACTTGTTTCTATCTATTGGTTGTTGATTGGATGGAGGCATATCTGAATGTGAGATTGCAGTATTTTATTTAAAAATGTTAAGGTCAAAATATAATTTACAAGGATGGACTGCCTTTCCTGTCCTCAGTCACACAGGATGCAGTGCTGAATTGTTGTCTCTTTGGTACATGGTGCAAACTGATATTTTTGAACAGTTTCCAGCACAGGGCACGGCCCTGTAGTCCACTATAATGGACTTTCTGGCTCTGAGTGATGACTGGCTAAGACAGATAGATCTACTCTTCAACGGCAGTGCCAGTGTTAAATTTTCAGTGTGTTCAAAGTTCCTTTAAGGCTAACTTGGTGACCATATATCAGTAACATCACGGGGTATCTGTTTTCTATATACTCTACCTTTAAAATATGGAATCAGTAAGATTTGGATTTTTTTTTTTTTTAAACTTAGCAAGGATGCATAAAACTGATTACAAGTGACAGTCAAAGCATTAAGAAATTTCCACAAAAAACAGTTTTGAACATTAATAATAATAATAAATATTTCTTTAGGACATCAAATCAGCATATTAGAGTTTCTCTGAAGGACCATATGACATTGAAGACTGGAGTAACGGCTGCTGAAAACATAGCTTTGCCATCACAGGAATAAATTACATTTTTAAATATATAAAAAAAATATTGAATTGTAATAATAAGAGTAGGTGGCTGTTGTATGCATGTGCTTTCACACATCAGTTAAGACAATAATTTCTGTGCTTGCAATGAAAAGCTGCAAATATTTGGATGACTGTTATGTCACCTTTAGTTATTTGTTCTCATAATACTCAGGGAAATTACATCATGCATACACAACCCGGTACGTGTATACAGTAAACAAGCTGTATTAGTGTAATTATCAACAATTAACAATAAATAGTAACAGCTAAGACTCTGATTTATCATGTAAGGGTGTGTACGAAGGTACGTCGGTTTAAAGCTAAATAAGTATCGAGTTTCTCATTACAGAATTACTATGAACACATAATGAGTTCCATCTGTTATGCAAATTGTGATTACATAATACAGGACTATTATTGCTGTGTCTTTTTCTCACAAATCACATCCATAAGAAGCTGCAAAAGCCAAAGTGACGGAAACCACTGCAGGATGTAAGCATCTTATCCTTTCTTTCCACATTTTCTCTCCCTAATATCTTAAGAGGTAACCCTATACACACACTATTACACACACACACACACACACACACAGTATTACACTCTCCATTTTGAAATAACTAGCTTGTCCCTAAAGTGCTCACTTTATTGTTGTTTATGTCAATGACATTGGTTCCTTTATACTACATTTTCTACATCTGATGATGCCATTTACCTGTTAATTACAGTTCAACACCAGTATACATGCACTGTAAATGTATATATGAATAAATAACATGCTATAAGATATATGTTCATATTTACTGTAAGTTTTACACATGATGGGTTACCAAAAACATCTGCACATTCTCAGACAAATGTCCACAGCTTCAAAATGAGCAGTGGCACTTTATAGATCATTTCCAAAAAAACTACATTACCCATCACTAGGCAGCACCAACACAACCAATTCAATATCATGCTAATTCGTAAAAATTCGTACAACCTCACTCGTCTGATTTGTCTAAACCCCAGTGACAGTTAGGTGTAGGTCATTCATACCAATTCATACAAATTGGCAACTCGTAAAATACTTACGATTTAGCAAAAGTCATATGATTTCATCCAAGTGAGGTCATATGAATTTGTACGAATTAGCCATCTCGTAAATTATGTGCGAATTGCCGTGAGACTGGGTTGGCAGCACACACAAAATAAACAGATTTGTAGAGCCATTTATATTATTTTTACACTGTTGCAATTTCTATTAATATTATTACAATTTTAAAATAGTGTTTATTTTTATATTTGGACTTTTTATTTTCATTTTAAGTTTCTGCAATTGTGTTATGTTCTTGTTACGTTTATTTATTATTTATTTTAGTTTTATTTTTAATACTTTAACAAACTTCTAATTATTTTAAGTTTAAGTTTATCATTTTAAAGTGTAACTTTTTTTCATATTTTGATATTTAATTTATTATTTCAACTTTATTTGAATTAAAAAAAAAGTATAATCTTATTTAAAAATAACAACATTATTTGTTTTTATATGGATTAATTAATACAATTCAATAACCATTCTTATATAGGTGTTTCGTAATTAAACACTTTTAATATTTTGGTAATGTTTTTGGTTGTTTTTGGATAATGCTTTTAGCTACCAATAAGTGTGTAGTTTTTAAGCTCCATTTAACACATTATACCATGTTCACATCCTAATAATTTCATAGATTTCCCTTAAAATCTGTTCAGAAAATGCAAAGATTCCATCCATCATCAAGAGCTTGAAACATGATGTTCAAATAATGCAATTTTCACATAGCTAACAAGCAATTAATCTGAATTAATCTCTTGGCTAAATAAAACAGTTCCCTTTTTGTCTTTTAAAACTCTGAACAACAGTGCTCAGTTCATTCCACAGTGGATTATATAGAGTGGCGAAAACAAAGAGAACAATGAAATAAAGGAAGAACTCTTTGACAACGAGAAAAACATCCCTAATAGCATTAGCAAAACATTTCCTCAGTGCTGTGGTTCAGATTTAATAAAACTCATTGAGTGTGACAAGACATTAAGAGTGATGAAGAAACAGGAGGGAGAGCGAGAGGGTTGCGAAGATGACAGAAAGAGAATACAGACGAGGAAGGACGTCAAGAAAGCGTCAAAGAGGGAGAGAGAGAGAGAGAGAGAGAGAGAGAGAGCGAGAGATGAGGGTGTGGGCTCATCACTCCTCCGCACCGCTATCAGACTCAGCACCTCGGGGCTGGCGCAGTGCCAATACAGCCATGAAACAGAGATGGGCCCCGACTGGCACCATCTAATGCTTACGCCCACCCATCATAACATCTCATCATAGCCCATAACGGCCCTCATCCTTGTGCACAACATTACACTGCTGGAATGACTTTTTATTCCCTCTGGAGTCAAATATGGATAACGACATATGACAGCACAAGAAAATGCAAACACAGAAACACCTACATGCATCAGCTATGCTGCATCCGTATCCCTTTTCCACATGCGCAAAAATGCATTTTAACATTAAAATGATTTAGCAATTTTGAAATGCAACATATAATTCAACAAAATATCTCCTCACAACCAAATAGCAAAAAACAATCAAACACTCAATCACTTTGAACACTCAAAAAAAGATTTCTAAAGTTATAAAAGATTCTATTTCAAATCAATGTTCTGTTGCACTTTTTGATCATTAAAGAATAATACATTCGGCATCAGAACTGTTTTTAATATTTATAATAAGAAGAAATGTTTCTTGAGCAAAAAAAGTGTGCATATCCGAATGATTTCTGAAGGACTGTGACACTGAAGTAATGGTTTGCTTTGCCATCACAGTAAAACATACATTCTAAAACAATATAAAACACTAATTGTCGTTTTAATTTGTTATTTTGTTAAAATTACTGTATTTTTTTTGTATTTTTGATCAAATTAATGCATTTTTGGTAAGCATAAGAGACATTCAAAAGTTATTGACTTTACTGGTTTATGTTCATTGGTCGGACAAACAGGTAGCTCCTCCCCAAACTCAAACGATTGGTTCTTGTTGTGATCATCCACAGAAACCTAATTCCATTTGGTAGTGTAAACTTACATACTTCACCTTTAAGCTTTAAAACTACATCAAACGTTGACCTCTTCGTGATGTACGTGCAGCGTGACAACTTACCTCTCCTCTGAATGATAATCCGAAGCAGCGGATTGGCCGAGGACAGTGCTTTGTGGAAGTTGTCATCATTGTTGATCGGAAGTAGATCTCCATGGATGTCGGCATATCCCAGCAGCACATCAACTCCTGGGATCCGGTGAATGGTCTGCAAGAGTTGGTAGAATTCCTGGAAGCCACCGGCTCCGTTCTTCTTCAGGGCAAACCTTCGGTACTCGGCCTCAAACTGCAGGACAACCACAATCATATCAAACTATGTCAATTAACACACAACAGGCTCTTAATGCACAGCACTTAGCATTGTAGATCAATTATGACTTCAACAGTTTATGATCCTGTAAGATATGTGAATGGAATCCATTTCTTTTGTGAGACTTTCTGACTGAAACTTTGGACAGTAGCTTTTCACACAGATGCGTCTTTGCATGAGGAGCCTGCAGACACATTCGGTACCAGTTCCTCGTACCAATTTGACTTGCTCCTGCAGCTGCAGAGCTGTTTGATGTGTACTTGCAGCTCGGAGGAAGCCATTAAGGTAAAAAAAAGAGCAGTGAGGAACAAAGGGAGGGTCAATCTAATCAAGTGCTACAGATAAAGGGAAAGATGAGAACAGTGGCATTAAAAAGCTGAGCTTCTCCAGACCACACACACACACACACTCTCTGAGCGGATGGGAAATTCATCTCAAGAGCTCAGCTGAACATATTGGACAAAATCTGTCAGATTGCTCAGTTTATAAGGAGGAATTGCATCCGAGCCAATGATTTTCTCCTGTGTCCATGGAGAATACCTTGCATATGGAGATGGAGAATATTAGTGGAAAAATATACAAGGTCATATTGGAGAGCATTTGAGTCATTTAGTGGCTTTTCTTACTTAGAGTCATGTGCCCATTCATAAAAATAATATCAAAGGATTTTTCCTGTGGTAGATGACAAGAATCAAGGATGTTAGATCTTACATTTTATCATACAATAAATATTTTAGATGTAATAATCTGCAACATATCAGATTATAAAGGTGTTTTAATTCTGTCTTCACTAATACTGTGCATTTTTATATATTATATATCTATATAAGTTATTCAAAAGAGAAAAAGCGCATGTCTTTTTACATTTTTATCAAAATAACTTGGTTCACTTCTAAAACATTTGTCATGTGACCACTTTAACAGTTCTTGGGATAAAAAAGGCATTTTTTTCTTATTGAATATCCTGTTTCACACATTACAGAAGTAAAATGTATATCTGTCAATAAAGGGCTGTCATTTAAGGGGTAAATATTTACATTACATCCCCTTTTATAACAATAATAAACACCTTATTCTTTAACCATTTGGTTAAAAAAAAAGAAGTGCTGTTGGACTATGCATCACAACAGTAACCATAGTAATATAGATAAAAAGGCCATACCTGTCATACTTTACCAATGAAAACCTCATACTACATGCTCACTAAAAATGCCATTGCAATGAGTAAGTGATAGATAGAAAAGTAGAAAAGAAAACATTTCCCTCCAATTTCCTTTCAGGAAGAAAAGAGTGTCACCAAACACACTGCACTGCCTGTTATGAAAACCAAAACCTCGGAAAGAAGGATTCAGGTGATTAAATTAGCCAGTTCAGGGAAAAATAATAATAAAAAAGACAGCATATTACAAACAGGCCTGGAACTTCAATGGAATCTTACTAAACAGCCCTCTTTTGTTTACTGTTCTCCTCTTGCACACACGTCTATGCACTGCCCACCCAACATTTCTCAAGAATGGAGGGATAATAAAACATATCCTGCTCTGTTTGGCAGATTGTGGTTGAGATTTTCCAATAAGCATACTGGCCGCATTGACAACAAACAACTCCAATACACCAGACACCAACAAAGATAAGTGGTCTGTGTCTTTGGTAATCATAGAGGCCATGAAGAACATCATAAAATATATTCAATATTTTAAACATGCATCAATAGTTGTAGCTGTTTGGAATTTTAATACTCATTCATGCACCCTCAGATGTAATGTAGTAAAGTGTTTCCTCCCATAAATCAGGCTTTTTAATGCATCAGATGAACAGATTTATCACCGAGTCATTTTAATTTTGACAACTGTTAAGTACTGTTATACAACAGTGGTTCTCAACCAGGAGGCAGGAGCTGACTAGGGGCCCACAGCAAACCTGATAAATAATGTAAATTAATAAAAGTATTTTACATATTTTATAAGGTTTAGAACATTTTAATGAATAGAAGTTGTAAGTTCAATACATAAAATCCTAGTTAATCTATATCCAGTAAATCAAGGACAACTTAAAAAGTCATAGTGTTTTTGAGTAGTGTTACAGACAATCTGGGCCCTAGGCTCATAAAGGTTGAGAAGCACTATAAAAAGCATTGTTGATATTTAGTATAACAGCACATTTCAGTGTTCTTGTGGCACAAAATAAAAAAGAAATCTGGAGTGGTATTGGAGCTGGCTGATAACAGAAAGGGGCTGCTACACTCCACTCAGTTTTTGATCCAGTCCGGCTCTTAGTGTACATTGCATAGTGACACTCAAAGCTTGATGTTAGGCTTCTTTTGGAACTATTTAAGATAAGAAATACATTTATTAACTGGCCAATATTGTCTGAAGTATATGATATTTAGATATTTATAGTGCAGCGTCATTGGAAATTGTTCTGTAGCACTGTACATCAACAAGGTTATAATTACCTGTGGCCTCGTGCCAGCTGTATTCCAAACAAATGCACTTTTTGTGTTTTTGCTTTTTTTATACCTGCTTACTTGTTGTAATCGAAGGAAAACAGTCGAATTTATCCTGGGAATAGAAAGTGAACCAGCGTCCTATCGAGTTTATGCAGTACACGGCTCTGCTAATATGATTAATGCCTCTCAGATGCATCATTAGGATCTGATTCTTCCTGTACTGCGGGCTTCGGTTTTTCGTTATTGGTGTGTGTAACATGCATAATTGATCAACAGGGCCCAATCGCCTCATTGCGCACGTCTGTCTATCGGTAGGATCCTTCACACTGCACCAGAACCGTGTATCACATCACGGACCGGACAGAGACCTGCTGTCATAATGATCCCAGCCAAACGCGCTCGTCTCGCGCCTCGTAGTCTGACACGAACAGCACCATCAGCGTTTCTCTCTATGGATGGATTAGTACACAAACCCCAACACTGATGCGCCGGATTGAAAACCCTCTAATTACGGGCACGCTCCGCGGAGGGCTGCGCAAACAGCGGTGTTTACATATGCACGCTGTCAAACGTAGCCTAATGCAACATTTATGGGATTCACTTACTTTGCTCTTCACCTCCACCACGATCTCCTCGTTTTTCAGCGGCGTCCTGTGATGCCGTGACATGTTTTGCGGTATATGTATATTCCCACGGGCAGTATCGCACGAGAGTGCCCCTAGATACAGGAGTCAGCAGCCAGAGATCGTGTGCACAGCATGAGTGAGCTGACAGTCGCGATCCGCAGTACTGCTTCACAGACACGGACTGATTTGTTAGAGCCGTTCTCTCGGTGGTGGGCGGGGCCAGCGGCTTTCAATAACATTGACGTCAGGCGGAACGCCGCTAGAAGGCGTGGTCGTGCGTAGTATCACATGTAACGAACCTGACCTCTCAGGGTGGGATGTAAAAATTCTTTATGACTCAATGACCTCATTGTGTTAAAAGATATTAATAATATAGAAATTACATCACGACTATAAACGGACAGTTTAGCAATATTTCCACTCAACGGAAAGGTCCACAGGAAACATCAGGTTTGTTCCGTGGTGCTTGCTTCCTAAGTAATGATGCCTTTATCTCTGCAGGGGTTGCTGTGAAAACAAAAGTGGGAGTAGTTGTCGAACTTTTTAGGTTTATACATATGTATATTATAGTTTTTGCTCAAGGTAGGTTTATTTATGAAAGACAGTGTTTCTATAGAAATATTGAATGCATTTTGACCTTTTGCAAAAACATGTTGTCCCATGTTGGGGCATGTTGTCCCACTATATTGGGCATTTTATAAAATGAAACTTGTCTTTAATAGACTTTAAATTTAGTAAAATAGTTTATAAATGTTACCTTGTAACAACAAGTATGAGATTTAATTATCATGATATTTTTTTGCTCATGACATTTGACTTTTTTTAAAATAGTGATTTAAATTGTTAAATTCTTGTTATTTATTTAAACTAGTAATATTTGTGTTGACAGCATTAATTTGAATAGAATTTTTAAAAGATTCTGCTATCATATACTTTAACCTGTATGAAAAGTAATTTTTTCATACGAAGAAGTCATTGGGGACCATGAACCTTAAAAATATTGTATGTTATGTCCAGCAGAAGACAGAAATTTTTACTGTTTTGGAACAGGGTGAGGATGCGTAAATGATGACAATCAATTTAAATCATTCTGTGGTCCCCTTGGATGTTTTCTGAGGCCCTCTAGTGGATCCCAGACTCGTGACGTTTCTCTCACTGAATGATTTAATACCAGAGCTGCTATAATTAGTACATTTCCTCATGATTCTGAGAAGAGCAATCATATTAGAAACATGTCAGAAAATATTCAAAACAAGAAAACCTAAAAGGATTAGAATTTCAAACTGAAGTTTGTCTGTTAACACAAACCTGCCTGTGTTTAAAAATGTGACATTTACTCACTATGTTTCCCCCCTTGTTTTTTCATCGGTTTCCTTTTAGTATTTGAGCCGCTGGTCTTAATTAAAGCTTCCCTTTCTAGTGTTTCCCTTGTTGTGTGTCCAGTCTCTGCTCTGCACACCCTCTCCGCGGGCCTCTGTCCAGCTCGGATGATGATGGAAAGCAGAAGAATGCAGGAATGTGGAGGGAGATGATAATCCTGGTTGCTCATCGCAACGGTCAGTGCTTTGATCTATTCTGCATTTGGTCTAGACCCAACAATTTCCTGGAATATAGCAGAGAATTGAAGTTTGAATACATGTGCCTCTCTTTCACATAGGTATTGGTGACTCAGCTGGCCCATAAGGTATTTGGAAAAGATTGGTGTTTTGTATGCTCATGTTTGGTTCCTACAACATATTTAAACTCATCTACATTTTTAATTGGGGAAGTGAAACTCCTGAAGAATTTTCAAATGTCTGTCTGACACCTGAGCATGTTCTCTCCTCTGGCTCATCCATGCGCTCATACCCAAAGCATTTAACCTGTCAGACCAGATGTTTGTTAGATAAATACCTGCTGAGGCTTAAGGTCTGTTGAGTGACGTTTTGCCCAATAAACAGAAACTCAAGAAGCAGTTTGGAAGGTTTTAAGTCATGCTTTGTAAAACAACTGTAATCTTATATCATCACAGGAAGACACGTTTAACACATCGCAGGAGGAACGAGGAGGAGGGGATGGTAGCTTTTGTTCCTATTAACCTGGTGTTTACAGTATAAACAGGTGAAAGGGTCTGTTATTCTCATCCACAGAGTATTAGATTTTAAAACCAGATTTAAGTTTGTTGTTGCTTAGGTGATGAATGCTTAAGAATGTGAGCTATTCAAGAGAGGTCTGGTTAGTACAAGCTGATAAGATATGTAATACTCCCACTACTGTTCTTCATTTGGCCTTGTACATTCAGGGGAAAAAGGGTTGAAGATCACTTGAATTATAAGAAATTGTTTTGATCATGACCTGCTTTTTTTTTTTTTTTTTTTTTGAGAAAGGGGCAATCAGAAATGAATGGTTTATGGGTCTTGATCTTAAACGAAGCAGACACCCTCATTTCACTGAAAGAATAAAAAAATGTGTGGCACAAATTATGCCCTTTAGAGCCATTTTAAGCCGGAAATAACCAGTTGGTAGAAATACGTGACTTTGTGACAAAATGAAAAGGCAGCCTCTTAACAGGCAGATCTTAGTCACCCTGTCGTGTTAAATTGAAAAGGTACTTCATACCTGAGTCATGTCAGTAAAATGAGCAAACATGCCGATCATACCTGTCTAGAATCACAACCATTTTTTTGTTCTTTGACCATGCACCAGATTGTTCATCTCAGGTGTTTACATCCCTGTTCTACTTGATGATTAATGATTAATAAATGATTTTTCACAAATGTGCCTAAAATAGTCGCAAATGAAACAAACAAATAAAAATAAAATATAGTATAACATAATATAATATAAAAATAAATACATTTTAATTTGAACTGGACAAGTTCATCTCCAAGGGTCAAAAGTGAAATACTGTAAAGTAAACAAATAACTTTTATGAAAAGTTTACAAAAAGATGAATCAAACTTAATTTAGTGGCATGAATCTAACTCATTCAGTCAGTGTACTGTTAAGAGGTGTTATTAAAATTGCAATCTTTTATCACTTATGTCCAGTGCACTGGAACTCTTTAAGATTTAAGAAAAAGATTTAAAAAGATATTCTAAAAGCATATTTTCACGAGAGAGTATTTGTTCATTGTTTTGCATATGAGGTCCAACTGTAAAAAAAAAACCTTTGATTCTCCAAAATGCTCAATATCTGGCAATATCTCAATATATGGCAAAATGCTCAATACGATATATGACTTTATTTTCCAAACAGGAAGAAATATTTGTACTAAACAGTATTTGTACAAGAGTGATACTGCTATGTCAACATCAGCATCAAATAGTTACTGAACTACTTCTCAACAGCTGTCTTTATCAAGCAATTCTGTAGTGTGTCTATAAAAATGTCATTTGGCTCCTAAATGTTCTTTTCTTTAGAATGAAGCTTTGCAAAAGAAGCCAGTTTGCTTTACTTATATCATCAATTTGATCATTTCTTTTATGAAGTCAAATTAAATCCCTAACCCTAAATCCCATAACTTTTAATTTTAAACTATAAGTGAAAAAAAAAATGTAATTTGATGTAAACATCCCCTTTTAAGCATGTTTTGTTGGTCGCTTAATTTAGATTCCCACGGTGGGAACATAAAATCTTTCCTAGTGCTTCAGACATGTAACTGACGTAGTTGGTATAGACCAGCTTTCATTAATGTTTTATGAGGAGCGAGGCTGGTGATATTTTTAATACAGGAACACTCAGTACTGGTAACGCTGTTCATGCACCAAAGATACGCTCGGATGTACAGGTTGTGCAGAAAGAGATGTGGAATGCTTGTGTGGGTTTCTGAGGTGTGTGCGCATTTATGTGTAAAGAAGAATGCTGCCAGACAGGCCGGTACACTCTGCTTTGAGGACTCTACATTCCCCTAGCTCTCCCACATCCCTCAGCAGGTTACCAGACCCAAGCCGCCAGTCGTCAGCCTCTCAGCTGCCTACCCAGCATTCCACAGGCTTTAGCTTAAAGAAAAAAAGAATTCCTGACATGGTATGATTGGCCTCTCACTTGAGGCTAATGCTCTCTGTGCTGTCACACAACTTAGAAGAACAGTCTAAGTGACAGGGAAACACTCGATCGCTGATTGGTCTTGACAGGGCAAACTTGTGGATTTGTTACAGGAAATTGAAGGATGCACACCTGTGCAGGGCCTAGTCATCATGCTCTTGGACGTAGATGTCTCTCCTCTCTGTTTTTTAAGTAGTTGCCTGCCTTTTTGGTAAGGAACCCATTGCCATCTTCCCAGGCTGGCATTGTTTTAGTCAGTATGATGGAGGAATGTTGGCCACTGGCCTCTCATCTGAAATCTGAGAGCTCAGGCTGGAATGTGAGACGTCACCTGGTCACCATGGTTACATGTCTGTATCAGCTGCTCTTTGTCCTAGTTTAAGAGGACGGGCTGTTTTGTGTTTTTCTCTTTGAGTGAGTGCTTGTGAACAGGTATGAGAGTGAGTCTGGGATACTTACAGGCTGGTTTGTGTCTCTATTGTGTTTGTGTGTGATAAGATCACTGTGTGAATCTACGAATGACATTGAACTTGGGGGGGGGGGGGGGGGTTAATGTTGTAATGAACACTTTTTTTGTTTGCAAAATTATGATGTGCATATTATTTAAAAGAACAATTGTCCACTTAGACAGATTTAAAAAAAAAAAAAAAATGGTGACATAAGTAAATACGTTCTGCCACCTAGTGGCCATAATGTCTACTTCGTAATTTTGCCAGAATGTGTTTTGAATGTTCTGTCAGTCAAAAGTACTATAATAATAATAAACCCCTTTAATTCTACTTTAGTTTTGCATGAAATGGAACAAAAATATTGTCATAAAATACTCATTTAAGACTTTAATTCGAGATATATTCACTGAAAACATATTGTATTGTCTTCTTTTAAGGATGTTTAATATCTTTACTATTAAACAAGATTATTATTACTAAGAAAATGGTAGCATAAAAAGGTTCTTGGCAGAGATGGTTCAGTGAGGAACTCTTCTATTGAATCTTTCTGATTGTAACATTACAATAAGGTGTTATTTATTAATGTATTAACTAACATGAACAAACAATTAAAAATTGATTTATTACACTATTTATTAATCTTTGTCAATGTTAGTTCATGAAAATACAGATGTTCATTGTTAGTTTATGTTAGCTCACAGTGCATTAATGTTAACAAACACAACTTGTGATTTTAATAATGCATTAGTAAATGCTGAAATTAACATGAACTAAGATCAATAAAAGTATTGTTCATTCTTAGATCTAATGTAGTAAACTAATGTTAACCACCTTATTGTAAAGTGTTACCATATGTGAGAAGTGGGAAGAAAACAAACCTTTTTTAAGAACCGTTGACAAAAAGGTTCTCTGGGGAACCAAAAATGCATTTCCTCTATTGCATTACTACAAGGCTTATCTCCTTTTAAACCTTTAAAAGTGCAGTGGTATTGCGCTGATGATACCTCCATGTTCTTATATGTTAATTGTTAGTCTAAATATCTGAGAAGAAAAGGCCTTTGATAACTCAAGGAAGGGTTGGAGTAAGCAGCACTTATTAAACATATAAAACAAATAGGAAAACCATTAAAAAAGGTTACAAGTACATTCAGGGCATGCCTAGTATATATCAAGATCTTATCTACATTCCCGGCATCAGGTTGCATCAGGTGACACCAAAACTAGTCCTGTTTATACAGCTCTGGTGTAGATAAAAGGTGCATTCTAACATATTTTTTTTACACGTCTGTAAGATAAGCACATGTAAGTCATGTAAAATTTCTGAAGACATTCATAAAACCTTCTAAAATATTTGTGTTCCTGCTGCACAGAATCACCAGTACATGATAACAGTTTCCCTGTGAAAAACAAATCTAATAAATTAACATTATAATAAGCAGTTATTTAAGATTATTCTATCTGTCAATGTTGTTACTGATCTCATGATCTGCATTACTGCATCCAGAATGCAAAATCAGGAAGAAAGAAAAAAAAAGGAAGAAAAACAAAACAAAAAATATCACTTATGCAGCAAAAAGACAGACGTCTATTGTGCTCAAAACCAAGGCTTCATTAATTTATGAATTTATTCCTTTGATGGGAAAGCAGTGTGCAGCATCACATGATCCTTTAGAAATCATTATGATATATGGCCAAGAAAAACTTTTTAAAAGATTAAAAATCATACTAAATAAACTTACAGATATAGTTTATAGTGCAATCTCAGTTTACAAACTTTACTTAAAATAAGAATACTTAGGATTTTATTTATAGTAATTTGTAGATTTGTGTTGGTGTTTAGATATTTTGAAGGTGACTGAGATCACATCTAAGAACGACAGTTGTTTGCAGTAGTACTATACCACAGTGGTTGCTCAACATTTCTTGTGTTGCAGCATTCTTACATTTAACATGTATTTCCAGATCAGTCTGTGGACATGTTTGGAGTTAATTCTAAAGAATAATTTCATGCTCTAAATAAAACTGTCACAATGTTTTTGGAAAGTTCTGCAATTGGTTTAGATTTGCTAGAGGTCAGCAATATTTTATTTGAACTACTGTTGTGCTCTGCTATCATTGCTGTGATTATGGCACCATATCAGACAATATAATAGCAACATCCATACATATCTAAAACTATATAAGTATCTGACATACACATACACTATTGTTAGCCATCAATTACAGTCAAACTTCAGGCAAATCAGGTAGCCTTTTCTGTTTCTGATATAAATGAATGTATAGTATTAAAACAACATTAAGAAGACAATTGAATTGTACTGATTCATCTGTGCTTTACACCATATGTCTCATTTTGTAAGCTTATTTGGATTAAAACACCTTTTAAATGACTAAATCTTAATATCATGTAGATGTAATGTTTTCTCTGACAAGGAAGAAAGCAGCTTTGGGGAGGGACTAACAGAAGCGTGAGCAGTTGTGATAAACTTTCACAGACCTTTAAAGAGTTAATAGACTTACTCCATAACACTGATTACTCCTACACATCAAATACATACACACTAACATACATGTACACTCTAGACTGAGCCTCTGACTGATAATGGGATCTAGAATATGTGACAGTGTTTTGGTGACTGGATCAAACCGTGGGATTGGATTAGAGTTGGTTCGCAGGTTGCTTGATTCACCCTCGCCTCCATTCCAGATCTTTGCTGGTTGTAGAGACCCAAATGGACCAGGATCACAGGTAAGAAACCTATGAGACATAGAAATGTAACTTGTTTACATGAGTACATTTGGTATAAGTCATCTTATAAATATATATTTATTTAATACATTAACTCATTTGAATGAATTTATCCAACTTAATTATATAATGAATTTCGATTGGTACTTTATGAAATCTAAAAAAAAAGTTAGGGAATGTTATTGTAAAGTGTTGCTGAAATCATAAAAACTATTTTCACTGTTGTCAATGATGTTGTCAGGGCCATTTAGCATAGGTTTTTGTTTGAATTCAATAAATGGCAATGCAATGTTTGAACTTTGTACCATCTGTACTATTCCAGTTTTACAAAGACAGCATAATGAGTCATTGTGGCATTGAAACTCGTTGGGCAACTCTGCTGTTTCTGTGCTTCATTTAAAGGGTGAATTGTGACATGCAATGTGTCATTTTTATAAGGATGTGTATTTCTAGAATATCCTGAAAAGCTCTTCTAACTTCTGTTGTTCTAGGATCTCCAGGAACTAGCTCAGAAGCACCAGGAAGTGATTACAGTTGTCCAACTTGGTAGGAAATTCATAATAAAATAATGAGCAATGCTGTCATTTCATGGTTGAGTCATGATACTGTTCATTAGTACTGTCATCATGCCTCAGATTAAACTATAGGTGCACCCAGAAATGATTATTTGCTGCCCTTAATCCATCCGAGACATAGATGAGGTTGTTTCTTTGTCAGAACAGATTTGGAGAAATGTAGCATTGCATCATTTGCTCATTACTTTTCTTCGAGTATTGTGATGTTTTTATCAGTTGTTTGACATCCATATAAAGCAGATGATCCATTGGTGAGAAAGCCATGTAATGCTACATTTCCAACATTTTGTATGAACTACTCTAGCTAATGTAATGTTGTTTACCTAATTTCTCAACAGACACGACTAGTCCTACTAGTATCACCGAGGCCTCTAAACTGGTGGAAGCCAAGCTGAAGAGCAAAGGCCTGAATTTGATCATCAACAATGCTGGTGTGAACATCCCAAAATCCCTAGTAGAGACAGGAAAACAGGACATGGTGGATGTGTACACGACAAACGTTGTAGGCCCCATGCTCATCGCAAAGGTGGATGAACCTTTAATACCACAACAAATGATTGTCTTGCTTAGTATTTTTGTGTTGCTTTCCATTATAAAAATCTCAAAATCGTATGTGACTTAAGACATTAATTCTTGTTCTTTTGAAAAATATATAAAAATTACATTTATGCTTAAAATAAGAAAACAAAAATGGAATGTTTAGATATTTGTACTGGAGAACAAGACAAAAATACTGGGTAAGAAAATACCGTTATTGTGTGACATTTGGCCTTTACAGTAAATGATGTAAATTCGTTTTCAGGATTTCTATCCCCTCCTGTGCAAGGCAGCAGCCCAGTTTCCTCATCAAACAAGCATGTCTTGCAGTAGGTCGGCTATCATCAATATCTCCACACTGCTGTCATCCATCACCAGATGCCCTGAGAATTTCTCTGTCTCTCCAATGTACCCCTATCGGGTCAGCAAGGTACCGGTGCTTCTCAAACCCTTTTACTGTGATCTAGTTAACAAAGCATGAACATGTCCTTGAAGCATTTTAACCACAAGCTTTATTTTACTCTTAAATCACTTAAAACCATTACATCTTGACTGTTTCTTTACTTCAGGCAGCACTGAACATGTTAACTCGCTGCTTGGCAGAAGACTTCAGAAAAGATGGCATTCTTGTTATGTCTCTCCATCCAGGATGGGTCCAGACAGAAATGGGAGGCCCACAGGTAATGCAAAGCGATTGTCACAAATGTGTTTTTACATTCATGTTATTCATTTGTCATTTTTCTCGTGGCACCCTCAGGCTCCCCTGACGACAGCTGAGAGCATCGGCGGTATGATGAAAGTCATCACAAGCCTCACAGAGAAAGACAGTGGAACTCTTTTAGATTGGGAAGGCAAAAGCATCCCCTGGTGATTACGCAACGCTTCTTGTGTGTCGTTTTGACATGTTCTTCCACTTCTTTGTCTGCGGTTTGTCTGAGGAAAACATTTCTAACAGCTATTTTAGTACAAGACATGGTATTTATTTACAGTTTCACAAAGCTTGTAATACAGCAGTGAAAAATGTGTCTTCGTATTGGTGTAATGCATGTAAGATCTCATATAAAAACATGAAAACAGGTTTTGTATGCCTTTCCAAATTAAATATTAGCAATTGTAATAATTAGCTGTGACGACCACTAGCCGACCACAACATTACCTTCTTCAGCTGAGGTTTCCAGAAAGGACAATCAAATTTTGTAAAGTATCAAAGAAAAAACAATCCTGCCACTCCATGCCTGATAAAATATTTATTGAATAAGGTGATCGTCAACCATTGAAAACTACATGAGTACGGTACGCCCTCTAGTGTTATAAAAATTTTAGTGCAGTGGTTTTCAGGTTTTTGACCCTCTTTACATGATAACTCTTCTAAAAACTCTTCTATTTAAACTGTTAAGAACGTCTGCTACTTCTGTTGTAATCAAAATAAATAAACTAAAAACATCATGCCAGAATTTTTATTTGTAGTAGCTAGTTTTAAATTAAGATTATGCTACTATAATTCAAGAGGAAATTAGTTTAAGGTTATTTGGCAACTCGTTGACAGCCACTGTTTGAGTAACTTATAGCCTTCCTAACTTACACTTTCTGATTTCCATATGTCATTATTACAGTATCTGTTATGATAAGGTTTATCTCGTTTCATCATAGATCTATCTTTTGACTTAATACTTAACCCTGTTAAGAAAGTTATATAGGCTGCTCCCAAAGAAACAAAGGTAGATCAATTATAATCATTCGCATGCTAGAAGACTTCCAGAAGAAGCAGTGGCCAACTCTGTTGAATTGTTCACTTATTAGATTGATTTAAGGATGAAGCTCATGATAGCATATCCTGGTCATTTCACCTTAAAATCAAAAGTAAGAAAATCAAATGTAATTATGTATAAATAATATTATAGACTATTTAGGTCTATTGAATATCTATAAAAAAGAATATGTCACAAGATATGTTTGAAGTATCTTTTTAAATATATATATTTTTTATTTTCTTTTTATTAATTCCAAAGACTGATGCTATTATTCATAAAGAGATTGTAGATTTACATTTTCAACCCCTCCCTGACCACCCCTAAACATACTGCCTTGGATGATGATAATTAATCATCACAGTACAAATTAAAGTAAATAATAATAGTATTAATATTATACAGAAAAACATAAATAAATAAATAAAAAATGTTAATAAAATTACATTAGTTAAATGACAATGTAAATAATTATAAATGGATAGATAAAAATGCATACAAATGGTCACCATATTCAAAGGTGTAACAACAATACCACATTAAGCAACATAAGCCCTGTATATTACATAAGTCAAGATACCAAATTTCAATCATCACGAGTTAAAGAGGTATGTGAAAAAAGCTTTTAACAGTCTATATGTGTCCATTCATATTGTAAGAGTGAAAAGCTAAAGTGACATGAATAAATTTAGATTTTTGTGAGATCCTTCTTAACATCACAGTTTGAAAATATTATTCCTTGACAATTTTATTTCTTTTTTTTTTTTTTTTTTTTGCAAAACTAAAGTCTTCAAATAAAACAAAAGTCGATAATAAAAGATAAGATGAATATCATTATGTTTAAACTTACACTATGAAGATTACTGACAGTTTGTTTAACAGACATTTGTTTAAAGGTGAGCTAATCAATCAATCTGACAAAAGAATCAATCATACGAGGCTCCAGATTTCGATTCGCTTGGCAGCGACTCAGCGAGTGAAGTGATTCATTGACAGTGGTCTGACTGTGTTGTTATGTTGAGGAGAGATCTGACTGTTGATTTTTCATTAACTATCAGCTGCCTCGTGGCGATACTCCTCTAGTCCTGTGAAAACAAGGACAGGAGGGCTTATGTTTTGTTTTTTTTTTCTCTCAGCTTTGAAAGAAAAAGAGGTGGTCATAAGCAGACGCCTCTGGACCGCGGGCGCGCAGGCTTCACGCGCTGCTCTAAGATTAAACACTCTTTAACTAGTTAAAGTCACGTTTATGCTTAGTTCTTCACACGGTTGGACATACAAGTCGCTTGGACATACCAGTACTCCTCAGGTAGGAACCTCATAGTGGACAGACTATGGCTTTGTTCGAGAGCCAGTTTGTTTTTCAGAGTAGGCTATATTTTAATAATTATGGCATGTTTTCAGAGCAACAACAAGAACTACAGGTTTGATCATTTCTTGGACATATTTGCTCGTTTGAAGTGAGGCAGCTGTAAAACTTCATTTCCCATCGTTAATAATTGATCGCTTTGCACCAGTCTATGATATTCCCGATATTCCCACTTTACACCCTGATTCAAACAGAAGTTGTCATGGATACCGAGAGTTTGTTTCCTTCTAGTAAGGAGGGTCTGATTTCTTGTTTTTAGGAGAAATCTTAAAGGAAACTTTGTGGTAAGTGGCAAGTGCATAGCTTGGGTTCAGGACTATGGCTGAGTAATTGTTTTAGGTTGCTCGTGTGAAATAATTAAATTACTGAAATAATTAGTAAATTGTTGTTGAGCTAAGCAGGAGTAAACCGGCCCTGTAATGTGTTTTCCACTATTGCAGTATTCTGTAAATAAGTCAACCCTAAATGGTTGACTTACTAACTACTAACTACTGGCCCTCACATTATTTTAATTTCTGTGCGAACAACTTCCAGCTATGTATGTATAAATGAATCACAGGAGAATTCTGTAAATTGTGTCTGAGAGTTTTCACCATAAATAAGATGATGGAATTTCACATGATTCAAATAAAATATAGCCTAAATCAAATGTCTCAAATTCTTCTGTTTAGGTAAGCCTAATTGCATAGCCAGCGTTTTATGTAACGACATGCAAAATACACACAATAAAGTGTTTTTAACTTTAATTTGACAAAATTATGGCTCAGTTGGAAATGTCGAACAAATAAAAATATTTGTAAACAAGCAGGACTACAATGGCCTTAAAAATGAGTGGAACAAGTGTATTTGAAAAAATAATTCATTTTTGGGGAAAAATTATGCACAATAATTATTGAAATGGCTCAATGTTTATTTTTTATTTTATTATCATTATTATTATTATTATTTTGCTTTGATTGTAATTTACTATTTTTATAATTTATATTAATTTTCATGGGA
This sequence comes from Enteromius radiatus, assembly GCA_032357445.1. Taxonomy (NCBI): domain Eukaryota; kingdom Metazoa; phylum Chordata; class Actinopteri; order Cypriniformes; family Cyprinidae; genus Enteromius; species Enteromius radiatus. Next base: position 3,458,973 of record JAUCMS010000034.1, on the reverse strand, counting down.
TTTCACAGGAATATTTGGTCCAGGAAAAAGATAAATAAATAAAAATTATACATAAAAGGCATTCGAAAAGGAGCAAAAAGTAAAATGTTTTGCATAATGCATTGCCTCCATAATCATTTAGTACCTTGACAGAAAGTGAAATAGCTGCAGCTGATGTGCAATGCTACACTCTTATCACTTATGAAAGAATTTTTTACAGAAAAGTACATTCCAGAACAGGTCAGCACCACCTCCCACTTTCACGTTTTTGTTCTGTTTTGGCTCAGTTCTTTGAGAGTTTGAGAATTGTATTTAGTTGACTCCATTTATAGAACAGATTGGTAACAATTAAATATAACAACTATTTACTAAAATCTGAAATGTAGTCATTTACAATGCAACATAAACTTCAGTTCTAACTGTCTAACTGTGATGGGTTTTCTCTTATACAAAGTGAATAGTGAGACAAGATTTACATGCAGTGAATCAATGAAATTTTTCTTTATGTACATTTTCAAATACATTTTTTGAAATTGCTGGCTATAAAGTGTTAACTGAATGAAATACATTCATTCGGTTTAATGTTTAATTGAGGATATAACTGACTCACTCGTCATGAGGAAAACACTTTTTTTTCTCTCTGTCGATCAAGCGAAACAGAAGGAAGTGCTTTTGCCCTAGGGAATAGCTTTCTATGTCACGGTCATCTACACACATGCACATTCACTATATCTATATACACACCCAGAGGAACAAGAGCTTTTTTCTGTGCCTTGATGTTATAGAAAACACTTGCTGCAGTATTTTACATGCTATATTAAAACTGCGTGTCCTTCGTTTACCGCAGAGCTCTGTGCTAGTGTTGCGTGTCAGTGTTTTTGGCAGCTGTTCACACAGGTCTTCTCGTTGACCTCAGTCTTGTAGTGGTCAGCAGAAAACAAACTGCCATGAGGGTAAAAAACAAGGACATGACATGTTACATGTAGACACATGGCTTGAGCTGTGTTTTACTCTCTGAAGCTAAAGTACAGGTTTTTTGTCTTTCAGTTTGTTTTTCTCACGGTTTCTAGTTTCCTCCTCAGTCTGTTGACTGTCACACGTTTGCTCTTTGCTTGCTTTTTTATCTCTATTACAGTCCCACAGATTCCATTGACTCACACTTTAAAGCAATAGTTTGCTCACTATATCATTTTGTGTTGTGTGCTTTAAAAGACTCTTTACACATCTTAAAAGACCCGTAAAAGTTATTACAGTATATTTGTTTCTGCTAAAGCAGAAAGATAGCTTACATTTTTTTTACTTAAAATAGGGGAACAAACCTGAGAAAATGAGAAAACATCTTTTTTCATGATCCTAATGTGTTATTTTTATGTTCATTAAAGATTGTATGGTTTAAATGAAGAACAAACATGGATCTTAAAGTATTGATCACATGTGCAGCAGCAGCATTGAAATATTGATCAGATTTCCAAAGAATGATTGAGTTAAATGAATTATAGGAATGCACAAATAGTCTGTACAAATAGATGCGCAACAGAATGTGCATGCGCGCACAAAACCTATCTTTTAAACTAATTAAGCTCATATAGAATGCAGATAATAAAGCTTATTTTTGCAGTTTTTATGCTTCTTGCTGTTTCTAGGACATAAAAACTGATTAAGGGCAGTTCTTTAATTGTAATATAAATCATGCAGTAAAACCCATGCTTATGACATAAAGGAATATTTCATCCAAATTCACCCTCAGGCCACCCTAAATGAGTTTGTTTCTTTATCTGGACAACTTTGGAGAAATTACATCACTTGCTCACCAATGAAACCTCTGTAGTGAATGGGTCCCGAATGAATGAGAGTTCAAAAATCACAATCAATTTACATCAAATTAATTTCTTGTGTACCAAAAGACTTCGAGCTTATCAAGTTATGTAATGTTAAATATCTAAAAATCTCTTCCAATGAAAATCAAACTTTTTGGGGGGTTGAAGTGTTCCTTTAAATGAAATGCGGTGACGAATGAATGTCAGTTTAATGAGTGGCATGAATAATACATGAGCTGAGCTAATAGTTGATTATCATTTTCAGTGTCCTGTTATGTATGAAATTATTGATTATGTCCACTAAGTCACATAATTTATATGGCTTGAGCACTACATTTAAGGATTTCCCATAGAAAAACATTTATTTGATCACATTTATTTAATTTAACCACATAACACACAATTCTGTGCTAGAAATCATTCAACAAGGCTTAAACAAACAAATGCTGAAACGGTATAATCATGAACAGTCCAAAAGCAACAATTTTGTTTATGATACTGCTCCTTAATTTCCACAAAAAGAAAGAAACAAAGAAAAAAAGAGGAATTGTATCAAATGTGAACTTCTCACTTGCACATATTGACCCCTCTGATCCTAGAATAGACAGATGTTATTAAAAAATGGAAGGCAGAGAAGTGATGCATTCCTAATTTCCCATCAAAGTAAGCAGATAATAACAAGACGATTCATAATATTTATTTTAAATTCATTCTCTTAAACGCATAATAAGGAAAGTTCGTAGGAAAGTCCCCATTGTGTGGTTGAGATAGAGAGATCGGCTATCGGTGGTTACAGGAGGAAGCGTTTATTGGTACAGATGAACAGGGTGACAAATCGAGGCGGTGAGGTCACACCAGCCTGTGATGCACTTCTTCCTTCCACTTAAACACGCAGAAGCTGCCAGCATGTTGTGAAACACATCGCAAGCTTTAATATCGCTTATTTATGTATCAGTAGTCATGAACTGTACACGAGTCAAAAGATTCTATACTTCTCCGAATAAATGCTTCATTTCTGCACACACTTTGCTAGTAAAAACACACTGGAGAGTCAGTCATTGCTTGGTCATGTAAAACTAGTAATGCCTTACCCTCCACCTTTTCCAAGAAGGACTAGATTGCACTAAGGAACTAGTTTCTTGGGTATAACCCATGGCAGTTGTTTTCACCCCCTGAGCGCTAGTTATTTTGTTCCATATACGCCCTTATGTGCTCGCATGTCTGACTTTGATAGGAGACAAATGAAACAGAATAGAGTTCCGAGTGATATGTGCAGTACAAAGACAGGAAACGTTTGGCCATTTTTCCCTCTGCCCTGCTCTGTTTTTAAATGTCTGTGTTGGCCTGATGCTTCCTGATAAAAAGGCAGGTTGGACAATGAATAAACGCAGAAGCTTGATTCCATTTCAATATGCGGCTGATAATATAACCAGTTCTTGAAGGCCTTGAACATTAGTGCTCCAAATAATAGTAATGAATTGTTGTATGCTGTTAGTTAGCTATTTTGCAAGTATGGACTCATTCCAGTTGGAGTTGTTTTGTACCCAGCCTCTTTCTGTTATTGTCCAGTGGAGGGCAGTGTTGGATCATGATTCTGAAGTACTTCAAGTGTGGTTACTGAGTCATAAACATTATATTTGTCATATGCCACTGTTTTTTCCCCATTCAAGTTTAAAAAAAAAAAAAAAAGAACAAAAAGAAGTCAAACATTTATTAACAGATTTATTCAATCCACCTCATACACAGAACAAGCTATGCTTACCATCCTTACTTATTTTCATAGAGAATCTGATTTATTAATAATATCTGGCCTGTATGCAGTTTTCCCTACTTCTGTCAGAATCAGATGAAAGCACATGTCACATTACACATCATGTGCGGCCCTAGACAAGCCGACATGTGTGATGTAAGTGGAAAGAGAAACAATCAGGATAAAAAGCATCTTTAGTAAATGAAAACAACTACAACAACACAACACCTGCCAAACACAATGGGGGCTTTGTGGAAAGGAACGAGACATTCTATTGTGGGTAGAGAAAGATAACACTCATCGCCTGCTGCCTGCAGGGAAACCTCGCTCTTTTTTTTTTTACTATCCCTTGTTCTCTCTTTCTATGAGGAAGTGATCTACAGCTTGCTTGACATGTAAATATATATATATATATATAAATATATATTATATTTAATACTGTCAAACAATTAATTGCATGAAAAGTTTTTGATTATATAATATATGTGTTCCTTGTATATTTTATGTGCATATAAATACACACATACAGAATATATTTAGATGTATTTACATGTCTATATTTATTTTTATATAATAAATTTAGTAGTATTTATTTAATATATGAAAAATATTTATTCGTTTTAATACACACACACACACACATATATATATAATTATAATTATATCCTATTATAGTATATACAGTAATTCTAAAAAAAAAACTTTTTTTAGTAATTTAAGTAATAAGATTTCAATAATGTGCTGTATAGTCTGATCAAATACCAGTTTTACAATTCAACGGATATAAATCCAAGTAAAGCAAGCTGTTAAAATGTACACTCTGCAACGAAGATGAGATATGCTCCATCCACAATTAGTTTTGACAGCTGCTTTCCATACATGGCTATGAGTGCAGCCAGAGAAATGACAAACATAGGCTTTAAAGGGCATTACAGTTCACAGTGAATGGGAAACACCTCAGCACTAGGAAACAGTCCTAAAATAAGTGGGGACATGAAAATGCATTCGTTGTGTAGCCTTCCTTGTTTACTGTCGTTGACTAGGCAGAAGTGCATTATTTGGAGTTATTTTAGGGCCTGCTTGATGAGACACTTGTCATGACTTTTTTTTAGCAGACAGAAGCTGCTCCTCAGCAAAGGTTGAAAAAGTGAAAATGTCACTTCACATGAAAAATTTCCCTTTAGCTTCACATAGACCATGTTCTTGCATTAGAAAAGATTTGCTAGTTGTTTTGTGACCTTTAAAATATATTTGAAAGCCTTATTCTAATCCTTATAGAAGCTGAAAATGAAATACCTTAAAACTCTTTTAATAGAAGTCATATAAAAAGTTATTAAATAACTACCTTTTAATTAAAAAAAGGGTTTTGCACAAGACTGTCACAATTTAGGTTAATATGATTTTTTCATTTCTATTTAGAATTAACTACATAGATGGCTAAAATGTACTACTTATATATAATATGTCTATATATAAAAATCTGTAAACAAATTATTCTAGAGTGATGCTCTTAGAACAAACAATACCACTCAGTTTGATATTTCTTATATTATTTAAAGATATTCATTCATTTTTAATTGTCACTTAAGTGTCCAGATAGCTTCTTCGCCCGCTACTGTCTTTGCATATTAAATTTGGAATAGTAAAAAGTATTTTAACATCAAAAAAATTTCACACACTTCAGCTTTAACTTGCACCAGGAAAGAGTTAAAGCCATCGGATTAAAATGTATAAACCTGAAGATACAGAAGATCTCTCTTGTGCTTCATTCTTTCTCATTTGCTTTTTTCTCTTTCCTGCTCTTCAGAATAAATTCAACCAAGTGGGTCAACTCATGCAAAAAGACACAATGTGTGTGAGCTCATTGCCAGCCATGTTCTTGCATCCCCAATGCGGGCTTTGCTTTCACTCGTCACTTTCTTTTTCACTTCTGCCTTCACTGCTCCCAGTCCTCCCCCCCTCTCGCTCTCTTTTTCATTACCATCACTTTTCTCGGGATAACAGACACTCAGCAGTTTTTCACTGCTATCAATGGGAGCATTAAAATGAGCCTGAGTAAGAAACCTTTTGTTAGAGCTTAATTACCAGGCCTGGATCTGGACATTGGCTGTAATCCACACACCCACCACCGGACACTCTCTGTGTCCAACTGTGTTGCTTTAAACTGTGGCTAAGAGGGTACAAAGATGCAAACTTAGCTGTATCTACTGAGATATACCTCCAGTCTCTGAGCGTTTGCGTGCTCACTGTGCACTCATAAGCCAGGTCACAAGAGATGCCATCATTCACACTTCCTCTCCTCCTGCTGAGCAGCGTGCCCAGGGGAAAGAACCAATCAGCATATTATTATGACCCGGTCGGCAGGGTCCCACCCTGCTTTAATCTAAGAGGAATTTAGGCTGGAAGGACAGATTAACTGGACTGAAGGGTCAAAGATTCACCCCCTGGGTCTTGTGTCCTGCTTGAAGGTCTCAAAAATGGTGGGGGTTGGTCATTTAGAGAGACATTTATAGAGTACAACCTGAAATAAACTGCTCATTGTAAAGTGATTGATTGTTAACTGATTTTTACTTCCACTACTGCTCAAAAGTTTGGAATAATTGCACATTTTTAATATTTTTGAAAGAAGTCTCATGCTCAACAAAGCTGCATTTATTTGATTAAATATTATTACAATTTATAAGACTCTAATTTAAAAAAATATGTATTTGCATTATTTAAAAAAAACTCTAATTTATTTAAAAATAAAATTATATCTAAAGAATCATGTGGCTACTGAAATTTATTTATAAAATTCATAAATATATTTCAATAAATATTTTTTTAACTTTAGTTTTAAAAACTGATATGGTACATGAAGTCCACTTTTCATGTCTTTAAGTGCTCTTAATTAGAATAGCGTAGTCTCAATGACTAGCTGCACTATAGGGGCAGACTTAATGGTTTGCTTTTTCTTAAGTACCACTATCTTCAAAAGTCAATAGACAAAGTGCTAGCTAGGCCCTAGAGAATAGAGTAACAAAAACACCCATCCCGTTATGCCACTGTAGTGCCGTTTTACATTTGGATCATATCCATTTCGGTAATAACTGATACTACAGTTTCCACTGATGCAATATCTCATTTCTAACACTGTTGAGTATGCATATTAAGTTTACACAGACTCTTCTAGCCCTGAAATGAGGGCTTTAGAGATGCCTGACCCAATTAGATCTTCTCATGGCCTCAGGTATGACTTTATCACACAGTTTGCATGTAAGTTTCCTTCCAGCAATCAAACTTTTATGTATTTTACCAACTAGTGAGTTAGTGTGAAGCTCAATATGTTGCTGTGCTTGTTATGTGCTATATAATCGCATGTGCACGTTATGAAATGCCAGAGTAGCAGATGGAGTGAACAGGTGGCATGTAATGTGTGTGGGTTAGTATGCATTTCTCTTTCTTTTGCGTGGGTCAGCATGTTATAGTGGATGAGTGGGTGGGATTTCTATAAGGGTGGCTGACAAATGCTAAAAGGCTTCCTGAGGTGGTTAGACGGAAAGTTCTCAGCCCTTCGTAAGACTCTGACTCCGTAAAGCTCTTTTAAAAAGACTTGCATATCACTTCTGAACAGTCAAAGTGAGGAACTGAGAAAGCATCAGAGAACTGGAGCTTGATTTGGAAAGAAAGGAGTGGCTTACAACGCTGTGATGTTACTGTCTGAGCAGTAAATAGATAAATAAACACTTTATCAGACATTTCAAAGCCTGTTTGCTAGTTTTAAAAACATTTATTGTATGTTTCTTTTTTTCAATTACTTTTTATGGCTTTTAAAGAAACATTTGGACACTCTGGCACTTAAAATCAAAATTCATGCGCATTGCTTTCAGCCCTCCCCCCTCCAAGAAAACCACCCACAAACATACCCTCCCAGTTGTACATGCCAGCCTTAGGCAAAAATACATGAGAAACGAAGGACAGGGGGTGCAGAGAAATGAAAAGAGCGACTTGATGAGTTTATAAATACATTCATGCCCACTTTTGGCACGTCCTTGCTTCAAAAAACACATGCTTTGCATTATAATTCAGGGTCAGGGTTTTTTTATGCAGTGACATGTCCAAAAAAATAAACTCGCAAGCTGCTAAAAAAAAGAAAGAAAGAGAGGAACGAAGGATAGGAAGTGATCAAACATTGCCCCCTCCATAAACTGTGGACATTCCCACAGGGAGTCTGAGAGGCAGGTTGCACGCACTTAGGGTCAGGGGTCAATGAGCATGGAGATGGTACAAGGAGGGGGCTTTGTGTGATTGACAGCCAGACTTTGGGCTCCTCACACCATAGAAAAGAAGCAGAAATATCTGTAAAATCATAAAAACAATCAGATATTGATTCATTTAGACCTGTATAGTACAAGTATCCATTAACCATGTAAAACCTGACAAATGAAATAATAGAAATGAAAATGTCTATAGACAAAATCTAAACAAAAGCACATACATTTTAAACAGAGGCCCAAATGAGCAAAATATGCAAAATGGTGCAGTTGCTAATATTTATATGGCCAAAAATACAATTCTAATGACGTGTAATTTAAATTATGGATTTTTATAACAATATAGCAGACTACTTAGCATATAAAATGCATATAAAAACCAGATGTCACCATATACTTTTCAATAATATGTTTTAGTAAGATGTTATTTTATGCTAAAAGCTCTGTAGTTTTATTATGGAGCAAAACATATAATGCAATGCAAATTATGATTAAGAGATGGTCAAATAATCATTTCTCAAAAACCTTATGCATCATATTTAATACTTACATTTTAACCAATGATTCATAAAAAAAAAAAATTGTTATAAATTTCAATTGTTCATCTTGAAATATTACTAATCATTCCTGGGAAAGAGACATTTGTACTACAACCTGAACGATCATACTAAAAAGCCTTTTACTTGCTAAAAAAATTTACAAAACAGGTGTCATGTAGTAGACTGTGTACAAGTGTTTCTGCATCAACTGTAGCAGGCTTTATAGGGTTACAGTCTGTTTGATGAAGGTCCTTCATGTCTTGCATGACCTGGATTTCGCTCTACATTCTGCAGCCTAATTGCATAATTTAGGTGCCAAGCATTAGCCCTAGGCAGTGGATACTTTGTAGTGCTCTTGTCCGGGCTAAACCGGGGTGATTTGGAGTGGGGGGTGTACTACAGTGATTTAGGGAAGTGAATTCAGAATTTAGATAGATAATGGCTGGCTGGGTTTGAATAGGGGGCAAACAGGGAGGGGTAAAAGGGTAGCCACCATTGATCCCTCTCTTCAGTCTCAGGCCTATCTTTTGCTGGCAGGAGGCCACGTCAAGCCTCTCTTCAAACACATGACATCACTTTCGGTTATCGCCAACAGTGTTGCTGCAGCAACAGCTGACCAAGGCATATGAGACCAGTCACATCTCCTCTTTAGCTACAACATGTCACACATGCAGTTCAAATCTTACATTATTATGCTTTCTGCACTTAAAGGCACAGGAATATCTTGAAGTCAATGAGGTAAACTCTTTTGACTTATAAACAACCATCCTTCCAAGCATTGGGGTAGTCAGTGTTGCAGAGAAAAATCTGGTGACACAGTAAAAGAGGTTTGCGTAATATCGGATTAAACTTTGCCCTAAAAAGTTCCAAAAAATGTTTTTGTTAAACATTTCCTCCTAGAATCATCTCAGTTTCTCATACTCTGCTAGAAACAGTGTTTCTATATATAGTCTGCTGTTATAATTGCCATGCAGCCACTTTAGCCTATAATTTAACCTGTAACTGCATTCCTCATCAAGAGCCTACCCACTATACAATCTATTTATATAAACATTCTATAAAATGCATTTTTATTTGGTGATACTAAATTACTCCATTCACTGATTTTAGAATATTTTTGACTATGTACCCCATCAATAAATCGACACCAAAACAAAATCATGTTGCTACTGAATCATATTAGACTGGATATTATTTAGCATTATAAATCATACAACTAAAACACCAATTATTGCTAAATAAATTCCTTTTTAAACTAAAAGCAATCAATACTGTGGCTCAACCAGAGACTTTCCAAATGTATTTTCCGCTATGCAAATATACTATATATAACTCTTTAGTCATATCTATCTTTGTATCTGTCTATTTATGGAACAGATACTTTTAATATGTATCTTTATGGCAAATGGTTCAACACACTGCATGATGAGAGTTTTTAGCATATAGCATGTTTTGAGAGGAAACAGCAGAAAGCAGGACCCCTATGCCAGGTTTACCCTTGTGATGATGTTCTTGGGAGGGTGAGGGGTGTAATTCACATCTTTGGGTTTCACTGAAAGAGGCCAGAAAAAGCTCAAATCTTTGTCCCTCCCCTTCTCCCTTCCCCCTCTCTACGATTTGGAACGAGGCTCGTACATGAAGTGTATTTATAAGTACAAGTGCGTGAGTGTCTAGTTGACCAGACAGTAAAGGGTATTTCACATATACCTTGCTTTATATTTTCCCCCTGTTTCATCGCATTGGTATTCCCCTCATGAAATAAGGTGCCTCGATACTCCCTCCACGCTGGCCGGGTGTGAAGTGGACATGCCGGGGATGGACGTCTTTTCATTTGCATGTGTTTTGTCCACACCCCTTACGAGATAACGACAGGGCCAAGCCAACAGCTTTGCCTTCAGAGGGAGAAAGTGACACTGCTCGCCGTGTGTGTGCAGTGAATTGAGGATACACTGCATCTATCTAGGATATATTTTGTACGTCTTGCGCGAGAAACTTACTCGTGCCATCCATTACGTTGAAAGTATCAGCGCGCGGATTGAAAGACTCGGATTTGGATTTAAACATCGATGATACCAACCCTGACAAACATGTATGTACTTTCATTGTTCATTAATTTATTTTAACGACGTTTTGTGATGTATAAGGGCATGTATTTAAGCGCCACATTTACTTAAAATATCTCTAACGGAAATATACAATAGGAGGTAACGTTAAAGTATAATGCCAACACAAAACCAGTGTATTTCGAGCTAACCGGTAAAAGCATTTGCCTTGTAAACTGTGATTATTTGTTGTTTTCAGTTATTTTGCTAATGAATGTGCAGACAGTGTGATAGACTTTCTCAAAACATGGCATGGAGGAGACTGGGAGTGAGCTCAGATGACAAAGAAAGCTTTGTTTGGCATATATGTGTAAAAGATGCAACCTCGGATATTAATAATCAGGAATAACATAGCGTCAGGCACTTTGTGTTATTGCTTTGAAGCCTTTCTTTTCTCTCTAAGGTTACACGTCCTTGCTCATAGCCTCTCAGTTGCTTTAGAGAAGAGAATATCCCATGAAGCTAATCCTGCACGACCTAATCCTTCTGATTTTTTTCCTCTTATGCATGCTAGGGAATGCTGGCTCTAATAACCTATTTTTGCTTCTTCGCAGTGTTTGTTTCGTTTTTTTAGATTACCAGGTTGATTGATGCAACTTTGGGCAATGTTAACTGCCACATTTAGTAGTTTGTTGTGGAACGGGAGAGGTTCACCATGATGTGTGCTGTCAGTTCTTCACATGAGAGGAGGACATACAAGCCCACAGGGATCATTTTAGAAAACAGTGGTACCTTGTTGTCTTCAAGACCTCTTAATGTGCATGGACATAATAAAATATTTATGTAGGTTACAGTATTCCTTCTCATACTTGTGCTTTTTTTAAGCATTCAAGTGTTTTTTTAATTTAATATATATATATATATATATATATATATATATATATATTAGTGCTGGGCAATGATTAATCGCGATTAATCGCATCCA
>JAUCMS010000034.1:3421316-3447508 GCA_032357445.1 Enteromius radiatus | reverse complement strand
TATATATATTTTTTTTTTTTTTTGTTTTAGCTAGGGATGGACAGTATATTGTGGATGCAATGCCAAATATTTAATCAATTAAGTATTCAATTGTGCATGTTTACCCTCTCCTCCTTTATTTACATTTAGATTACTTTTGCTAAATGCTTAGGTTAAGTTACTCTTTAGCTTACAAGTAAGTGTATTCTGTAGCAAACCTCAGAATAAATATCCATTTCTCATACTGCACATCAACGTATTGATGTTAATCACTTTTAACATTCAAAATGATTAACTGTAGCATTTTATTTATCAGTTATTGTCCATAGCATGAAAATAATTATTGGCGTATTGACATTGGACAAAATCCTAATATCTGTGAATCCATCATTTTAAGTCATAAGCGGCCCACTTTAAAGTAAAGGTCCCTATATCGACCCTGATATTGCCAGTCCTGCAACTTTATCGACTATGCTCTCCACATGATACGGAAACCAGGAAAGCCAAAAATGTCCTCATTCCTTTGACGTGGCTATGTCTTGACTTCCAGTTCTTTGTGTGCTGTGCTATTTATGAACTTGCACGTGAGATTTGCTACGAATCTTGTGACTCTACTAACCGTGAGGCTGTGTTGCTGTACCAGCAGCCGTTTTTGCTGTGAAGAGTGTGGGAACACTTCTTTTGGAAAACTCAGAGCCTTGTGGGCAGCACCACGGGCCACACAATCTGTCCTTTGTGCAGACCTGGACCGACATGAAGGGATCTAATTTAGCTAATGATTTGATCAAGCAATGCGATGAAAGTGATAAAGTAAAAGTGTGTGCTGCTGGTCATACTGTTGTAGTTCACAACTTGATGTTTTGTTTGCAATCCGTGAATCGCTGTGAATATAAAAGTAAGCTAGAGAGGTTAGGTGCATATTTAGAATTTTAAAATAGTTTTTTGTTTGCTTAGATGGGGCATTTTTCCGTTGCTTTCATTATCCTCTTTTTTTTGTTACATCATATTTGCTTGTCCAAACAGTGTGCCAGATGTGTACTGTAGTTCCAAGTGACATATTTACATTCAACCAAACAGTTCTCTTTTTACTAAGTCAGAAATGCAATGAACATGCAGTTTTCCCCTTCCATCCTCTCTCTATAAACTCTTTCCCGATTATTTTCTTTTTCATTCTGTTTCCTCACAAAGACAAGCACGTCCTCCCCCAGAGGAAAGACTGTCTGTCCTGACTGACCATTCTGAAAATAGGCACGCCTTAAGGAAGAACCGGTTGACTGTTTACTGGCTAAAAGAAACGGTCCTCACAGAAACTTTCATGCTTTTGGCTTGAAATGAAATCTGTGTTACCTGATTTGCTCTTAGAATGCAGGATGAGATTTGGCAGCACACAATTGGGTATTTATTCTCAATTTTGTATTGTGGGATTCTGTTTCTTAGAAATGGATGTAGGTTAGCTGCCAGCAACTATTTAGCTTTTTATCTTCTACAATGCTTTCCGTTCCTTCTCTGGAAAGCAGATAGTGCATTAATTCTTCTTCCTGTCGGTCAGACAACCACGAGTTTCAGAGGAAGCCAGCGCATCATGAAATGAGTGTCTGGATCTGTCTGGGAGGTTATAAATGATTCGTCCTATCTTTTGCACCTGGAAGTGTGCTCCTAACCAGTATTATTGTTACGGCTGCCTGAAGGTTGGATGCTTCTCTTGCTAAGCACAAACTTTTTCCGTTGTTTCAGCTCCACTGGCAGCAGTTAGTTAGAGACACATAAATATATCATTCTGTGTTATACCTTCACTGAAATTTTACTGTAAAAAAATTCTTCAGAATTAGCAAATAAAATAAAATAGGATTGGAGTTAAAAAAAGAAAAAATAAGTCCTATTTCAGTCTTTCTGCTTCAGAAATTCATGTTTTGTTTAATGTCATCAATTTAACCTAGTTGTCTCTGAGTGAAAATAGTTTCACTACAATTTTTTTTTTCCAGTGTAATAATGCACACCATCCTCCTTGTTTAGACACATATCACATGCACACAGGGCCTCCTGCTGTAGTTTGTGTGGCGTGTTATTAGTGATGGTTAATTTGTTTGATTGCAGTGTGTGCCTCCACAATGGGTGGTGTTCATTTTTAAACTTTCTGCTCAGAAAAAAAGCTCAGAGCAGCGACCTGGGCAAGTGGATGTTTCTCAGAATTTGTTGTCGACCTGATTATTTTATTTTTTTAAATGGTTGACAATGTAAAGAATCATTCAGTAAAGGTGCTTCTTATTTTATCATCTTTGAACTGCCGTGTGCTTTAAAGATATATATTATGATGATTAAAGCAAATCAGAAGTATTAACAAAAGCAACCCTGAGCAAAAATGCATATACTTTAGTTTGCTATTATAAGACATTTAGCTCTTTTATCATCACTTGCATTGCAAGTACATTTCTCTACCGGGAACGGAAGAAAAGCCATACATATAGTGCTGTTTTTTATGTTGGTGTTAAAATGCATTGTATAATAGTATTATACAAGGAACCACAGAAAAATAAAGATTTATTAATCGATAATCTGCCCCATAATCATATTTTGTGTGAAGAGGTAAACGGTTGTTATACAGCCACTGCTGTTCATTTTAGCTGGATGTATTGTTGCATTTTTGAAGTTGCAAAAATGAAGGTAAAGCATTGTGTTTCTTAATTGCCTAAATTGTAAATATCAGTCTGAGAGAGTCAGTGAACTCAATAAAGGCTCTGGATGATTCAGTCAGTGAGTTTGATTCAAGCTTCTATTTTAAAGTTAAGAGTTTAAGAGTCTTTTGTGAATCTTTTTGACTGATTCATCTGATTTGTGAAAGAACCAGTGCTTAAGAGTCATTTTCTTGTTAATCAGACATCACAGGTAACACAGTTTGCTGTTATGTCTAGTCACGGTTTCCTGACTGTCTTCAATAGTGGCCTTTTTTGTTACATTTCACAGTCTGGAGAACTGACTCGTCAAAAAAGTTTTTGGAAGTCTTTTTGATTTTTTTGTAAGTACTGTAACCCAGTTTGCGCTGTTTTAGTCGACAGCCCAAAGCTCGGCCTCTGGCTGTGTAACTGCGGGAAACTACAGTGTAGTTGTGTCAGTGCTATCTCTTGGATAAACAGGAAGCCGCTAAAACTACAGAGCTGTGCAGTGGGGACAGTGATGTCTATGAAGTATGACAGCACTGTGAAAGCCTGGCGCTGCAGTTAACCGAACGCACATTAACCCTCATGTGTTTGAAAACAAAGTGCTGTCAACCCTCTGCTCAAGAGGATATTTCTATATTTTCAGTGAGATATTATTTTGATTTGTGAAACAATAATGCACTCGAGAGGTATAACTTGTACATGTAACTTTGTAATGTCGTGCAGCAACCACGCAGCACTGTTGCATATCTTCCAACCAAGAGAGATTTTTCAGGATGGTTTAGTCATTAAATCCTCATTTGACTTTTCTTGTTCTCATCACCTCGTCCAGAGCTCCCACCCATCCGTCTGTGCAGCAGCCTTCCTTAGCGCGACTTGTCTCCTGCGTGTGGATTGGCTGACAACCCACACCCACAATAAGAGCCTGTTTTCTGACTGAGTAGGGAAATGAATTCCCAGCGTCCCTGATGATGGTGGGGGCGTTTATGATGATATCATTGTGAAGAAGAGATAAACATAAGTTTAGATTGTTTCATTCTGGTCTGCAAACTTTGCCAGTTCACAATTTTATAAGTAGGACTTTCACAACTTTTGGATATAAATGTTTTCAGTGAGTCTACACTACTGATTAAAATTATAAAAATGTTAAAAAAAAAAAAGCAGCAAATATCTAATATTCTAAGATTTTTTTTTTTTTTAAATTTTAGCAAATACACCATATATGCTATTATTTATATATAAAAAATATATTATTATTATTTTTTTTTTTAATATATAGATATATTTTAAGTATAAGTTTTTTAAGCTTATCAAGGATGCATTTGTTTGCTTTAAATGTCAGTAAAATCAGTAATATTTTTATATTTTATCTACATTTATACAAAAATAACATATTTTAAAATTTAATTAATTCCTGTCATGGTAAAGTACTCATTGCTCTAGTCTTTAGTGTCACATGATCCTTCAGAAATCATTAATGTACTTATTTGTTTCACAAGCATTCATTTAGTAAAAAACACAAAATATGTTTGCACTGTTTTTATGCCATTTTAGAGCAGATAGCATAAATATTGAGATGCTACATATTGTCACAAAGGCGTAAAAATGTAAAATATGCTGAAGACAATCAGTTTGATTTGCTGGAGTACTTCCTGATTCCAAGAAAAATCATTTTCAGTTCAAGATCTTGTTCCCTGCAGATAAAGGACACCTGTTATTTTTGGCCTCCCTTAACACTCTTCAAATTGAAGTAAACACACCTGAGAGTGTGCGGTGAGTTGTTACACAATGCTGGAATGTTGAGCAACGTCTGGATGTTTCACAATATGGTTGTGCCATTCATGTGGTATTCACCGCTAGCATAATCTTAGCGCTCTGAATACGACCCAGCATGACCATGTGTTTAAACTGACTGTCATTACAGGGTTGCCATGGCAATGTGTCATTGAACAACATCCACAACAGGCATCACGGCTCTCTGTGTATTTCAGAAATGCATAGTGGAGTTGTATTTGGCCTAGCATACTGTGTAATTCCTAGGTAGGCTGTGTATTATAGTACGCAGTGTATTTCTGGAGTGTGTCATTACACAGTGAGAGAGAGGACTGTTATTACTGAGTCAGTGCAGGAGAGACGGAGCATCTGGATGGGTGACTCACTCTCTCCCCAAGGCGCGTTTACACGCATGGGACTCGAGAACTGTGATGCAGGACACCTGAAAGTTTTCAAGAATAACTTTTATGTGCTCTCTCAAGACATAAACATTACACAGTACTGCAGCTGAATTTGCTGTGATATAATTGGTCATCTGTGGTGTAGGAATAGAGACGAAACTAGTAGGCAGATTTTTCAGGTGCTCATACTGATGTCTTTACAGTGGGTGAGTGATAAAAAACTGATATGTCTGTAATATAGACCAATGAAGATGTACACATAAATGTTTAAAAAATATTTTAAATAAAATAAGTTTAGCATTATTTGACGTGTGTTAAGCATATTTTTTTTATTTTATATTATCTTATTATATTTAATTTTAGTAAAATAAATGAATGTGTGTGTGTGTGTGTATATATATATATATATATATATATATATATATATTTTTTTTTTTTTACAAAAATTTATTTTACTAAAATTAAATATAAGATCATATAAAATAAAAAATATGCTTAACACACGTCAATAATATATATATTTGAGGGTGTAAAATTTATTTTACAATTAATATATATATTATATAGAATATAAAATAGAAAATATTAAAATTATTTTTCATTTAATATTCTGAAACATTTGAGATATTTTACAGTATTAGCCAAAAATTTCAAACAATAAATTATTTTAAATATACTATTTTATACTTTAATATTTATATATTTTAGAATTAAAAATCTAAAATATAAATATATATATATATTTTTTTTATAAAAATATATATATTTTTGTTCATTTTTGTTTGTATTTTAGCAGTCAACGCCACACTGCTATCTTGGCATTAGCCATTACCCATATCAGTTGACCATTAGTCCTCATGACAGTGAGGTCATCGTAGGAGTTTCAGTGCAATTCTGTTTACACCACCTGGTGCGGGTGTCGACAGTCCGTGCAGGACCACTGAACCATGGTGCTTTAAAAATATCATTGTTTTTAGCAGTGATTAAGATTAAGTTTTCAAGATTATCACCAACCAGTGAGATTCATTCTGTTTTCCAATTTGTCACAAGTTTCTTTGGTTTGATCTTCTAGACTGTGACTAGTTCAGAATGATGCCATCCTGAAAGCGCTGTGTGTTGTGACAGATCACTTACACCTTGCCAGTCTGCTCTCTAAGTTAATCAGCTTACACCATCCAGTCTCTGAGACAGCTGTGTGGTCTGCCACAAACACACAGTACAAACCTAATGCCCTCCACACACACGTCTCTCTGAGCCCGTGACTGTCTTTACCCTAAAGCCACAGTATCTGTGATTAGCCTACCACCAATGATGCATTTGTACTGAAGGCCACAAACACTCTCAGCTTCCTCAAACGTACACAACTGCTGACAAATGGGCTCATGATACCTGTGAATTTACTGAAACTGAAATTCCATGCAGTTTTCATGAGCAGGTGTCAATATATTTGTCATCAAATGTATATTAGTAATCATTTACTTATCCTAATATTGTTCTAAACCTGTGAGACGTCCCTCTCTTCCTCTTTTTGTTTTGTCTGTATAGTTAAAGTCAATGAAGTCAAGTCATCTTTCAGACCATTTTGACATTCATTGTGTGTGCAAAAAAGACTAAGAATATTCTGAACCAGTGCCTTGTGTCCTGGGTCAAGTGTTCTTCCTGTAAACAAAAAGGAACGGCTTATGGTACAATCCGAGACTTATGAGTGATTTATTACAGCTTCAGTTAACTTCAGGCATGACACGTCATATTTTCAGAGCTGTAGATCAGGGTTTATAGATGGGGATTTTACAATAAATACAGTGCATGCCATGTCTTTATGTGTGTTTCTGAACATAACGGTACACAGAATTTCCAGCATTTTTGTGAGCAGACATTTATAGCACTTCAGTACTATTCTGCCAAAATAAAAGCTTAAGTATTTGAAATGTTTAAAGCTTGGTTTAAATATTTGAAAGTAAAAAATTTAAGACATAAATATTAGTATTGTAACTTGTAGTGTCAAATAATTGGCAAATTGTTATTTTTGTTTTACAGCTAAATTGTAATTTGCAAGAGTAATATATTTTGTCTTCATTTTTGTTGTAATAATATTTCTACTACGATTAATGATCATAATTAGTACTATTATAATATTTTTTATTTGATTTTGTATTTTAATTCACGTTTGGTTTTTAAATACCAATGTCAGTGTAATGTAATCTACTTTAAAGTCAAAATGACACTCTAAAACTAAAAGAGTTACTAAAACGATGAAATATTTTTGAGTTATCTCATTATTTTACAATAAATGGGGGTCTTTTACAATTAATATATATATTTGCAAATATATTGTTTTAGATGTAAGTTAAACAACAATTAAAGATTTTATTTAAGAGGTTTAACTGAAAAAAGGTTCGGGAACCATTAGATATTTAGTTTCATTTGTTTTTGGTGACAAACAACATGGACCAGTTTTGTTGCTACCCAGACCCTGATATGATAAAAGGAGGTGTACGGAGTTGCTGTTAAATTCGTAGCGAAGTGTAGTGTCTTCATGCATAATAATCCTGCTTGATGTTATCCCAGTGATGCCACCAGAACCCTTAAGAAAGGTCACACCGACTAAAGATCTCAGAGTCCTTCTGGACTCCTGATGATGGGTTATACAGTACGTGTATGTATTCAGGAAACTTCACATTCCTGGTGCTAGTCTGTGAGATACTGAATCCAGTGACAGCCATATACTGCAGTGTGTCAAAGTATTGGTGAGGTTCTGATAGGAATTGTTGTCAAAACAATGTTTGAATTTCACTTATTAATAGAGGGCCATTGTGATTTTGTGTTCTGGTTCAGATGGGCTTGAGATTTAGTTTTTAATAAGATGCTAGCGTTCGTCTGTATATGGGTGTTAGCACAATGAAATGCATGAAGTACATCTGTGCAACACATGAACAAGGCTGTCCCGATATAAAAAAGCTCACGGAGAAGAATAATCCTCCTCCTTTCAGTGATAGGACTTTAGACCCAACCAGACCACGAATGCAGAACACTACTGTGTCTCGAAGGGTTTAAACAAACAGGAAGTGGAGGTTTTCATGTTCCTTCTCCAGAGCCCAGAGCTTTAGAATGATTCCTTGATTTGTTTATGAAACGAGACTGGGAAGAACCCCATACACCTTCTTTTTCTTTTAAGATGTTTTTTGGTCTACGCCCACATTTAGGTCATAATCTATTTTAAACTATGAAGAAGAAACTATCTTTGGAGAAGATCAGATACTTGAAGACCTCTCATATCCCATTAGGCTCATGTTACAGCTCATAATTGGAGTGATAGGACAGGACAGAATTCTTAGTTTACATAAATATCAGCAGTCTTTAAAAAGTTAATAAAGGGTTTTCTTTGCTGAGATCATGACAGCACATGTATGTAAACATAACATATTTTTCTTAAATATATACATGCATACATATAAAGATAAATAATTTAACATAAAACATAAAATCTAATTATATTATCTATTTAATTAATAATTTTAGGTTAAAATGTAGGTTAAATTTTCTTCATTATTCTTATTTATAATATGTTATTCACAAAAAACTTGCTGTTTATGGTGTAATAGATATGAGTGAGGTGCATTGCATTGTATCCAGGATTATTTCTGTTTTTTTGTTATGGACTGTGAGGACATTTTCTAGTATATTGTCTTTTCTACAACACTGTGTAATATATTGACTGATTACTTCTACACTGTAGATTGACCCATAAGCCTCTTAACGTCCAGCTGGGGATTAAACAGAAAATCTTTCATGAGGGTCCAGGACGTTGCCTATACCCCAAAAGCTAGAACGAGCTGCAGGATGTTTCATAAACTTTCTCTTCTCAGGCACAGCCCAATACTTTCATGAACTGTAGATTATATGAAAGTGGAGATGGTCTATTTAAGATTTGTGTTAGCATGCCACAACTTGCTGAAGCATTCTTGCATCTGAGGAATTGAGTTGATTTGTGTCAGTACCAGCATGATGTGGGAAGAGGGTTATCTATAATGTGGGAACTGTTCTTAAGCATGCCTAGAAAGATTGGCTTCATTTAAGGTCATGAAAGGTCAGGTTCAGTCATGTGTGGAGATGGTATACAGGCTTCTTTTAAAAATGACCATGAGGATCAAATCTGATTAGGTTGAATGACTATTTAGATACATGAGAAAGACCTAATTAAAACAAGCGTGACTACATTGTAAAAATGTTTTTTTAATTGAAAGTTTTATTTCAATGTTTTACAATAAAATTCCAATATACTTCACATTAGACATAAAGAAATAGTTCACTCTAAAATGAAAGAAATATAGAATAGAAAACATATTTAATAGTACGGGGGAGTGGCTTGGCATGCAAAAACCACTGGCCAATTTTCATTGGCCTTTTCTCCAAAGATCAGAGTTGATTGGTCTCCCAGGTGGGACCCCATGACATCAGTCAATGACGTAACATCACAATGACTGACTAAAAGGAAACTGAACATATGATTTAGACTGATAACAACCATTATTTGTCAAATTTACTAACAGAACTAGAACATTTTCTTTTCCATAAACGTTATGCTTTGGCATTTGAATGGGAATGTTTTTTTGTTTTTTTTGCATTTGCATTTGTGCAAACTTTCTTAAAGCCTTTTTCTTTATCCTAAGTTTTATTGTTTCAGAAGTTGTCAGGCAGTGGCGGTATGGATGTTTTTTTAGCATGCAGATGTAAAGCCGTCAGCAGAGGCGATAACTCTCTTGCTCAGAATGCACAGTCAGTGGAACAACAGCACGCCTCCACTGTAAGCCACAACAACTCCTCAAATAGCCAATAAATAAAGCATTATATTTATCCTCTGCCCCCTCACATCCTCTTTCGCTTGTTGTTATCAGGCTGAAAGCAGGCACTGGAGGAAATGAAGGTCTTATTGGCTGACTGTTAATCAGTTGCTGTAGAAAAAGTGGTTGTTAGGAGATGGTCAGACCAAGAGGGACGTGATGACAAAATCGTTTCTGAATTTTGACAGTCATAATCCTGTTTGGTTGTTGTCTAGATCTGAGAAATCAGACCAGTCATAGATGTTTTCAAATCTCATTTAGTATCCTGAAATTCACTGCAGTTTGTGTGTGTGATATTCCACCTGGTGTTCATGTGTGCCAGTCCAGATGTCTCTTATTGTGACTAATTGTAGGATCATCATAAGCACCTTTTGGACATGACTTTGTAGCCTCTACATCTGGCATTACCTCATGGTGAGGCGCTTATCATAAGCCACAATGCCTTTCCAGTAGATGTATACAAATATTGTAACTAGCATAACTGCTTTTAATAAATTCCAATGTTTTGGGCTTTTTGCTTAAATATTGAGGAAGACATTCAAATGATGATTCTTTTTTTTTCTTCTTTTTTTTGTGATTTCACACTGGGCGATAATATATTTGTTTCGGCAATAAAAAAACGGTTGAAATTGCGCTTAAACTTAAAATTAAACATAGACGTGGATAAAATTACATCTGAATAAGAAACACTTTTTTTCTCTCTGAAAAATAAAGCTTATTAAAAGGTAGAAAGTAAGTGTCATTTCTTGTGATGGAAATATCATCTGTTCTTGGAGGATATGGTTTAATTAGCATTTTCACAATCTCAGTCTACAGTTAATGGTACATTCTGAAATGAACAGTGCTGAAGTCAGCTATAGTCAAATTGCACATGATCTGTTCCCTCATGTGATCTTCCTACCGTCTATTGCCCTGGCGTCATCATAACAGATGGAGTATCACTATAGTGATGTCATGCTGTGGTACACGGATAAACCCCATTCAAGCTTACCTGATCCACAATGTGATACGTGTATAAACAAATTGCGTGTGTAAACAAATAATCAGTCACCTTAAAATATGGTTAATTTTGCTGGCCTACTGCCTGAGAGAATGTTATTGATATTAGCTCTGAAAATGAGAGGTTTACTAGTGTATATTTATATCAAAGTTACTGTCAGTAATTTATCCAGATACTTGTACTATTAGGTGCTTACAAGGGCTGAGCTGTGGTATCTTTGAGGTAATATAGTAAGTGTTACATGTTATCGATACAATGTAAGTAAGATTGTCTTTTTGAAAGAATTCTTTTTATTTAGCAGGAATTCATTGAATTTATCAAATTTGACCGTAAAGTTTAAAAAGTGTAAAGTTTTTGATCAAATAAATGTAGCCTTGGTAAGCATTTCTTGTCCAATGTAAAATAACTTAGGATGTTAATTTAATTTATGTTCACCAGTATAACTATAATATTACTAGGGATGCACTGAAATGAAAATTCTGGAAAAAAAAAAAAGTTAAACAGAATGAAACACTAACTGGACCAAAGGCTGGGTACCAAACACGGTTTTTTTGCATTTTTTCCCAAACTATTTTGGTTGTCGAACATTCAGTTCATCCCTAGTGTTTCTACTAAAACATTTTGAAGATCCTCCAACTTGTTCTTTCTGCTAAATGCCTTTATCTATTAAGCATTATTATTATTATTATTTTTAACAGAGTTAAGCCAAATACAGTTTTTGAGTAAAAAAAAAAAATCATTATAAATCATTATAAAAACATGATATAATTCAGTCAGAATATTTCTCGCCATGAAAATATCCACAGACCCTGCAATGGCATTAAGCACAAACAAACAAAGAAACTTCAAAAACATTTTAATATTTAACAAATGAATAGCTGCAGTTTAAAACTGTTGTAACCGTATGTTCACAATGTTAAGTAGTATTGCAGTACTCTTTAATTATATAAAGTGTAGGCTAAATTATTTAAATAAAAAATCTGACTGTGTCATGAGTACACAATTTATGCCCACCCATGCCTAGTGCATACAGTATTTTTTGTGTGAATTGTTTTGTATGTTTGCGCTGAAAATTGATGTGTGTGTGTCTCTTTATGTCTGACCTTGCGTGATCTAATCAAATATTCAAACACAGACAGACATTCAAACAGACAAGTGTTGTGACGACTTCATAGCAGCTTTTCGGTTACTGCTGAGTGAGTGATATGACCTCTAGACAGGCGTCTGTGGTGTGCTGCTGACAGAAATCTCTGACAGCATGTGACTGGCTGCTAATCGCAACAGCAACATCTATAGAACGACTGCCAATTAATATCAACTGCTCCTCCGCCTTTAATGACGTATATGAACACTTAAATGAACATCAACTTCCATGGCAACAATCCGAGGAATTTGAGGTGAACTGTTTATTAGGAATGTATTGAGGAAACTTTAATGTCTAGGTTTACTTCACAAAAACCTGTAATGCAAGCTGCCTGTCTCAAGCATTTCCCCTTACTCGTATTCTCATTTGAACATCACAAGCGTGTGTTTTTGATCTGTCATTTCAGCCACTTAATAATAGGTTATGTTTGCCCTAGATGCTGTCCGTCATCTCTGTTCTTTGAAGAGCTGTGTTGCTGTCATCGCTTATTAAGATGAACTTCTTGATCAAGGGAAACAAAAATTTAATTTCACAAATTCTGTTAAGGATGCAGGCTGTGTAATTTTAATGGGTTGAAAAAAAAATGTATCGGGTAATAGTGTAGGATTTGAACCTGTTGAGAGTTTCCACACAGTGCTGTCTGTGATGCTTAGTAGCCAAAGGCAGGTCTACTGCTGTTTCATTTAGATAGTGATCAGATTTACCGTATGGAGCGTGATTCAGGAAACTGGGAATTACCCAGAATCTGACTGAACACTGATAAGAGTCTTGGAATTAAAACCAGTGATTCTGATTCGAGATGTACAATTCGAAAATCAACCTATTAAAATCAAAAGGATGAACTGTATGAAAAATGTAATTTAAGTACATTCTTAGGATTTTCTTAAGTGTAAAAGATGTAAGTGAGGTTACATCAAGCTTGACATCTTTTGAAAGATGATCCACCACTGTTCAAGTTGTGTACCGAGTGATCACATGATGTCAATATAACAGGATTAGTTTCATTATTAACAGTTGGGAAGCTGGAAACATTTGGAGAGAGAATGCACTGGGTGTTTGTCATTAAGAAACCAAGTGCAGGCCCTTTGCTGGAAAAGGGAGAGGCAGGAAGAGTGTGATGTCAGACAGGGAAGTGAACGGGAAACCGAACGAGGGGGAGGAGTGGGCTGTGTTGAGGGCGATGGCCTTCCCATTTCCTGGCAGCTTCTCTCTTTCTCTTTCTGCCAGTTCTGTGAGAGTTTGAGTAGAGGATGAAGACCACCACAGCTGGAACTGTGATTGTTCCTTCTACTACTTGTTTGCTTTGAAGAGTCTTAAGAAAAGAACAGAGGAATACGTCTTGCTTATTTCAGCGTTCATCAGAACGACATTGCAACATGTACTGTGGATATGGAGGTACTTTGACATTTCTGAATAACTGTTTTGTGAGATACTATCTGGGTATTTGAGGTATTTCATAATTTAATATTGATGAGTTACAGCTTGAATGTTGGTCTTGTTGTAAATGGTGTTGAGGTATGGATATGTATACAGTTGTAAATGGAATATTTGGATGTTTGTTGAATGTATTTACGGTTTATATTTCAGAATGATGTAGAAAGGTTTTCTTTTCTCAAAGTTAAAAATGGCCAACAATGGCTTGGCTAAATTTTGTTTTGACTCACCAAGGACACTGGCACACAAGAAGTGATAACGTGACACAAAAGTTGTTTCCTATTAGATTATTTTCCTCAAAACATGAAATTCATGTAAAGTGGTATGACATTTTATACATTTTCTTCCCAGTTCTGTGGTCAGCTGTAGTGAAGTGAAAGTAACCTGAAAAGATACATGATATAGTTCCTCACATCAGGAGCTGTGTATGGTTTCACAGGCCCAAATTAGTTGTGAGGGGAATGATGGTGGATTTGTGGTTTTCTTCATTGTCCAGCACTGTTTCTGTCCAGATGTTTCTGGGCTTTGTGGTGGGACCATTGTCATTCTGGGACAGACGTCCCGCTGGGTTCCCATGTGATGCTGTAGAGAGTGGACACTCAAGGTGTGTTTACTTTAGGCTACAGTTCAGCTTGGCGCCTCGGGGTCATCTAAAACAAACACACAGGGAGGTTCTTAAGTTTAGCTGATCCTCCGGGACTATACCTCTGGTTTACTTTTGGCCTGTTAAAGCAGAAGCTGTAAAAACTCATTCAGATGTTCCAGAGCTCAGGCCTGGCCAAGTGTTGCAGAGAACTGTTGAAAGAAATGGCTTATTATTAATGATATCTCTTAACTTCTTAGCTAATCCAAAGATTTGCATTTGGAGAGGGAGGGAGGAAGAGGGAAACAGAGCCAGTTTCTTGTTTCAGGCCTTCGCTCAGAGAATGGAAGGAAGGATACACCATGTGTGGGGCAAATGTTAAGAGCTAAGGGATTTCAAAAAGCCACATGACTATTATTAACTGTCGAGGTGCTTGTTGTCACATCCTGGTATTGGAAGAAAGATTTCCACAGCAGCATTTCATTACAGATATTTAATTGACGATGGTGACTGTCTGTTATAGCAACTCAGCAAAAAATGTTCAGATAATAATATTTTAAATGCTTATGTAAAACATTCAATGCTTAAAATGGAGCTAATTAGATAACCACTAGTGATGCACCAACATTTTGGCAACTGAAAATATCGGTCTGAAAATTAATTTTCCATTTCTTCCAAAATAGAAATCATCGGGCTAGACAGTATTGATTTCTCTTTTATTATACTGATGCATGATGCGCAAACTAAACATCTCTAAATGTTATTTGCAGTGGGCCTAACATTTAATAACTGCAATACGCTTTGTGTATATTACCTTTGATATGAAACCAAGTCTGAGCTTTCAAATTCTATCCGTTTTGTAACAAAATTCAAACTAAGAACTAAGAAACATATCATGTATCATAAAGAAAATGTATCCTGTCTCATCAATGTCAATGTTAATCAATGTTTCAACTGCAGAAAGATGTCAGTTGAACAACTTGTAAACAATATGTCACGTAACATTACATTTGCCTTTCAGTGTCCATAAAGAAGTTAGTGAGCTAAAAAAAAATAACAAGATCATTTTTTAAACATACAGACTATATGTGACCCTGGACAAAAACCAGTCTGAAGTTGCTGGAGTATGTTTGTAACAATAGCCAAAAATGCATTGTATGGGTCAAAATGATTGATTTTTCTTTTATGTCAAAAATCATTAGGACGTTAAGTAAAGATCATGTTCCATAAAGATATTTAGTAAAATTCCTACTGTATTAAATCTATTATCTATTAAAACTTTAATTTTTGATTAGTAATAGGCCTATGCATTGCTAAGGATAAGTTTTTTTGCACTCTCCAGTAGGGCTGCAACTAATGACTATTTCAGTGGTTGACTAGTCATGACTACCTTAACGACTATGAACTGCAAAAAAAATAATAAAAATAAATATGGCTTTGTATCTTTTGTATATTTAATATATTTTGTTTTTAGCATTTTCCTTTAATTAACAAGATGAAACGCACAAAAAAATAGAAAACATTTATTGCTTCCAAGTGCATTTTCTTCATAGCAAATATTGCAGTAAACAAAAGAGTTGCAATCAGCAATAAAATAAACACTGTTCCATAAGGCCACATTTACACATAGCCGGGTATTTAGAGAAACGAAACGAATATTTCCTCCCCTCCGTTTTCAATAATAACATTTTGCACATAACATCGTTTTCAAAAAACTTGTTATTTGTATCAACCCACATAAATGCGCCGTCGAGCGCCATAATAACTATACCAATCCTATGTAAATAGGGCGCTCACATGACGTTAAGCATTTTCTGGCGCATAATGTGACAAATGTAATGTTTGAGAACCTAAAACCCCGTTTCTCTCAGTTGACACGGCAACACATATCCGGCGTTATCAGAAATCTCCACTTTGGCCGGAGTTTTTAGAAATAATCGTTTTCTGGCGGCGTGTGATGAGACCCACGTGAACTGAATGAAGCTTCATCACTGCCGCTCTAATAGTTTTATCTTGGCCAAATATTGTCCTATCCTAACAAACCATACATCAATATTTATTTTCAGATGATGTACAAATCTCAGTTTTGAAAAATTTACACTTTTGACTGTTTTGTGTACTAGGGTCACATATTGCATTAATTTCGGTGCATCACTATAAAACATTAGCTAATATAGGCCTATTGAATATATTATTATATTGTTATATTAATCATTTACATCATTTTATTTTTTGTTTTTCTCAAAATGAAGGTCATTTTACAGGGGCAGACTGTCAAGTGGGGACCCCAGATATCACATTGTGATGTTTTGGGAACCATCTGTCGCTCCCAGAGAGTTTTTTTTTGGACACAACTTTAGATTTTCCCCTAAAAATGTGAACCCTACTAGTGTTTGTTTGACAGACACCAGGCCCTGGTAATCTCTGATATGAGTGGAATGTGTCCGAGACACAGAGGCTACTGGCCCCAGCATAATGAATGTGCTATCATCACGACTCTCTCAGGGAGAAAGCACTGGCAAGTAGGGCTGCACGATAATCATCGCGCTATATTTATTGCGCATCTTGTGAGTAAATCCGGTTCTATAATCAGCGGAAAATTCCATCAGGTGCGTGGTCTTACATTGAGCCGCATTCACTACGCAGAGCCGTTGTTCACTGATGAGCTGCGCAAATTCGGGTTCATTATCAGCGTGATTTTGCGCAGCTCACAAGATGCGCAATAAATATCGCGCGATGATTTACTGGCAAGCTTTGCTTTTATTTCACAGGTGCTCACCCCAAACACTCACAATGTGTTGATGGATCTTGAAAACCACAGAGCTTGAAGAACAGTATGCATTGAAAAAATTTAGGCTGGTAAATCATCACACTAATTTGAGTTGGCTGACAGAGTGTCTAACAGTTGGATTCCAGTTGGTTTGTGTCAGATCAGGGGCGGGGAGGGCCCTAGGTGCTTTGTTGTTCTAGAATAGTCCTGAAGCAAAGCCAGACCACCAGAACAATACTGAATCCACACGCTTCAGAAGAGCCTGACCAGCTTTGATTATTGTGAAAACAGTTGACGTGCAGTTGGAGTATCCAAATATTTCATAAGTGGTGGCTTTGGGTGCTGTTGGACAGGTGGGAACCCAGCACAGAACAACAATTGGAAGGATGAGGCTTTGATGGTGTTTATTTGTTCTTCAAGAAGGTTTCCAGTGTATGAAGGGAATGTAGTAGTAGTTTCATTCCCACACAAGACATGGTGAAGAGGAAGAATGTGTCACTTGCCTTGCTTGCCGGGTGACAAGAAGGAGGAAAGACCCTCGCCAGAAGGTGTGTTTGTGCTTGTTATGAGGTTTGTTTAGGGAAATCATCCCTCCTTAGTTACTGATGTTCATTCAGATGCTGTTGATTAAAGTGGATTCTCTGTAGATTTATTTTTTACATGGCAGTTTTTGCGGAATCACTGTAATTGGCAAGAATTGAGTGAATGTTTCTGTCAGTGCAACTGTTGGCAAGTCTGTCCAATATCAATACGCATATATATATATATATATATGCGTATAGGCTATTACATTTTGGAGGAGGAGTTTTATTAAATGTATTTTTAAAGACTTTAATTGAGAAGATGACTAAGGTAGTCTAAATACAAAATGGCACATCCACAGTTAAATACTTAATATTGACTGATGAAGAAAAATTATATTGTCTGTATGTCTGTATAACCAATATGTTATCATTAAAATATTTTCTTCAACCAGGGTCCATTTTATGTTATTTACTGTGATCCCTCCCCCCCCCCACACACACACACTTTTTGTAAATAGGTTGTGTTAGAGCAAGAGAAGTATAGAAATGTAGGAGTTATTGTAGCAATAGTTAGCTGCAGATGTTATTTTTCTATCCGCTCTCCATCAGACGGTGGAGTATCCTGCGGGAAATGAAAAAATTCCACTTCCCTCAGTGTTAAACTGTTTCCCCTCCTCCATGCATAGAAGCACAGAGGTTTTTATTTTCCATCAGCATCAACAGGCCTCGGCGTGTTTACACTCTTCACTGATCACAAGACAAACAAAGAATCCTTGAATAATTAAAATCTGAAATGCTTTTGAAATATTTACATCCTTACTTTGCTCAGAAAACCTATTTGTTATAGTTGGCTTAATTGCGTTAATCATTTACTTCATTAAGCATTTAACATTGTAATTCAGAGAAGACAAATATCTTATTAAAAGTATGCTGTTGCATTCAGTTTTATCAAAGAGTAAACCAGAGTCCTGAATCCAGTCCTTAATGCTTTTCCAAGTAAGACAATCTGAAGTTTTTCCTCTCAGTGGAGGTTTTCAGCTGGAGGGCAGAACATGTCTTGCTCCATACCCCAGCTGTGATGCTCTCTTGCTGGGCACAGAGCAAAGAATTCTCCCTTCAGCAACTCTGGTGGCCGCTGAATGAATTTCACATAGCTAAAATACTTTTGGCAGTCCAGAGAGTCACAGGTGACCTTAAGGGTCCTCTCAGTAGTGCAGAAATAGTTAAAGATCTTCAAATAGTCAAAGTGCTTGGGTTTGTTCCTTGTCCTTTACTTGAGTTTAAAATAAACTCTGGCTTCCTTCCTTAATGCAGCGATGCATTGCTGTATCCAAGGCACTGCCCATCTTTGTTGACTAAATCTTGAGCGCTGACCATTGGACTGAAGGTCATTATAGTGACTAAAACACACTTGTGCTGGTGTCACAGCTTAAATGATCTCATGTGCTCAGATTTGCTGGCTCACACCTCAGAGTTTTCCCTACCCTTGCTCTTCTCTGGAAAGATTAAATCTTAATTCAATTTAAAACAAAACATGCTGCGTTCACCTTGCCCTCACAGAGCCATGGGGAAACTGCTGCGGTTACATAATACTCTGTTGTTTTGTGTGGAATATGTAGTCACATTAAAGTTTTGTTCCGTGTTCATGTAACTTGCTACTGACTTTCCATTAAACTGATAACTTCAGACTTTTGACTAGCATGAGTGGTTTGTTTGAACTATCAGCCTGTCTTAATTGTTAATCTATGTAGGTGTATCTCAGGTCTAAGTGTCTTTCTGTTTGTGTGCTTTCCCATCATGTTTCTTCTTGTTCAGCTGTGGGCTGAGTGGGTCCATTTGGTTCCTGTCCTGGCTAAGATCCACAGTGATTGGTGTGGTGTTAAGTGTAATCTTGAATGCTCTGTCCTCCCACATAGTGTCCACAGGGTGTTTTTATGGCGGTGATGTCTGATAGCTCATGACAGGGTCATTGATAAGAGACCTCACTGATTATACACAAGAAACTCTGTGAATGGCTAATATAGAAACTGTTTACCTGTGCTGAAGTGAATGATTATTTTCTCTTTCTCTTTGTTTTCCAGTGTGATATAGCATGGTATAACCATGACTAAATTAGAGTGATGATGCGAAAGAGTCAGTGAATCAAAGTTGCGAATGAGTTAAGCAAAAGGGATTGAACTTATTCAAAGAAATGAATTATTTCTAGGCTATATAGAAATGTTATTATAGAGCGTATGCACATGACGTCACTGTTAGCTAGAGTGACTGTGGTTTTGCCCACTGAGTGGCAAAAAGACTAAATGGCAACATTGGTTTTTAGCGTGAATGCTATGAGAGAAAACACGAAACGCATCTAAAGTTATTGTTTTATGTTAACATGTTGAAAATCATTGCCTATATATATATTGCATTGACGACTCATTAATTAAATATCTGCAAAACTAAATGTTGTTTTTAAGTATAACATAAGTGATCACCCAGATTTAGACAGACCAGTTTTGTATTTACTAAATGTGTTCACAGTTAAATTTGCTTTGTGTATTTCCCCGGTGTCAAAATAAGGAACAGATAAATATCAGGAAACATGGGTTAGTTTTATATTTCCAGCTTGTTTCTGTACGGATTAATGTTAAAATATGATAGCAGATCATCATTAGTCAGAGTGGTCAATTTTAAACTTTAAAGGAATAGTTTAGATGGACATCCTTTCATCATTTACCTTTCCCTCATGTTGTCCCACCCCTCATGACTTTCTTCTGTGGATCTGCATGGACAAAAGCCAAAGCTAAAATAAAAAAAAAAAAAACCTAACCCATAATCTCTTGACACAAATTTCTAGACTTTTTGAACAATTCTTTGGTTATTATTCCTCCCGATAAATAGTCTCTGAAAAAAACTTTGCTTTTTAGGGGATGTCACCAAGACATCAACACTCCTGTTTATCATACTGTCCCATCCCTGACATTATCTAACTATGCTTGCTGCTTTTTGTAATCCAGTCATTTCAATGTGGATAAAATCATGTTTCCCCCCCTCTTTCAGTTTGTTTCTCAGAAATACTTGTTTTATCTAATTCTTGTTGACTTTAAGGGCGACAGATATGCAAAAATGGAACACCATTTATTTTCCTTCATATAATTCCAAATGTTTGTTGCTTTCTTTTTTCACTGAAACATAAAATAAGGGATTTCTGAAGAATGTTGGTAATCAAAAATGATAATGAATGTAGATGGGAACTGCAAATTGGTTTGTTACCAGCATTTTTCAAAACATCTGCTAATTTACACAGAGAAAAGAAAGAAATGAAAGTGAGTCACACAGATGTGGAATGGCAGAAAAGTGAATAAATGATAACATGAATGGGTTTTCGTGGTTTTAGTTTTTGGGGGACGAACAGATTACCTCCTTTTGGATTTGCTATAGTAGAGATAAATGTTTATAATGACTTGCGTTTCTTCTTTTTAGTTGCAAGACTGATTGTCTTTTCATTGTTTTAAACGTAGTTTGAGATAAACTATGAAAAGTACACAGGAATTGTGAAACTCAGATTAGTCAGGTATTTGTCTTCCAAAGACTCAGTGTAAAGTTAAATAAATGAAACAATTCACTGATTCGTTCATGGCCTGAGGAGCACTGCACCAAAGTCTTATAATGGGATTTTATTGCCTTAAACAATTACATTTAAGATGCAAATGCAAAGACAGCGCCTCTAGAGAAGACTTTCATTTGATGTCCTGTTTTATTTGGTGGATTTTATGTCTTTGCACCCAACTTTTACCTCATGTAATATTCATGTTTCTCTGCAGGGAGTCCCTCCAAAGCTGTGTCCACCATGTCCCTTTCTGTGCGCCCCACGCGGAGGGTCATCTCCAGATCCATTACTAGGAGCCAGTCCTTTGCCGGAGTCAACTCCTACGATAAATCTTACAGGTCAGTGTTAACACATACAATCAACAGCAGAATCAGTGCTCTCAAGCATGCATTAGGTATGGGTGATGTATATCAAATACACATAATATATCGATAATATTAATGTCTATTGCCCTATCCCAAAACACAAAAGGTTAACTTGCAGCAAGTGCTCACAATATATAGCAATTATGACCATTAAATGCCTCTAAACGGAAGTCACATAGGACAGGATGTCCTGTGGAGCCAGCATACATTTCCTAATAGCTGCAAGCAGCAGGAAAGCATGGACGTTTATCATTGGCCCAAACAGCGGACAGATTTTCATACAAATCTGTGTTGATTTTGTAGCCAGTAGATTCTGTACACTCCACACAGTCTTGGTTGAATAATTTTCTCTTTTTTTATCTGTTGAATAAATAAGTGTTGTTTTGTACATGTGTGCTGTGTTTTAAAGCTAAGTATTCAGCAGCGTGTTAATTTTTTAGAGGGGCAGAGTGGCTCTTGAGCACTGACTCTTGTGGTTGATGTAGTTTGAATCAAAAGCATGTCAAGGTCTCTTTAAACCCCTGCTGTTGAAATAGAGCAGAGACCGAGAAAGCATGAAACATTAAAGAAGGCCACTATCAGGACAACAGGGAGGAACACCGAAAAAGAAATTCTGAAAGAATGAACGAGGATGAAAGATCGACACACGAATATGGGTTAAAAATATAAAATAAAGAATAAGATTGGTTAAATAACTGATTTCTCTGTCATTCCCCCTCTTTCTGTGTTCGTTTTGTTACTGTTACTTGCTTTACCCTTTTATTTACCTGAACTGTCCTTCACTATTGTTGCTTTATCTTCATACAGCTTTACTGGAGAAAATTGTGTCAAGACA
Organism: Enteromius radiatus; assembly: GCA_032357445.1. Classification (NCBI taxonomy): domain Eukaryota; kingdom Metazoa; phylum Chordata; class Actinopteri; order Cypriniformes; family Cyprinidae; genus Enteromius; species Enteromius radiatus. The sequence continues at coordinate 3,425,613 of JAUCMS010000034.1, read as the reverse complement.
CATCAGTGCTTCTCTCTATTTTATTGAGCTGTCTGTCATCTTAGAAGAGTATTTGCAGCTTGAATCGATCAGCACGAGTGTTGTTCTAAAGCGCTATTGATCTAGATAAGAGATTGTTTCTCTGGCCAACTATAATACTTTTTGCATTCAAACATCTTCTATTGGTCGAAAAACATATCCTATTGTAATTGAGATAATCACTTACAGTTCAGGGCTCACTCAGAAGCATGATGAGAGCGTTTCAATCCGGTTAATGGGAATGTTACCTGCCATACGGGTCTTTTTCTGCTTTGTCACTTAATCTTTTGTTAACTTTATGCCATACAGACTCAAATGTTTGGGTTCCTGTAATGTTTTCAGCATTATATTTGTGAATTCTGCTGATTTTAATATGGGAAAGTGAAATATGAATAGCTTTTACTATCATTTATAGTTTATTATTTAAATTTATGTATCCTTAATGTATTTTTTGACATTTTAAAAAATTTAATGTGTGTATATATAATATTGGGCTGGGACAAAAACAAAAACAACAAAGTTGACTCAAATTAAACGAGGGTCTGAGAAATCACCTGAAAATGATAAATGTATAGTTAAACTTTATGTACCTCTTATGTGTTCTAGAAACCTTTCTGTGTTCAGCACCCCGGCCAGTGTGAGGAAGACTCCCTCCAGAGCAAGCAGGATGTTCACGCTCTCCACTAAATCTCCTCCCCCAAAGGTGCCCCAGCCTGAGAGGCTGGACGAGGTTTACGAGGCCCTGAAAAGAGGACTGCAGTATGTACACAAATATGTGCACTGTACATTTCTGTATTAGCCATTGCAGTTAATTTAGATGTGTAATACAGTGTATTATCAGTTGCTCACACAGAGAGCTATTATAAAACATGATTGCTTGCACAATGCATTAGTCACAGATACTGCTAGCTGATGTTCGTACTTCTTCAGGTCCTACCTGCAGGTCCATCAGATGGAGCTGGACAGCCTGAGCAGACAGATGAAGGAGTCTAAGAGAAACTCTCGTTTAGTAAGTGTAAACAAAACACAGACACAATTATAAATTTTGTTATTTTTTATTTTTTTTGCATTTTAGAGTTTGTTTTATAGCAAAAGCAGAAATAATTTTTTGGCAAAAGCAGGTAATTCCACATTTCATGTTTTAGAGAATATGTTTAATCATTGTAATCTCCTCAGATGACAATGTATATCCCTGACAAAGGTTGTTGTTGTTGTTGTTGTTGTTGTGATCATAGGCTGTAACTCATGGATGCGATTACACGCTAGAGTGTCCCTTATCTACCACTTTAAATTAAAACTCTGCAAAATCCAACTCTCATCCCCAGAAAGTGATTCTGTGGCCAGAAAACAATTCCTGCAATTCCTGATTTGATACTAATAAAATTATTATACTGTGTTTAGGGTGTGCTCAAAGCACATGTATTTTATGTATATTATATATACATTTTAGTTACAGTATTGCATTTCTTTAAATATTGGAACACACTCCATAGTTAATAGATCTGATCTTATTTAAAATACACATTTATGTGATGTTATTGCATATATCAGTTGCATTTGAGTGTGTTGATACCTTGATGGATTACATGTGCAATATTTTAAAATGTTTGAGCATACCCTAAATATTGTCAAAATACAGTGATTATTTGCTTAAAATATTTTATCACTGAGTAGACTTGAATGAAGGAGTGAGAGCTAAAACAAATGTTACATTTCACAAATAAGGGACACACACTAAAGCCTTTTCCCTCACCATTGTAACATGCTGATTTTGCAAGGTTCGGCGAAAATGTTTTGGCTTTTATTATCCTTTTACGCCATGAAGAAGATATCACAGGTTCATCAAGTTCATCGAAACTTCATCTGTCCTTGATCACTTTGACGTAACTCCACTCAGCTAGTGCGTCTATTAAAAGTGAAAGTAGCCATGTCACCTGACCTGAATACAGATTCACTAAAATTGACTTATCTGCTTCTGTCCACAATAACAAAGATGCTTTCTGCAGTAAAGTGTGAACTCGTAATGCTTTCAAGGTAGACAATACCAGCTTTTTTGTCAAAATGTGTTTAGATTGCACTATATGTGGAGAATAATGCATGGCAATCAGCGAATTTTTTTTGGTGTTTATTGGTTTTTGCTAATAAACTAATAATAAAAAATTAAACATATACATATATAGTCCATTCAAACTGTGCCCTTCTCTTTTTTTGATGTTAATGTTTGATTTGTAATATCTCTCTTGTTCTTTTGTAGGGTTTTTTGTATGAACTTGACAAGGTGAGTGCTTCTTTATTTTCATCTGGATTTAGTTTTGGTTTAGAGACCACTCAATAAAAGCCTGGCACCATCAACTCTTACTAATGATTTTATATTTCTTGACAATGATTTGAAACATTACAAATGTTGTTCTGTGTTTTCTCAGCAAGTGAAAGTAATTGAGAGATTTATGAGACGGCTGGAGTTTCATCTGAGTAAGGTAAGCTTGCCGTTAAACTGAAATGCAAATCATTTGTAAAGCGTAGCTATGCAAATATTTTGAATGCGCAAGTGGTATAAAACACCCCAAAATTTACTATTCATAAAGAAATTTTTTTTTTTAACTTAATTAATATACCATCTGATATTTTCTTTAATTCATTAAATCAAAACTCCTGATTAAAATGCTGTATTTTGTTATAAATATGAAATATTAAAAAAAAGTCTTTGAATGGAATATTTCTTGAGCAGTCACCAAAATGTGTTTTGTAGCTCAGCAGGTCTGTTCTTGTACAGATGTTTCTGTGTTAGTGACTGCTCTTGCATGGCCCACTGGCCCTGATAACAGCCCCTTTACGCTTGTGTGCGTGTATTCATGCACGTACGCGTCTGCGTCTAAACTGTGACTTTTTTCCTGATAGATAGTCTTCTACAGGATATACAGCAAAGCCCTCACTGAGGACACATTCTCAGACAGATATTTCCCCCCTGTATACACGCATAGATGTTCACACACTGTAGGGGACACGGGTCACAGGCAGAGGACAGCTTTAGGGGCTACTGACATTCTTAGCTTGTTTGGGGAGCGGTTAAACCCTCCACTAGACCTGTTGCAGTCTGAACTAACAGCCTAAACTAACCCAAGCCAGCTGCACTACAGGAAGAGGCCTTCTTCTCGATCCTCCTCTTCCTCCCTTTCATTCACAGCCTCATTTCTTGTGTGATTAGTGTGCGTTTTATGAGCAGAGAGCGCTGCAGGGAGTCTCCATGCTTTTCCAGGGTCAGATATATTGGGCCTCTGTTTTAGAGTGGAGGAGGGGCAAAGTGAGAAAGTACCAAAAACACCCTAAATGTTTGGTGACTTTGGTAAGCAGTGTCTCAACAAACTTTCAGATGCTTTGTAGGGATGGTGCTGTTTGTTGTATTGGATATGGCCTACGATAAAATGTGAATGAAGAGCCGTGTTGTTATCAGTTTTGTGTAGCAGTGTGTATTGGCAGAAGAGGCGCTTGTCATAACTCTGTGAAACTTACGACTGTCCTGCTGACTCCTTGCCAATATGCTGGACAATTCCTAACCACCTCCAGATGGACACACTGAGAGGAATATTTTCCTTCTCTCACTTTATGTCTTTCCTTCAACTTTTTCGGTTATTGCAGGAAACCTTTTAAGGGCTACAGACTCTTTCGCCCCTGTTCTTGCCTACAGTCTCAAGGATTGTTTGAGTGTGTTTGTGACTTGACTTGCACATTTATGTGTATGTGTAAAAAAACACTATGAGGCTTCTCTTTCTATTTCTGTAATTATGCAGGATACTGTGGCTTATGTATTTATTACACTCAGGGGCCAGATAGATTTTTATTTAACAGAAATTAAAACATGTATTGAGTTAAAAAAAATTGGTCAAAAGGTGTCAGCTTCCTGTTCGTCTTGCATTACAAATGTGTCAACAAAATTATTTTTTGAGCAGCAATTCAGCATATTAGACATATTTCTGAAGGATCATGCGACACTAAAGACTAGAGCAGGGGTAGGCAACGTCAGTCCTGGAGTGACAATGTCCTGTTGAGTTTAGCTCCAACCCTGATCAGACACACTTGAACAAGCTAATCAAGCTAAAGGCAGGCAATGATTTTTACAGGGTTGGAGCTAAACTCTGCAGGACATAGGCACTCCAGGACCGATGTTGCCTACCACTGGACTAGAGTAATGGCTGCTGAAAATTCATAAAACAATTAGTGCTGGGCAATGATTAATCGCGATTAATCGCATCCAAAATAAAAGTTTTTCTTTACATAATAT
>JAUCMS010000034.1:3391408-3409442 GCA_032357445.1 Enteromius radiatus | reverse complement strand
AATAATCCTACTCACAATAGCGATTTAAGTAGAAAAACCAGACGAATCCCTTGAAATATATCATCTGATCGATGTCTTGAGGTGTGGCAACCGTAGTATAAGCGGAATAATTGACTCATAATGTACACCCAAGGTGTAACGGCCACTCTGCTTCGCTACCACCTCGGGTGTGCATTATTTTTCTAATAATCAACGGCCCGTCGTCAATTATTCCTTACTTATTTAATATATAATTTTATTATAATAAGTTATGTTGTACAAATAATGAAGTGTATTCTATATAAGATAAATTAAATCCCACTGACTAAAATCCTGCTATCCTGCTTCATTCTACTGATCATCTTCAGCGCACGCAGCTCAAAACAGACATGCATAACCTTATTAACTAAAGTCATAACGTTATAATGAGAGCACTGTAAAAAAATGTTGTGAATTATTAGGTTTTCGATTACTATAATATTATCTATCTTTTTTAATGGAAACACTATTTACCCCGTTTTTGTCTGTAAGGCGTGTTACACATTTTGTGTGTGTGTTAATTTTAGTAATTATGACTGTCGAATGACTGACTGACTTGACTCTTATTTCGCCCCACATATGATTCGACTATTAGTCGACTATTGGCAAGATTGGAAAATTCCCTAGTCAACACATTTCAACCAACGGAAGTCTGAGCATGTGTATCCATACTCTGCGTTTTGTTTTTGTAAACAGAGGCTAGGCACATTCGGGCCTCTGCGCTGTGGGGAGATGTACGCTTTGGACCGACTTCTCAGGGAGGCGAGAGTCCTCGAGCTCATACGATGGGTTGTGAAGGACTCGAGGGGTGAAATCATTCAACCAGAGGAAGGTGAGTCTCAAACTGTTATAATGCTTTAGTTTCATTAACTTTACATTAGTCTCTGTGGTGTTTTTGTTCTATCTTACCTGTGTACTCATTTCTTTGCAAATGCTCATACGTTGTTTTTCATTCACTACAGACCTTATATTCTACAACGAATGTTACTTCATAGATTTGTTGTTTTCTCACAACCTTCTCTATTTTCCTCATTCTTTTTGCATGTCGGAGCAGTTGTTCCTCAGTTAGATCAGTGCCAAGGGGCTGTGTTGCTGTGGAGGCAGTGCACGGATGGCTGCAGCGTCTACAGCACCTCCACAGAGGCCTTCTTAAAGGCACTCAGCGACACTTACGCCAGCAAACTCCCTGAGAGAGGAGCCGGATTCACAGACACAGGTATGTGTGTGTGTGTGTGTTGTGTATTACTGCATGAACAAGCACTGTAAATGAGTTATTGGGAGATGGGTTTCTAAATTGAAATTGCTGTACAATCCATTAATCAACACAAATTACAACATTAACTTCCTGTATTTCATCTCCGGGAAGGATTTATTACCCCGCTAATCATTGTTCCTGATGACACCGGGTGTAATTAAAAGTGTGTTGATTTCAAAAGACTAAATGAGATTTTCTTTGACCCTCTGTGACACTGAACTTCTGTGTGTGTGTTAGTGTTTCTGCGTCTGCTGGAGCGAATCCTGGAGAGGAAGCTGCCCAGACGTGCAGGAGGTGCGTCCAAAGAGACTCTCACACTCTTCCAGTTTTGGAGCTACCTGGAAGCAGAGGGGGTGAATGATTTGGACACACACATTCCTGAGTTGGCTGAAGAAGGTATTTTTGAGTGTCATTAAAAAAAAGTGGTGCTGTTCACATGGACAGCAGATTACAGTGATAAACAGATTGGAAGTTGTGCGTTCACTTCATATAATCATTCTTTTGTCTTGTTTTCCAGTAAAGGACAAAATGTAACTAATAAAAAAAAAGACATTTATGATGTCTCAAATAGACACTATAAGGTGTAATGTTTGTTGTGCACCAAAATAGCATGTTATATGTTAAAAATGTATTAATAATTAATTTGTAGTAATATTTCAGAGTATTATTGTTTTAACTGTATTTTAGATCAAATAAATGCATCCTTGGTGAGAAGAAGATACATTAAAAATACAAAAAACTCTTGCCAACCCCAGTTTTATTTGCAGTATTTATTTATATAAATATATTTTAGCCCAAAGAGAGTTTTATTATTGCTGTAAGCATATATAAGCATTATATCCCATGTATTCATGATCATATTTTAAGAATGAGTTTATTGCTTACCTTTTATGTTATACTATGCATTCAGTAGCAAAAATGCCTACTTTGACCAACAATGCAGCCCTAAAATTGCTTTCATTGTAACAAGATTTAAGTTTTTTGATGGTTGACAGAAAATATCATCGGAAATGTGATTTAAATGCAAAATTCAGTTTGCATTGAAAGTTTTTCACGTCGTTAGAAACTGAGAACTTGCACAGAAACTGAACCATGTCTGGTCGTTGCAGATTGTTTTAAGTTTGAACGCTTCTTAAGTGTTAATGGACTATACTCAACTATCCTCAAACATTCATTAGCAAGAGTGATTGTGTTACAAATTTGTAGTATCAACCCCACCCATCCCAGACGCCCCAATTATCACCCTATTCCACTTCTCAGTCGTGTGGTTTCTTGGTGTATCTTTCCATTCCTCTTCCACCTAATGTTCTCTCAGCAGTGTATCGGTTTCATTCATTCTCTCTCTCTGGTTCTCCTTTTTCTGCAGTGTGGCTAGTTCAGTGCCTCCAGTCTGGAGATCAGGATGTACTGGTAAAATCTTTGAAGAAGCCTCCGGAGTGCAGTCTGAAGAGGGAGGGCTTGCGTGCAGTGAGTCTGCTGCTGAGGGATCCGAGGGGGAAAGTGTGCAGCGCAGCCAGCTCCCTGCTGCGGAGCCTAGCTGACCAAACCCGCCACAGGGAGAGGGTAAGATATGTGCAAACTCCACTAACTCCTGTTTGGACTTTTAGAGGAAACAGTTTCAGCTTATTTGCATATTTAGTAAAGTATAGACACAAGTATAGGCAAAATACTTTTCTACAACAGTAACAGCTTTAAGTATGAGATCACATGGTGTTTAAGATCATGAGAAACATTCGAAATCTGTAAAATGTGTCCAACAGTTTTTTTTACTTTAAATGCTATAATTTCCATATTTTTAGCTTTGCTTTCATCTAACGCTAAGTTAATAATGAATAATAATTCATTTTCCTTTCTTTAGATATAAAGTAAACATTAATTTAAATTAAATAAATGATTAAAAGGTTTATTTTTTAATTTGAAGAACTAAACAACTACAACAAAATGAAATTGAAGGAAACCAAAAATGCCAAGTATACATACACAATTTAATTTTGTTGTAGTTGTTTAGTTCTACAAATATATACAAATATAATTATAATTACAAAATTACTTTCAAATTAAAGTAAAAACGTTTAACACTTAACACTTAAAGTCAGTCTTTAAAAATTGAAAAATAATCATTTCATTTTTAGTTTTACATATTCTTTGGAATTTTATAATATTTAATATTTAGGAAAATAGTATAGAATGTTAATATTGACTATTTATCAGTTTCTGCCATTAGCCATAGCTTGAAAATGATTTTAAGCTGGATAGGATTTTCTTTTTATTGAAAATACTACATAACGTTATCGCATTGGGTTAATATTACCAATTTTGCTCACATAGGACATAACAACTTCTCCTCAAAATTGATGATTAAGAATGTATAATTATTTACCTTTTCCCATCATCTTTTTGTTGCATTAGATGTTCATTAAGGCCTACAACCAGTCAACTAAATACAAAACATGTGACTGAAAGAAAACAATCTGACAAAAATATTGAATAATAATGAATAATGAATTTGTTTATGGTTTAGCATAATTAGAAATGCGTGCAAGCAATTATTCAAAGGCCAATTAGGTAAAGGCATTAATATTGCTGCATCCCTAATTGTGACTCATAAGTGCAAAGTGAAGTTGAAGTGGTTTGTTATTCAGAAAGGATTTTGATTTGATCCACTGAGTATCTCTCATCACTGTTCTGTCTCAGGCGTTGGTGAGCTGTCTAGAGTTGCTGGAGGATGAAAGTGTTGAGACAAGGGTGTGTGGATGTAAAGCACTCGCATGTCTGAAGGTCAGTTCATGCATGTATACATATCACTTTTTTACACAATCAACACTTTTTTTTTCTCCCCACACTGGTTAGCTCTATAGTAATCTGAGTGGGAATCAGATTATATGAAGCATCACATCTCACTTTAAGTGCCCTGCTGTCTGTGTTTGTGCATCACAGGCCAAAGAGAGCATCGAGCAGCTGGTGTATCTGTGCCGGACAGATAAGGAGGATGTGAGGGATGCTGCCAAACAAGCTCTGCTTGTGCTAGGTAAGCAGTGGGCTAAACAACAGGAAATGGACCCATGAAGGAAAGATTGGTAATGAAAGTGAAAGAATGGATCTGTTGCAAATGTGTTCCAAATATGTTCATGGAGAACTTCAAAATGAATTTCCAGGTTGTAAGAAGCCTTTAAGGTTTGCAAGATTTGTATAGCAAATGTACAATTTTGTACGTGTTTTTAGCTAAAAAAAATATCTGCCAAAAAGTACTGTAGTCTGCAAAACATTAAAAGTAAATAGGTTACACTTTATTTTAAGGTGTCCTTGTTACAGCGTGATTATGCATTATACTGAGTAATATAATTAACAACATTTATTCACTTACTATATGGTTCGGTTGAGGATAAGAGCTTGGCTTAGGGTAAGTTGCATGCAATTATGCATGTTATTATAAAAGTAAGTACATGTAACTATAACAATTACACCTTAAAATAAAAAATAATATTCACGATTAGACTTAGTATTTATTTTAAAAGAAATGCATACAAATTAATTGTTTGAAAGGTATTGAGACTTTAGAGGAAAGGAAAATTTCTCTTATTTGCATTTTATTTGTTTTAATTGCAGGCGAGGAGGGAAAGATGGCCCATCGACACCTTGAGTCCTCGCAAGAAGGAATGTCCCGAATTTTTGCGCCTGGCAGCATGGCCAGTACGGCTTTCTGAACACAATCAACTGACCGATACTTGTACTTGCGTCTCAGTACCACTCACGTCATGATCATGCCAATTAAAAACTTAAAATGCACACTATAAAAAAAAACCTATCAAATGTTTTAATGACACAAATCAGCGTGATAGTGTCAGCATCGTCCTCAAAGACGTGGGAGGATGTTATACAATCATTGGACAAGAGGACTTGTATGTCAGTCTGTATGTTATATATATTTTGGATATGGACTAATATGAACTACTGTAAAGTGATGAGGTAAGAAACATAGTGGGGATGGGATTATAAACAATGTTTTGCTGCCTTAAGATTCGGCCCAACGGAGTTGCCTTCATGATTCAAGGAATGAAGCTGGACCCTGATCAGCGATACAAGTGATGGAAGATAAAGTGTGGTTTTCACTTTATTGGTGCAAGTACGGTAGTGACTACCTGCAGGGTACATAGAGAATCTGATTGTCCACTTTGTGAAAAGTGCTTATGTGTGTGTGTGTACATAATGATTGGAGAATGTATGTTGGTAGCTGAGGGGGTCTCCACATCGAATGGTAGTATGGGGATCTTGGAAAGTATTTCCTTTCATAGGGACCTTGTTGCCATAGTAACAGTGCCATTCCATACTGTCATATGCTTTATTGATACAGAATATATATCTATATTCCATTGGAAGTGTAAATGTTTTGTGTTGTAATTTAGTTTAACTGCTCAATAGCCAATACCGATCTGATTTGATTCACCATGCACTTCACATGTAAACCACTGGCATTGTAATAGCTGCTGTAGAAGTGGTGAAGCTGTTCATTTTTTATTCATTTTTGAAGATGTCAACATTATTATTATGAGTGAAAGCTGTAAACTGTGGTGAATATTGCCTTTTGCAAGAGGTTCCAACAACCTTTCCATGCTTGTGATCTGTAGATTGGCCATAGATCATGTTTGACTCAGAGCATTTCTCCAGTGCTGCTAGACAGAAAGGTTCTGAGTTGGAACCAGGGAAGGTTTGTTTATTTCTACATAACATTATTTTCTAGTTCAATCTGTTCCAGACTTAAATATGACAAAGAACGCCTCTTCAGTGTATAAGTGCCTCAAAGTAGTATGGGGAGCAAGAGAATGAGATAGACTTTATTTAAAACTCAACACTGCGGTTTAGGATTGCGAACTGCAGAACAGATTTAAATATATTTTTCATTATTATCTACAGATTGTGCAGCATTAAAGAAGTGATTTACTTTTGATTTTTTTTATTTACTCTAAATATGTATATTGTCTGATAAGGATATTGCTGACATCAACTGTAAAGGAAACTATTAAAATTATGGACACTAAAACTTGGGTGACTTGTTTATTTAAATGCAAATGTATACGTGTTATTTATACTATAAGAAAATCGGAAAATAAAGGAATTACATAATTGGAGCATTTTCACATCTATACATGCCTGCTTAAACGGTCATTATGAAAACACAAAGAAAAAAATATTACTGTTTCAATAGTGTTTTGTTCAAAAAAGGGTTTCTACGTAATATTTTCTTTTCATTTTTAAATAAGTAAAAATCACATTTTATATATAATGAAATACACATACATATATGCACGTATATGTGTGTGTACACACAAACAGGCTCTCACACTGTCAAGCCCTCATATATTTCCAATTTGGGCTGTTAAACGAACACATTATCTTTAATGTTGTGATAAGAGGATCAGCTGCAATGTTTAACATAATATTTAGACACAGACATTGTACTCAACGCTTTTCTTGACAGGAAAAAAAGAAAAAAACAGCCCACATCCGTAATTCAAAAGTAGCGCCCCACACGGCCAATCCGCACACTGCTTGTGTTTACAGCCCTCCCCCACGCCACCGCCCCCCTGTGTGACGCGCATGCGCAACAGCCGCTAAGGGCCGCCATTTTGTGCGGAGCCTACTCTGCAAAAGCGGGAGAGGATTAAAACCGCCGGAGGTGAAGGACGCAATTTTACTCCGTCTCGTACTGAAGAAAGAACAAACCCTGGGCTTTCTGTCGAATTCAACGCGAGAGTAAATCACCAAACGCAGGTAAAACAGCACTACTTTTCCGAAAGGGGGGAGTTTTGCAGGAGCTTTAATCGGCCTCTAGGTGTCACGATGGGGCTCCCGGTCCAGGCGGCTGGCGGGGGGTGTTTGTCTCCCTCTATCGTTATCGAAAATTTAGCAAAAAACATTTATAACCCAGAAGTTCGGGCTTCAGCCCGATTATTAAGCACTATTGAAACTATATCAGACAGCATTTCACCAATATGCCATTATTTAACGACAGGATGTTTGCTTCAATCTTTAGGCCAGGCGTCCATTTTCTGTTTCTTCTCTTTGTTTCCTGTCTTTAGAAACCCGCCGTTTCTGCACGCGCACTTAGCCAACCAGCTAATACGCTTCTCAAAGTTAACCAATTTCCAGTCCTGCCACACCCAAACAGCGTAAAACAACCATATAAACTCACAAACGTCAAATCCGCGAGGTTTTAAGCGGAATATGTGCGATTTTAAGCCGTAAAATAGATTTTAGCTCGCGCCTATCGCCGTGTTCGCGCCCCTCCTCGAGCAGTTAAATTCAAACCCGAGTCGATGAAACATTGACCCGGTTCGGCGATAATAAAGTCCCATCACTGCGGCCTGTGTTCGCTTTTTGGTATTTTCACTACCGCAATCGAAAATGATCGGTATAAATAAAATATATAAACATTAAATGCATCTTTGGCGTTTTAGCATTAGTTCTGCCGCCGTTGCTAGCGTATTGCGCAGATTAAAATCAAACGAGGAAGATGTCGTTGCTAAATGACACCGATGGCCATTTTCGATAAGTAAGACCGAGCCTCGTCGCCTAGCACTCCCCGAATCCCGTAGTTTATCGCCTGAAAACCCCGCTGAATCGCCGCGGTCGTCGGTCTCGGTGCGACCGCTCACTCTTATTGAAAGACCAACCTCAAGCAACAAACGACAGAAGGGATAAAAACTGTAGAGAGCTCCCTCTACAACCCGACTGGTAGTGGTACAAAAACACGATTAACCATCTCAGAATGCCCTCTTGCTGTGGAAAATCATAAGGGTGTTTTAAAACGTGTGAAGGTAAGGATAGTGGACTCATTTTCACCGTTTTGACGGTTTAATGCGTTGGTTGCCAAATGCGCGCGATCATGAGGAAGTAAGTTAGGATTGAATCGGTTCAGATGATGCTTTCTGGCGCCGAATCAAGAGTTCAATACGTGGTTTTGTAATAATGAAAGTCACGTTCAAGTTTTGCAAGTTTGCCGAGGTTGTTGGTTTTAAGCAACTACCATATGCAAGTCACATTTATTTATATATATATATATATACACGTTATATAATATTTTATGTGCACACAAAATAACTGAAAAGGGTATGAACTGTGTACTAAAAGTGTGATTTGTTTTGGACATTGATGACTTGATTTGTTTGCATCCCTACAGGTTGAGCTAGGTAGTAAGAAGCAAAGTTGAGACAGGTAGTTCGTTCATCGGAGGCAGAAAGTGGTGGAGGCACAGGTGTAGAGAGATGAAGTATTCATTTTTGATAACGTTACAGGTAAACTCACAGTATGCAAACACAGGATTTGTATGGTAATGCCAACTCAACTCTATTGTTCACCATTAGCAAGGTTGATAGCTGATTGTCTCAAGTAATCAAACGTAACTCAAAGGTAGTAAAACTTTAGCGTCCTAAAATAATGCTGCATTCTAACTTTTTTTTTTGCTTTTTAAATGTAGGTATTACCCATGGAAGGGGGACCGACTGAGGCAGTGGTGGAAGATGCAGGGGATGCTTTCAAGGCCAAGGAATGTAAGACATACCAAAGGCGACGAGAAGATGAGGAAGTGGGAGCTGAATTGCTGCAGGCTGCTGGGTTAGAGCAAGCCCAGGTTGAAGGAGAGCCTGTGGTGGAGGCTGTCAACAGCAGTGTGGAAATGATGGTGATGGACTCCCTAGACCCTGCCCTGCTCCAGATGAAGACCGAAGTCATGGAAGCTGCTGTTGGTGCACCTGTTGGTGTTGCCGGTGCCGCCCACGAAGCCACGGTCACCACTGTTGATGACACTCAGATCATCACCCTCCAGGTCGTGAACATGGAGGAGCAGCAGTTGGGCTTGGGAGAGCTGCAGCTGGTGCAGGTGCCTGTTTCAGCTGTGCCTGTCACTGCCGCCACAGTAGAAGAGCTGCAGGGGACGCTGGTGGATGCCACTGCCATGCCTAAAGATGGGGAGCCGGTCATCTGTCACACCCTGCCATTGCCTGAGGGCTTTCAGGTTGGTCATATATATATATTTTTTTTTTGTTTTGATCAGGCTACACATTTCAAAATTTGACTTTCTGGTGAATCTAAATGTTATATCATCTCATACAGGTAGTTAAGGTGGGTGCAAATGGAGAAGTTGAAACTGTGGAGCAAGATGAGCTCCAGGCCCAAGATGATCAGCCTCCACAGCAGGAGGAGGAAGATATGGTTGAAGCCCAAAATGAAGACCCCGCCTGGTCCAAAGATCCAGACTATACACCCCCGGTTAAAAAAGTCAAGAAAACTAAGAAAAGCAAGCTGCGTTACAACACAGAGGGTGATAAAGACATGGATGTCTCTGTGTATGACTTTGAGGAGGAGCAGCAGGAGGGATTGCTCTCTGAAGTCAATGCTGAGAAAGTTGTGGGTAACATGAAACCGCCCAAACCAACCAAAATCAAGAAGAAAGGTGAGAATGTGTGATAAACATAGATTGAACAAACAGTTGCATGTCCTGTTGTCACTTGCACATTATAATGTCAGTATCAGATCTGTTTTGAGCCTAAATTGCTGTGTGTGTAGGTGTTAAGAAGACATTCCAGTGTGAGCTGTGCAGTTACACTTGCCCGCGCCGTTCCAATCTGGACCGCCACATGAAGAGCCACACAGATGAGAGGCCTCATAAGTGCCATCTTTGTGGACGAGCCTTCAGGACTGTGACATTGCTGAGGAACCACCTCAACACCCACACAGGTATGTGATCTTGACAGCATTAGAAATAAGCTATCTTGTGTGAATTAGAAATTAAAACTGACATCTTTTCCCCCTTTCTGACAGGCACCAGACCACATAAGTGCACTGACTGTGACATGGCCTTCGTCACCAGTGGAGAGCTGGTGCGACACAGACGCTACAAGCACACTCATGAGAAACCATTCAAGTGCTCCATGTGTGACTATGCTAGTGTAGAGGTTGGTCTAAGAGCATCAGGGTTTTTTTTTTCCCCCATTGAAAGTTGCTTCCAAATTAACCTAATTCTTGAAACTTTGCAGGTTAGCAAACTGAAGCGCCACATTCGCTCTCACACTGGAGAGCGTCCGTTCCAGTGCAGTCTGTGCAGTTATGCTAGCAGAGATACCTATAAGCTGAAGAGACACATGAGGACCCACTCAGGTCAATAGCACTTACCATTTTTCTTTAGATGTTGTTGTCAATGGGTTGAATAAATAGAATTAACATTACTTTTTTTCTCTCTCTCTCTTCTGTTGTACAGGAGAGAAGCCCTATGAGTGCTATATCTGTCATGCACGTTTTACACAGAGTGGTACCATGAAAATGCACATACTACAGAAGCACACAGAAAACGTGGCGAAATTTCACTGCCCCCACTGCGACACCGTTATTGCCCGCAAGAGTGATCTTGGTAAAAATGAAATGTTCAGCGTAGTTGTTGCTGGTTACTTATGTTCTTTTCAGTAGCAGTGACTGCTTGGAACATTCTTTGTGTATTGATGATTACAATTGCTGTGTCCCTTGCAGGTGTGCATCTCCGAAAGCAGCATTCCTACATTGAGCAGGGCAGGAAGTGCCGCTACTGTGATGCAGTGTTCCATGAGCGCTATGCTCTCATCCAGCATCAGAAGTCCCACAAAAATGAGAAACGCTTCAAGTGTGATCAGTGTGACTACGCATGCCGTCAGGTCAGACAGCTCATGGAAAATTCTCTCCAAATTATCCTCTTTTTTTTTTTTTTTTTTTTTTTTTTTTTTAATATTTGCATTATTAATACAGATTGTAGGTAACTCTGCTCCACATTTACTCTCTGTTCTTGCTTACAGGAGCGTCACATGGTCATGCACAAGCGCACCCATACTGGTGAGAAGCCATATGCCTGCAGCCAATGTGAGAAAACTTTCAGGCAGAAACAGCTGCTGGACATGCACTTTAGGCGCTATCACGATCCCAATTTTGTTCCAACATCCTTTGTATGCACCAAGTGTGGCAAGACCTTCACTCGCAGGGTACAGTATTTTAAAGTAATCTGGATGTATTTCACAGTGGCAAACACTGTAAACAGCTTTACAAATTGTGTTTCGTTTAACAGAATACCATGGCCAGGCATGCAGAGAACTGCACTGGGATGGATTCTGCTGAAGGAGAGAATGGAGCTCCAGTCAAGAGGGGCCGTGGAGGCCGAAAGAGGAAGATGCGCTCTAGAAAGGATGATGATGACGAAGATAGTGGTAAGTAGCTTGGCTGTAGTTCTAATGTGCTGGTAGATGTATTAGTAGTTGAACAGTAATCTGTCGGTTGTCTTTTTAATAAATGTGGATTTCAAGAATGGAATGAGTATTATTTTAAAGTGCTAAATAAAAATCACGACAATTGTAACGCTGTGACCTGAATGTCTCAGATGAGCATGGAGAACCTGACCTTGATGACATTGATGAAGATGAAGATGAGGAGTTTCTTGATGATGACCAGATGGATGTGGAACAGGCTCCACCCAGCATTCCCATCCCTGCACCAGCTGAGCCTCCCGTCAAAAGGAAACGTGGAAGACCTCCCAAGAATGCACCCAAGGCTTCTCCTACTAAGACTATCGCCAAAACCACCACAGGTAACTTATGCGCTGCTGCAGATTGAGATCACCTAATTCAGAATCTCAACCCAGGTTTAACAAGACGATTCTCTCTGCTTCTCCTAGCAGCTGCTGCCATTATCCAGGTGGAAGATGAAAGCACAGGGGCCATTGAGAACATCATTGTGAAGAAGGAGCCTGAGGGTGCTGATGCCGCTGCAGCTGCCCAGCCAGTGGTGGAGGAAGTGGAGGCTGTTGAGGCTGGTGTAGAAACAGTGCAGCTAACAGTCCCTGAAGCTGCACCTAACGGTGATCTTACTCCTGAAATGATCCTTAGCATGATGGACCGGTGATCTGGGGATACGTGTACATGCACAGGTGGATCACACATGCTTGCGTAAATGCACATCTCCATATGTGTCCCTTGATTATATATATATATACATATATTCACATACACATGCTCGCATTTCTCTTTCCTCACCTCCTTTAATACAGCGCTGTCCTCTTGTCCTGCATCAAATTTCGTAAAGACTATAAACCTCAAATTCTGAACGTCCTGAAGTTTCTTACATTTTGTCTTTTCATGATGATCACAACTGCGCTTTTCTACTGTTTCTATCATACCAGTAGTTCAACTGCTGATTTATTTTTGCTTTGTTCTTTGTACTTGGCGAGATGGTTTTCGAGAGCAGGAATGTCTCAGACATTATGTGGTATAATACACGCATCTAGAGATTTCTTTACCCAGCTAATCTGCCGCCTTTTACTTGTCATTTCAATTACCATGGCAATATTAAGAAACGATCATTTTGTGCCTGGTCAAGCGTTGATATCTAGAATCGCCGTCACTGCTGTAGAAATGGGTGTCTTTACCCCATCTGTCCAAGAAAACCCTTTCAATGTTTGACATTTATGATGACTTTTTATTCGCTGTCTGTTCATGTGCTCTTTCACTGGTCACAGTTGATAATGTTAGAGCGTAGAAATGTAGCCATCTGATTATCAAGCCAGGGACGATGACATCCATCCATCCATATATTAAAAAAAAAAAAAAAAAACCTGTAAGGTTTGATAAAGTTGTACAAAAAAAGGTAATCTTGGCTAGTTTTGCTTTGTAAATAATTTTTATTTTCTGTTTTATTATGAACATTTTAATCTTTTTCTAGTGAATTGATGACCTTGAATGCTAGGGCAATGGCTTTTAACAGTAGTTGTTTGGAAACATGCCACTGAAGGCTTTCAAATTATTTGTGGGGGAAAAAAAAAAAGCCTGAAGAATCATGAAGGCTGTATAAGCCCGTTCTTTCTGTCCTTCTGTAGCTTGAATCGTTGCATTTGGTCTGCTCAACTTGCTTGATGGGGAGGGGTTGCTTCATCTTTTTACCGCTGCTTAAAGGCATTGAGAGAGAGTGGCTTTAATATTGTACCACCTGACGAATAGGCTTCCATGTCGGATTTTGTTCTAGCTATTGTAAAAGGAAGAAAAGGGACAGAACTGGGCAGGTAAAGCAACGTGCATGTCTCCAATCATTTAAATCTGTTTCAATGTGGTCATGTTCCCAACAACCACCCTTAATATTTAACTCCGTGTGACCAGAGTTAATCATTTTATGGGATTCTCAAAGGAGACTTAAAGTTTACAATGTTTTTTCAGACCACATTTAATTTAATAAGTTTAATATGAGTGTTCGAGGAAGCTATTTTGATACGAACTGTTTCTAGAAAGAGGAAGCTTGGATAGGATATTTGTAAAAAGTTTGTCACTTGTTCAAAAGAGCAATGTCCTTATTTCTGATTATTTTGTTTTTCTGATTCAGAATGAAGTTTTCCTCCCATGTAATTGCATTTAAATTGCTTTCTTTTTTTAAGCTCTTAAAATTCTAGGTTAATGCATTATTTTTATTATTATTTTTTTTGTTTTGTTTAAAACCTAGCTGTACTGTGTGAATTTTACAATGGTCAGAGAACCAACCTTATAAAGACATTTATTATGGCTGGGTGGGGTATAGAGGTCATATGAGGTAAGATGGTGTGGAGAATGTATTGCTGTACAGCTAATAAAAAAATATTGTCCTAATTTAATGTCTGTTTTTCTTCATTTTATTTTGGGAATGTAATAAAAATTATATGGTTTTTGAATCACATACTGTTTATTACATGTAAAGTAAAACATTTTAAAAGTGTTTTTGTTTTGTTTTAATTTGACAATTAGAGCTCACAGCTCAGGAAAGTCCAAAATCCAATATTAGAATACCTAGATCAATTTTAAAAAGTTTCAATTCATTTGTTTAGTACTTGGTGAGAGCTCTAGCACAAACTCCAGCATCAGCGAGGAGGTGTTATGTTTATGTTGCTACCTTATGTTAAACTTCTTTAAATAACCAATCAATCTGCATTCCATACACCATAAATGTACAGCAAAAACAGGTTTGTTATATCTTTGCAGATTTATTTAAAAGTATTCATCTGGCATAGTTGAAATATAGCTCAGAGGCATTTATATTGCTTGTAGATGTTACTACTCTTGTGAACCTGTGGCAAATTCAATTGAATGGGTATGATTTGGAAAGGCACACACGTCTTTATAATATTGCATGCATATCTAAGGAAAAACTATGCATTGAGGTCAAAAGGAACTGCCTAAGAACTGAGAAACAGGTTTGAGTTCAGAAAAAAAATTCTGCTTAACTGAAAGGGTCACAGAAGCATGTAGTCTCTTAACCGTAAAGGAAGAAGTTTCAAACAACCATAACTCTTCCTACATCTAGCCTCCTGGCCAAACAGCAACTGATGGAGGAGAGCATTGGTTACCGTGGTGACCAAGACCCTGATGGTCACTCTAGTTAAGCCCATGGTAATATGTGGAGATAAAAGAAAACTACAGAAGGACAAACATCACTGCAACACATTTGGGCTTTATGGTGGTTTGGTAAGACTTCTCTCCTCAGTTAAGACACGTGAAAACACTTGGAATGGGCAAAAAAGCACCTAAAGGACCCTCAGACTCTGAGAAACAAGATTCTCTGGTCTGATGAACCTCAATATCTGAGCATCATGTTTGAAGGAAACCTGCTCTGCTCATTACCTGCAGGTTCACTTGAATACTTGTGCAATTAAATCATCTTTTTTTTTTTTTATAAATTTGCAAAGATGTTAAAAACCTGTTTTTTCTGTATAGTTATTATGGTGTATATAGTGTAGAATGATGCATACACACACACACACACATATATATATATATATCAAATGGGTAGTGCTTTTTCAGAGAACAAAGAAGAAAACTCAAAGCTGTTTTAAGCTTTTCTCCCAGGTTGGTCAAGTTTGTTTTAGCTGATTATTAAGACCAGCTAAGACTAAACTGTATGACCAGCTAAAACCAGGTAACCAGATTAGGCTGGTTTTAGCTATTTCTTCTGCAGGGTGCACACACACACAAACACGACTTCCAGTATATATCAAACAGTGACGCTAGAAGGGTAGGTACAGTTTTAGTCAGAAAGGGTTGCCAGAGTTTCAAAGTGAACAATGTTCCACTAGAGGGAGATGCTGAGTAAAAACAAGTTAATTTAGCGTTTTTCTTTTCCTCAGCCAACTAGACATCAATAAATTAAGGGTTATAACTACAATATTTGTCTTTCTATGCATCTTTCATGCTGACACCAAATCCTCTATCGTTTAAATAGCTCAGTGGTTGGACAATAAGTGTTGTCATATTCGCATGTACCACAGATTGAAGCCTATATTAACTTCATTTGCAAACTATGACATACTTGAATTGGTTTTAAATGATTGCTGTGATGTTTGAAACTGCATATTATGAAGTAACTGTGATAGGATGCTCTTTATGCAGTTCAGGTGTCACATCCTGTCTCAGACCTGTACTCTCAAACTGTGGTTTTCCCCCATAAGCATGAATCATAAAGCAGCAGGATGTGTGTGTGTACAAGAGTGTGTCACACACTTACATGAGAGCTGCCAGCGCTGGTCCGTCTTCACCCTGTTGCCACAGACGTTATGGCGGCGCAGACAGAGGTCCCATTTTGCCTCAAAGGTAAGGTGCTTAAACAATACTTTCAGAAGACACAACTGAAATATGAGTAAATAATAACGAGTAGGCTTGTTTATTCTATGAGACAATTCTTTGTTAGCTCTTTTAAACTTTACATTACAGTATGGTGCTTGCATCACAAGTTATGTGATGTGCAGTTCTGCATAAATGGTCGTGTGTGTGCTTGATTTCCAGAATGCATAACTCAGTATCTGAAGCCACAGAGGGTTCAGTTCATGAGTTTGGTGCAGCTCAATCAGTACAAGGGACGAGCAGAGAGCAGAGTTTTGGTATGTCATCCTTTTATTTGTGTTAATTCTTTTCATTTATTTATTATTTATTCATTTCAAAAACTTTTATTAAATTTTATCACACACACTAGTGTATATGAAGAGTTCAGATGCAAAAGCCTCCAAGTGTCATTTGAGATTTTCTTTTAAAATTAGTTTTTTTTTTTAATCAGGTTACTATGTGTATTGCCATTAAAGTCAAATAACTGAACATAAACATAGGTGCCTGAGAAAAATTCAATATTTCACAATTAATATATATATATATATATATATATATATATATATAATTGACAAAAAATGTAATGTCCTATGTGTCCTATAGTGTCCTATGGTGTGACATAGCAAAAATGTAGAAGAAAATAGAAAAACTTATCTTCATTTATTACAGTTACATTAGTTTAATTCTCCTGTTACTTGCAATACTGATTTTTTACAATACTGATTGTAATACTAAAATGATTTGTCTGTTGGCTGTGGTGTTTATCGTTCTCCAGAGTATAAGCAGAGTTGCCGCTGGTGTAGAGATGTGCTGATGAAGTGTGCATGTCTCATGCACTGCAGAGCATCAGAGCAAAGTTCTGTTGCACAGTCAGCACGGCATTGTTCGTGTTTGAAATATCATTTATCACTGAAGGGCTGCGTGCTTTTTCCGTGTGATGTGAAAGAGAAAGCACTGAAAAGGCCACAATATTATTGTTTGTGGTTTTGCCTAAACATATTGCTATAAAAACAACATTTTCAGGCAGGTTGCTGAGCCACAAGACCAAAAGTCACAAAAATTCAAAGAGATTTAAGGGTTTGACTGAAGAAAAAGTAGCTAGTTTTTGTTGACCAGCAGATGGCGCTAGACTCATGTATTTTGTTCTGTGCTCTTGTGTTTTTGTTCTTTGGTAGGTGATGTCTCAATGGAGAGCTCATGTGTTCCACAGCAAGCAACCAGTGAAGGTGGGAAACACTATATGTTTCGGTCCTGCATCAGAACACATAGATCTTACACCAGGGCCATACGTGACATACTTTTACAATTTTTGATGTTGATTGGCCTACTTTGTGAGCGGAAACGTGGTCATCAAGGACCAATACATTCATGTGGTACACACTTGTCAGATAATTTCTACACCACTATCTTATGCTTTTCATTGCTTTTTTAAACTGATGTATAGTTTCGGATTGCATTGACCCCAAAAAGGCACTCAAGTCACACATAAAAATGTAAAGAAAAGGAAGTAAAATATCACATGCAATTCTTTCAAGGGAAACCATTTGAAAAAAGATGTTTGTCAATGTACATTGTGTTCATTGTTCTAAATGATGACAAAATGCAGTTAAATACAGTAGAGTAAAGCTTACTGAATATAGTATATTAACTAAATAAATAAGCTATTGAAGAGTTACTATTAATTAAATTCTTAAGTCCACAGTGCATTTGCACACAGATTTTATGGGGTATTTTATAATTAATCAAGGACATCAAATCGATTGTTATTAATCACATCCAAAATAAAAGTTGTTTATATAATATGTATGTACTTTACGTACTATACACACACATACATGTAAATATTTCTTAAATATGTACATGTTTTGTGTGTGTGTGTATAGATATACACAGTACATTTTGTAAACAAACATTTTTGTGATAAATCCATTCGAGAGCCGTAAACTAAACATCTAAAATGCATGATCATATCGCACATACCAACATACCATGCAATTTTCAGAAAACATAATGTGCAATAAATGCTTCTAACTAATCTGCCGGAGCCAAAAAACAGCAAGTAACCTTGAACAGTGAATCGACTCTGTCATGAAAATATGCAGCTGATAAAACAAGCAGTATGCCAGCGGGTCAGTGG
>JAUCMS010000034.1:3373238-3389486 GCA_032357445.1 Enteromius radiatus | reverse complement strand
TTATTTGAGTTAAGAGAACTGATGGGGATGTTCTTTTAATTGTTATTCAAGCAATGTATGTCTCGTGACCAACTCACGGATGATCTCACTCACGGATAACTGGTTCTCTCTGCCGGACTCTGGCTGGATCAGCAGGTTGCTGGATGTGTGGCGCGTTATACACGAGTGTTGCCAGCAGGGACGGTGTAGAGTGCCCTCTGGTGGACAAACTATACAATGCCAACACTCATGACAAGGTTGAAGGGTCCGTTTTTATTTTATTTTTGAAATATTCATTTATCGGCCATTATAAATGTCGATACCGATAATATCGGCCTGCCAATAAATCGGTCGGGCTCTATTTATAATGTACCTTTAAACTACACATTTTCCCTATAAAAATATATGTATATATGTATTTTTATGTGAAATATAACATGTTTCTCTATATAAGACAATAAAACGTTTTTACTTGCTTTAAAATCATTTTGTAAAGGTAAAATTAAAATAAACAGTTAACAGATTTTTCCTGTATTATTGTTAGATTCCTTGTCTGCTTAAATTGCTTAGGCAATTTGCAGGCAAAAAAGAGAACCATTTTTCATAGTGTAGAGATGTGTGACAGCTTTCTGTCTGTCGGCCTTGAAACTCCAAATTGCATGGATTCCTATTGAAATGACTGTAATTTGCCTGTATAATTATCACAGTGTAATTTCACATCACATTAATGTGACCACACATTAAAGTCCCCCTATTATGTGTTATGATGGTTATGGTTTTGGAAGTTCCAACCACAGGTTGACATGCACGCAAAGTCAAAAAACACTTTCAATAGCCAGGTTTCCATCCAAGGATAGAATTATCGATATCGATACAATTTTGTAAAAGTCGACACAGTATTTTTCCATTTAACTTTAGCACATAAATTCTATATCAACACTTCAAATATCGCAAAAACAATTTGTTTGGAAACACCTTTTGTCGAGAAAATGGGCGTAACTCAATTAAATGTAGTTTTACATGACAGAATTAGCCACTGGCAACATCCGTGTTCGAGGTGCTGCTCGTGTCAAAGCACCTTAGCCTAGTAAGCACATTAAATCATTGCATTATTGCATCTAAAATTTTATATATGGTAAAAAGATTAATTACCTCTCAAACATAATTATCTTAATCTGATGTTTCTTTTTAATAATTTGAAGCTAAAATTCATTAGGCCTAATTTTGTTCAGGACATTATAGTTGTCGAGTTAACTAATGCATGTGGTGTCGGTGTAGTGCCAAATTTTGACCCCTGACAGATTATGACTCCCTTGGTATTGGTAGGTTTAGCGTTAGGATTAGGGGTGGGGTTAAGATTAGTATTGATTTCAATGAGGAGGGTCATAATTCGGCAGGGAGTTAAAATTCACAACACTGGCAAGATCACTTGATTTTTTCCCCCTTATAAAAGTGTACCGCTTACAATACTCATTTAACAATAACACATTATTCGAAACTATTCTAAATATTTATGCAATCTGTGTACATTCACAAACAGTTGTGCTTTTGTAAATAATTGGATGCAGCTTTCAAGAGCGTATCACAAAAATTAGCTGAAATTCTGCATAGGCTGCTATTTGTTGTGTTATTTTACCCCCTTTTGTTTCATTAATTTATTTACAAAAATTTATATTTGGCATATGGGCCTTTTATTTCTTTTATAGCTTATGTTGTTCACTGTTTGCACAAGCACTGCGCGTGATGACGGTGAATCCTCGTTCTGATGTTTATGCTGCTTTTGAACGTATAAAATGAATCCCTGGAAACAAATTATCTCGGTCACGGTCACAGCCGTGTATCAATTCAAATTTAATTGAATTGTAATTTAGCATAACCTTGTCGGTTAATAGCTAATGGCTTAATGTCCGTCGGTTGTCGTTTAGGAGAAATAAAATAACCGAAATTAACATTGTATTTTCTAATACAGTCTAATAAAACAACTGCATTTGTTTATGAATAGCCTATTGCTTGATGCTGGAGTATATATGCTAACAAAAACAAGGTACAAAAACATGAAAACTCATTAAACTTGTTATTTTTATGTAGGCCTATATAGTTTAATAAAGTTTTTTGTAATCAAATGGATTAAGAACAGACTATTTGCATAGAATTATGTATGGAAACAGCTTAAGGGCAATACACTAAAACTTATGCGACAGTTTGTTTGTTTTAAGGATGACGTCATCACGCACCTCATTTTATCTGTAAAAGGCTATTGTCTTACAATATGCATTTATTTGTACCTTACTTGCTCAACGACCCCAAATGATTCACTCAGCGATTCAATTTTCCAAATCCTGTTATAATCTGTTGTGATTGGTTAGATTGGCCTATCCTGTCCCTTATCTCTCTGACGCTTCACTTCCTGTCAGCTATGATTGATTCTATCAGATTGAAAGCAAAAGTGCCAAAAATAAATCTTATAAAAACAAAACAAAACACTGCTTTTCACACTGAATGATCTTGATGTAGTTTCACTTTTCCATATTATTCCTTGTGATAAACTCTAGTGACTTAAACCATAAGGTCACTGATTTGACTCACTTCTTCTCGAAAATCTTAACAGATTAATCTGCCCACAAATGGAAAAAATATGACCTTTATAAGCCATTAGCTAATGCTATCAAGTGCAAACATATTCGCTTCTTTCAAGCTATTTTACCACTGACTGGAAAACGTAAGAAAGAATTTGTGTTGGCTGATGTGTTTTACTGATCCTACACTTCCTTTATCAGCCTCCATTACTCTATCTTCCTTTCAGGAAGTTGCTGAAGAAAGTTCCCCCTGACCTCCAAGAGCGGTTATGCAGTCTTGCATCTAGAGTTGAAGAACATGTGAATGGAGCAGTTGGACCATGTGGTCAGATGATAACATGTCACTCACAAAACAGTTTTGTGTAATCAGCTGTAGGAAGCAGTCACGTTTAGATGTTCTTTAGATATCTAAATGTTTTCGTTTGATTTCGACATTCTCTTTGGTTCTTCACAGGAGGCTTTTCGGACACTTATGCAGCTTTGTGTGACTTCAATGAGTTCCCTTGCTGTATGGAAGTTCAGTGGGTCTGTGTTAATCGCTAATAAGATTCAAAATGTCAAAGGATAAGCAAAGGTGGTTTTAAGAACTGTTGCTCCTGTGGTTTCTAGGACGTCGATAACATTTACCATGTTCAGAACTGTCGGGCTTTCAACCTCATTGACTTCAGTCATTTAGACAGCAGGTAGATACATTCTCTAAATAAGAAATTAAAATGTAATATATAAAAGGGCATTTCATATACAGATTTATCCAATAGACACCACGCATAATATAATTTTCATTTATAAAAGGGTCTGTAAGATTTTAGATTTTTGAAAAACAAAACAAACAGAACAGAACAACTTTTATTCTCATAAAAGCTGCATTTAAATATAAATATTATTAAAATTTACGTGTCACATGGTCCTTTAGCAATCATTTTAATATGCTAATTTCATTTCTTTTTATTATCATTTTATAACCATATTATGTTGGCAACAGCTGTGCTGCTTAATATTTTTATGAAAACTTTTGATCAACTGAATGTTTCCTTGCTGATAAAAACTATTCATTTTTGGAAAAAAAAAAATCTTACTGCCCCCCCCCCAATTTCTAAATGGAAATATTTTAATATATAAATCAATTCCACTGTTTATATATCTTTTGATGTTGGTGGTATTCCTTCTTAATAATCTGTTTAAAATGTTTAACAGAGACCTGGCATTAGCAGTGGGTGCGTTGTCCTTCAACCAATGGTTCACCAAGATATGCAGCAAAGACTTCAAACTGGTATGTATATGGATACTACGGGGCCAAATAATCATGAATACTGATGAATCAAGCTTGAAACTTAGAGATGAATGCTTGTGTTTAGACTTGGCTTATCCACTCATGTCAGAACTCCATCCCCTCTCGTGTCTGGCTGTGGAAAGGTCAGATATAGTCCACTTGCCAAATAATAAACTGTTGTTCTGACCATGAAGCATGACAAGACAAGCTCAAGGGCGACTTTGATCTCAGTGTGATACGGTATACTCATTTAAAATGGAGAGAAAGCATTGAAGGATGGAAGGACAACTCGAATCAACCAAACAAGCCTATTTTTATTTAAACTTCGATACTTTGTGGCCGCACAGCTTTTATTTCAACATAGTAGCTAATTCATGTCATTCTTATTAAATGTCGTCCATTTGCTTCCAAAAGCGAGAATTGTACATTATTTACCAGGCCGTGGTCTTTGTTTTCAGACCCCTGATGTGCAGGAGCAGGTCCTCTACATGATCACCCGGTCCAGTGCTCTGGAGGAGGTCAATCTGGAGGCTAGCGGACTCAAAATGTGAGTTTCATCAAGGTCCTTGCGCTTATGAAAAACTGAACACAATAACCCAGTGTCTTTGAGGCAAGTCGATTCTCTTTACATCCTCGATGCAGGGATTTTGCTGTGAAGATGGCCAGCGCCTTTCGGGAGAGTTCTGCCTCTGCTGTCCATATCATCAACCTCTCTGTCAATACAATTGAAGATAAAGGTACTGATGCAGATGTTCAATTCTTTCTGCGTACACATGCTGATGTTGCGATTTCTCTTTTTTCTTAAACGTAGGTGTGATTGCTCTCAGTCAGAGTTTGGCTAAATTGCCACGTGGTCTCAGTCAGCTGTATCTCTCCAAGGTCTCTATGTCCCCGAAAGGTGCTGCGTTGATGTCTTACTCTCTTTTATGCATTTTAAGATACTGTTTTGCGCCTACATAAGTAACTAGATGCATTTTCTGAGAACAGTGCAGCTTTGGTTGCCATGCTGTTCTTGTAACTTCCACTTTTTTCTCTCTTTTCCTGTTGCCCAGGCCTGGGCTGTCTGGTTCAAGTTCTTCATCAAAGTACATCTCTCTGCAACACTCTCACCCACCTAGACCTGAGCGGAAACATTGGCTGCCTGGCGACAGAAGAAGCTATGGTCAGTTTGAGAGAGCTGGGTAAAATAAAGCCCTTAGTTCAGAGTTAGCTTGTCCTGCCAATATTTTCACTTGGCCACCGCTACATCTTCAATGCTCACCAAGGCTTGATTTAAAAAAACAGTAAAAACAACAGTATTGAGGCCATTTACAGCTACTTTCTGTTTTAATATATTTTAAAATGTAATTTATTTTTGTGAAGGCAATGCTGAATTTTCAGTAGCCATTACTCCAGTCTTCATTGTCCTATGATCTTTTAGAAATCAGTATAATATGCTCAATTGGTGTATTTAATATTTTTATCACATTGAAAACAATTGTGCTGCTTAATATTTTAGTGGAAACAATGCTACATTTTTTCTCATGAAAAGAAAGTTAAAAAGATCAGTATTTATTTCATATAGAATTTATTCATAACATTATACTTGTCTTTACTCTCACTTTTGAACCATTGAATTCACTTTTAAATTCAATAATTTTGTAAAAAGCAAAAAACAAGAAAAAAAAAACCCTACCATTTTCACTGGTACTTGGTTACAGTACTTGGCTGACACAGAATTTGACCAAAAAAATTTGTGACACCTCACTCTTGTCAGCTGGCCCAAAACATCCTTACCACTTGCCCACAGACTTATTGTTGATCATTGTATGGGTGTGTTATATATAGATCATTTTCAATTTCAGTGTAATTGAAGGTGTTTCAGTACATTAACTTTTTTAACGTGTCAAGGGTCTCTTAAAGCTGTTTGCAGTCATTGAATATAATTTGTGATTACAGATGCCATGTCTTGGTTTCACATGGCCGCATGTCTGCCTTTCTGTTTGATAGGTTTTATTTGTCACCAGCATTGCAAAATCTAGCTAAAAATAATGAACTGACTTGAACGCTTGGGACAGCTTTGAAATAATCGTCTTTCTCTTTTTAGAGCCTCTATAGGTTCCTATCTGCTCCAAATGCAGTTTCTCACCTGGACCTCGGCTACACAGACTGCCCTCTAGACACAGTGAGTCACATCAGTTATATTCAGCAGTTAGATTTTTCACTACTGTATTTCTTCTAAACGTATCTAGAGTACCTTTGACCTTTCTCTGTCTATTTCTGTTTCTCTCCAGTTGTTTGTGTCTCTGTCTGCGGGCTGCTGCACTACTCTGAGCTACCTCAACCTCTCCAGGAACACTTTTTCTCATAGGTGAGCTATCAAAAGTGACATTACGCATCATACGAATCTCTTCACAGGCTGCATGTACATACTGATCTGTGTTGCTTCACTAGAAAAGTACGAGAGGTCACACGCAGTGTGAGAGATTTCTTCAGCAAGAGCACTGTGATAAAATACGTGGGACTTGCTGGAACTAAACTACCTCCAGATGCTCTCAGGTATGTGGTTTGTGCCAATTTTAGCATGTTTGTGTTACAAGCTTGAATATATCTCCTGTGACAGGCAATTTACATATGTTTGCTTATGGCCTAAATATATGTAATGAGTTTTGTATACTATATTTTGTCCCTACCATACAAAATTTCCATAGTTCAACTTTCGAAAATATATTGAAAACAGTAATATTACTAAAATATAAAACAACAACTATTTTCTGTTTTAATATATTTTAAAATGTATTGCAAAAGCGAATTACTCCAGTCTTCAGTGTCACATGATCATGAATCATTCAAATATACAAATTTGGTTGCTTAAGCAACATTTCTTATTATCAGTATTAAATATATAAATATATAAAAATAGAAATTTTAAAAAACATCATTTAAAGTAGACGTCTTTTGATGAAACGAGTCTTTCTTATGTCATTATTAATGCTCAGTTTACGTGGTGTTTAGATTGTTACTACAGGGCTTGGCCACCAACACTCATCTATCTGAGCTAGAGCTTGACATCAGCTGCTGTGAGGTACACACACACACACACACAAACACTCATCAAAGAATTATATAAATCTTTCTTTAAAATTGTGTGTGATTTTGTGTTACTGTAGCTGAGGTCAGCTGGAGCTCAGGTGATTCAGGAACACATCTTTGAGGCCAAGGCCATCTGCAGTCTGGACCTGTCTGACAACGGTACCAACTCTTCTTTTTTACCCTCTTCCATGCGGCCGACACATTATTAACTTTCCTCTTTATTTCTGTCAGATTTATTATATTGCTCTCTTTCACAACAGCACTAGAGGGGTTGTAGGGTCTCTCCTCACATCAGGTTATAAATCATATCTGACTGATACATGGAGAGATGGAGGCATAAATTAATCTAACTCACTATGTGTGTGTGTGTGCATTTGTCCTCCTGCTGCTCAGAAAACATCTATTCACAAGATAAGTAAGAGGCAGGGGGCTGTTGTGTACATCTGTTTAAATGACCTGGTGATATTTATCACATTTTTGGCATAGATGTTTAGGGAAGATTTGTTAGGTTTTAAACTGTTATAATAACATATTCTAAGTAACGTTTTTTCCAAACTGGAACACAAGTGAATGTCATTCTCTGTGGTAATCAACATTTTATTTTGTGATTAACCCGGAATCTTCCATAGTTGTTGAACTAGATATTTGTTTAATAGAAAATGGTTCTTGAAGCAACTAGTGTTGCTTTTAAAGAGAGAGGCAATGTTTGTGAAAATGTTGAACCCTGGGAGAAGATGGAATCAGGCCATGCTATTTTTATATAGCCCAAGAGGAGACACAGCAAATATAGGCATGGTTGTAACTGCTACATGGGGAGAAAAGCTTCTCATCAGTTTGAAAAACACATGACCCACTGGACCCACGCTGTGCCGCTTCAGGGCTATCACACCTGTCTGAACACATATACAAACACAGAGTCCAGAGTCAGTGCAAAGTACATGAGAGAACATATTTGAATTATAAAAGAAGGAAATCATGCATGACTGGATAGGTACAGTATCCCCAAAATCATTTGATATCTGTCAAATTTAATTAATAACATTTATTATTATTATTATTTTAATGAAATTTTATGCATGAAATTATCATAACTCCTGCAAGATATCTCTGAAACAACTGAAATAAATAACCAGCTGTTTCAAAATGACATTTCATGTTAAATGAAGTACAACTATTTAAAACATGTCTCAGTACCATTTGCCATTCTATTTCTACAGCAAGCAGTTTATAACATTTAATCCTTAAAACAAGTACTTACGTTTTAGCTGATAGTGCTAATATTAGGTACCAGTGCTTTTTCATTAGATACTAGTTTTTATTTCTTAGATACTAGTGCATATTCATGAATTACTCAGCCAAATGTCCTTAAAAGAATAGATAAATAAAAAGGCACATTACGCATTAGGGACAAAATGAGCTTGGTTTGCCTTTGCTTGGCATGTAGAAAGAGGAGGCTTGTCTGATATGGTGGCCAGGGGCATCATGCACTCATGGTTTTGAGGGGGCAGGTGGGGGTGGGGTGAGGCTGATCAGGGGGTTAGGGATGCTTGTCATGATGTGACACAAAGCAGCCACGATAGCACTGTATAACTGATAAAGGTTATGTTTTATTTTTTTGATATTTTTTCCAAACATGTTAACTAACCTATATCAGGAAATATCTTTATTGTTAAATATGTGTAAGTAAAATGTGTTTTGCACTTTTATAGATTATGTTATCTATCAATAATTAGTGATAGGCAAAGTAGACCAATAGTGTAATCTATTAACTACAAATAAAAACCTGACTTTTTACTTAAGATATGGGTGTAACGTCATAAAATTGGTTTAATTTGATTGGCTATTTAATGTAAATGTAATAACAATATTGTAAGTTTCTAATTATAACACTTTCATTTTACAGAGAGCAAAGAACATTTTCATTCAGTCTGGCCAGAGCTTAGACACTCTCAAAAAAAACCATTTTAAAATCATTGAAGCTGTGAAATTAATATCATACTTATCTTACAGGCATCTGAACGTCTCTGTTTGGCCATTGCATTCATAAGCTCAACAGAATCCTGTGTGATTGGTTATAATGCAGTGCTGTACAAACTTGTTTGTCCCTAGCCAAGCGCCAGGGAGTGAACGTAGATTTGAATGTATCAGATATATATATAAAATATTATTCAGCTATTTTTTGTCTTTCTGAGGGGGCATGACACTTCTGATGGTGGCTGTGTGTGATAAAAGTAGTATGACTCACTTACTGTGAAAATAAATTATATAGACAAATCACAATAAGTAATTTGTGGTTTCTCTCTGGCAGGTTTTGAGAGTAATATGGTTACTTTAATTCTCTCCATTGGTCGTAGTCATTCCATTCGGCACCTTTCAATTGGACGCAATTTTGCCATGAAGTCTAGGTAAGTGCCATGAAGTCTAAGATTGAATTACTAATTTTTTAAATGTTATGTGTGCTTATTTGGAGGCTAGGTGTATGCGTGTTCAGAAAACCTGTTTAAAACCATATTGCAGGCACTACAATTACACTTAAATCACTAAAAGACATTTTTGATGCCCCTTTCAGTCTATACAGCCCATCCTCTCTCTCTCTCTCTCTCCACACATCATATCTACCCTGTTCCCCCTTTTTCTTTCATGCATATGTTGCATATTTATATTGCATATAAATGCCACCTCTTTCTCTCAGAGCTCTTACAGATGTGTTACACCGCCTCGTACAGCTAATTCAAGAGGAGGAGTGTGTAAGTACATCATTTGTAATAATGAATCATACCTCAGTCATATTCATAAACAGGCTCTCTCAAATGAAGTGAAAATTGCTGCAAAATAGGATCACTTCCCCCATCCACCACAGATACATACACGAGAAAGAGCACCTACGGACAACAGCTCTCATATAATGTAAAGAGTAGGTTAACATTAAAGACTGGTATTGGTGCCTCTGTGTGTGTTTGCGTCTGTAATACTAGAACCAATAAAGAGAGAAGGTCCACAGAGAGCCCCCCTCCTTTATTTCTCCAGCAAGCCTTGAGTTTTAATTACCCAGAATTCCTATCTATCGAGGCACGCCCGGGCTCAGTAATTACACAAGCAGCTCTGACTCACATATAGGACTCATTAAAAGACTCTCAACTTTATGTAACTTTATCCACACTAATAGGAGCATTTATGGTCTCCGAAGGATCAGTGCTGGCCTTTCACGACCCAAACTTCTCAGTAGATAATGTTTCTAAAGCTAATGAGACTCAGACCTTGATAGAAATCTTAATGAGACTTATAGCCAAAGGTTAATGACTCTAAATGTGAGATCAATGGAACTTAATGAAGCAAATATAGCCCCTTGATATAATGACCATTGTCTCATATGTGCATTTGACATGGAAAGTGACCTCCATGATGTATTTACTCTGTCTCTTTTTACACTTTTTAGCCACTGGAGTCTCTTTCTGTATGTGACTCAAAATTGAAAACTGGTACCACCATCCTCATCAACAGCCTGGGCAGCAACGCCAGCCTGTCCAAGATTGATATCAGTGGAAACTGTATAGGTGACACAGGAGCGAAGATGCTAGCAAAGGCCCTCATGATCAACACCAAGCTAAAGTAATTTTTCACACATGTTAAAGTCAAACATGTTCTTTGATCACTATTCCTGTCAAGCAGTGAGCATTTATACTTGGGTTAATTGCACTCGCTGTCATTTCTTATGAACTCTGTGCTTTGTTTTCTGACAGAACACTGGTTTGGGACCGAAACAATGTGACTGCTGGAGGATTTATGGATGTGGCCAATGCCATGGAAAGGTGAGAGAACCCTGCAGACAAACATACTCTTTTCAATGTTTACATTTGTAAAAATCAATGTTTTTTTGTATGTGTTTTCAAACAGAAACGTGACACTACAGAACATGTCCATTCCAATGAGTGATATTCTTCAAGCGTACCGAAACAATCCAGAGAAGATGGAGGATGCTTTACAGAAAGTTAGTTCTTATTTCCAGGACTGTAGAAAGCTATAAGAAGAGACAATGATATAAAACTGACTCTTTTTGTGTGTGTATATGTAGATCCAGACTTTTTTACACAGGAACAATCAGAGACAGTGTAGATCAGGTGGAGATTTGTGTCATCTACAGCATGGACTAAAGACCACTCGCTCTGAACAGGTTTGTTTGGATGTGTAATTCCTATAAAATTATTACTGCGTATGGTATTGTAGACTGTAATACATACTAAGAGCTCAGATTATGAATAAATCTCTGTTTCTCTCAGTTAGTGCAGGATCTCTGTAAGAAACTACAGGAAAGTGTGCATCCTTTAACCTGCTACAATATACAAGAGGTGCAGTCAGACATCTTGACTGCAGAGGAAGCGCTTCAACATGCAAAGACGGCCATTAGTGTATGAGATTACACATCTACATGGTTTGCAATATTACAGATTTAAAACCAGAATGTATACACTACTATTTTAAAGTTTGGGATTGGTATGATTTTAAATGTTTTTGAAAGTCTCTTAGGGCTGCATTTATTTGATGAAGAACAATAAAATAGTAATATTAGTGAATATTACTTGAAATTAAAATAATGGTTTCTTTTTTAATATATTTTAAAATGTGATTTATTCATTAGATGGCTAAGCTGAATTTTTAACAGCCATTATTCCAGTCTTAAGTGTTACATGATCCTTCAGAAATTGGTGATTAAGAAACATTTCTTCTTATTATAAAGGGTTAAAACAATTGGGGGGGGAAAAACATTATTTGATGAATTAAATTTCAAGTTAAGAAATTAAGAACAGCATTTATTTGAAATGTAAATCTGTAACATTATGTCTTTCATTTAAGTTTTGTCTACTTTCATGTTGGATCAGTTTAATGTTTTCTCAGTGAACAAAAGTATTAAAATCTTTAAAAAAAAGTCAACCTCAAACTTTTAAGTGTAGTGTACAAGTCATTCATATTATGCAGTACTATTTAAAATAAAAAAAATATGTATATACACACATGATCATGCTATATATACTTGTGATATTTGACGTGTCCTTTCCTTGCAGTCTTTCGGAGGGCTTTATGAGATGGGCAGAGCTCCCTCTAGTGGTCACATGCTGAAATGCATTCTCAATGACGCTGCTACAGCCTTGAGGAGCGAAATCACTGAGGAAATCCAGGTGAAGTTTTCTCATGTTTTTTGGGTGTTTCTGTAGTGTCTGGTATGTAGTATGATCGAGACTAAGAGTGGAGAATGTTTATTGCTTTAGTGGAGGTCACTGTAATTCGAAGGCAGTAAAAATGAGATTTTCTCTTGTGTTCTGAAGGAACTGGCAACGGCAATGCTGCAGTCTGCCCAGCTGACCTGCCCCAGAGTCGTCCAGAGGTCAAGTGTCAGCGAGCATCTGGCAGAATGTGTGGCCAAGAAGACACGTCAGGCAGCCCACTTCATTCAAAACACAATGCAAGAGACAGAGAACAGCATCAGAAGCAAGCTCAGGTGGAACGCACATGCACAACACTATATAAACAATATTAAACTCTTGATACCTCCAACTACTTTTATTTACTACGTGATCCCCTTTCTCACTTTTTCTCAGTGAACTGAAACTGTCTGTCAGTGTCTCTCTGGTGGAAAGTATAATTGATGAAGTTCTTCAAGATTTGTCAGTGGCTCAAGAAAAGCTTGTAAGTGTTTGCATTTATGAATTTGTATATTGAGCACATGAGAATTGTGTGCATGCGTATGTATGACATGAAATATATATCTCGCTTGCTTTCAGGACAAGCACATAAAGGAGTTTTCCCAGTCCACCAATATCAAGGCCAATGTTCCTCAGCTCAGAGTGATGGAGCATGAATTCCCTACAGATGATGTGAGAACAGAGCACGATTCTAGCTTTCCAATCCAAAGGAGTTTTCCTTTGTTTTTATGTTGCGCATACACTACAACTCAAAACTAATAATTTTCACAAGAAATTAATACTTCTCTTTAGCAAGGATGCATTAAATTGTTAAAAAGTAGCAGGCTATTTTTTAAATAAATGCTATTTTAGATTTATTTATATTGAAAATTCTATTAATCAAATAATCAGTCACAATTTCTACAAAAACATTAAGCAGCTCAACTGTTTTCAGCTTTGATAACTATAATAAATGTTCTTGAGACTTATTTTAAAAGCATTAAAAATCAATAGACAGGGCTTAGCCTAAACCAGGATTAGGCCATAGTTAAATTAGGACATTTGAGTAATTTTTATAAACATTCTGGTGTCCATCTTAAATCAAAACAAAGGCACTGACATATTTTAAGATCAGTCAGTGCAAGTTTCTTTCAGATTTACGTTTAGTCTAGGACTAGGATTAAGCCTCGAGGGGTAATAACTGACTTTTGAACGGTAGTGTAATGTAGTGTAATGCTTGTTGCTTTTATCAAATTGTGTAATAATATAAATATAATATAGTTCACATTAGACTAATCTTAGACCGTTTACAGTTACCAAGCAGAATAACAGCATGACCTAGTAATATTTAGTGGGGTATAAAAAAAAAGCTAATGAAAATATTTTTTCTTTCATAAAAAATTCTAAGTATATTTGAGTTAATTGTTTAAATAATAACACAAAGTCAATGATTTGTTAGCACTTTGCTGAATAATCTACACCACTTTGTCCCAGAATTGATGATCAATGTTCTCCAGTATGATTTGAGGATGATTAAATGTGGAAGGAAACTAGTATTAAGAATCTGTACATAAAACAGAAATACTTTTGTTGCAACATTTTGGTTTTAAATTTTTAAACAAATTTCCAGATTTAAAAATTAAATCCCAGTTTTTCAAAGAGGCATTCAGACCCCACTTTTGCGATTCAAGTGATATCAATCGTGGCTTCAACACGGCTTGTTTATTTTTCAGAGAATTTATTGTTTTATAATCAGAGTTTGATTATAACTTCAAATTATTTTAGTAACCTAGAGTGTAATTTTGATTGCAGTCACTTGTATGCATTTAAATTTGATTTTCTTTCTACTTGTCCACAGTATGTCCCTGTAAACTGGAGGAACAGCTTCCACTCCCGTAGCATCCGTCCCGCCCCTTCCATCAAAAGTAAGTCCCTCGTATCTTGATGCCGACAAGTTGCTCATGTCTCGCCCTTTGCTTTTGCACTCCTAAATCGCATGTGATTGGATGTAGCATATACTGGTGACATCATAGCTGTGCATTACTTGTAAGATGATTGGGTGTAACAAAACCTGGCACACACACCACAGCTGTTAAGGTCAGAGGTCATGTTCAAGATGTCATGTTTAATTATGCAGTAATCAAATATGGAGGGGTTAAAAACTCGTCATTGCTCTTATCTGAACAAAGCAAGAATATTTTTAACAATCAATCAACTATATGGTAAAACAGACTACATTCAACAACATCCTCTACTATAGCATGCATAAACTGATTTAATGACGGCACATGTGTGTTTAACCTCTGCAAACGTGTGAGATTGTGTGTATGTGATGCTCTATGCACTGTAGTAGTGCTGGTGCACGTGACTTCAGAAGCGTGCTTTGTTGTTTGAAGTCCTGTCTGCGAGAGCGGGATCCCCCCTCTCATGGGACTTCCCCTCCCTGTCTAATTGGTCGTCTATCTGTGGTGTGTGTGTGGGTCTGAGACAGTGAGGGGATTGATTTTGGGAGGTCCCACCCCGTCTCTACTAAATATAATCAGCTGTGTAACACTGCTGGCAGCAGCTAACTGGGGCATAGCCCTGTTACTCTCACACCACTGAGCCCCTCAGACAAGGGAGGGCGGGGGCCACCCGCTTACAACCATGACAAAGCCCCTCTCCCGGTCCGCCACCCTCCTCTTCCTCTGCTCTTTGTGTATACCTGTCCCGTTATCTCTGCTCTGATCTTTCCTTTTTCTTGTTCCAGTCACTTTTCATCCCAAAATAAATTGGATGAAGAAATTATAATTAATTTGCTTGAACAAAATGAAGCCTGTCATTGAGACCGTTATGGAAACATATAATGCAAAGCACTGATTTTTGTGTTTTTTAATGAAATTAAGTGAGGATGTAATAAATGGATCAAAATGCATGTACAATTTTATATTCATAAGGTTTCTTTTATACTTTCTGTTCATTAAAGAAATTCAGTACCGTTTCCACAACAATGTTAGTCAGCCTAAGTTGTTTTCAACATATATAACAATAAGAAATAATTCTTGAGAACCTTTTCAGAATATTAAAATGATTTCCGAAGAACTATTTTTACGCTAATGACTGGAATACTTATTTAATATTTTGCAACATATCTGTTTTCTTTGTATATTTCAATAAATAAATGCACCCTTTGGTAAGCAATTTAGTAAAAAAAAAAGGTTAACTTTAAATTTTGTTGTGTAAGTGTAGCTTTCTATCTACGTTTATTATGCTCACTAATTAAAAATTACAGTTAATTATTATAATAAACCAAACCAGTGTCACAGTACTAAAATATAATACTAAATAAATTAGACTGTGTATTTATTGAATTAGTGGTAAAACATGATACGTCTCCATCAATCATGTGAACATCCTGAACCTTCCTTGATGTCCAACTTTCTCTTCCTCTTTCTTTTTCACTGATATTTCATTCCCCCTCTCGCATTCTCTGCTTAATATCTGCACGTCCATCGTTCCCTCCTTCTCTCTCGATCTCTTTCCTCTTCTCCATGTAGATACACACATCATACAGTCTCCAGTCTCTCCCCTCCCTCACTATCTCCCTCTGTTGTCCCTTATTTCCTTCCTCCCTCTCTCTCTCTGCAGGTTTGTTAGATGTGGAAGGGGAACAGCAGGCGCGTGCGGCCACACATCCCCAGCAGGAGGTAGAGGAGAGAAGAGGGGGAGGGCCTCAGGTCTCCAGGGTAGGAATGGAGGAGAGGAGGCGGGCCCTGTCGTTATCATTGGCCACGGGGCTGTCAGTCTCGGCGGCAGGCCAGCTGATGCCAGGAAGCCCCTCCTACTTGGGGAGAGAGGCGGTTGCTGCTGCCGCTCCCGCTGCTGCTGCTGCTGCCGCTCTTAGCAACAGAGAGCCCCGGCGCTCGGAGCCTGCACCTCCTCAGCCCCCTATGGACCTGCCCATCGAAGGACACACACTGAGGCACTACACCCGCTCCAGGCCCAGACCCAACCGCCGGAACAGGCAGCCTCCCAGCAAGCCGCAGGTAAGACGGGAGGGTCGGGAAC
The DNA here is from genome assembly GCA_032357445.1 of Enteromius radiatus. NCBI lineage: Eukaryota > Metazoa > Chordata > Actinopteri > Cypriniformes > Cyprinidae > Enteromius > Enteromius radiatus. The sequence continues at coordinate 3,373,365 of JAUCMS010000034.1, read as the reverse complement.
CGAGAAGAAAGGAACAGGGGAAGGGTTTGGAGAGGCTGAGACGGGGGACACTGGTGGTGGAAAGAGAGGGGGAGGGATGCTGCTCTGGTCGGATTGTATGCAGCAACCCAGGCTCTTCCAGGCTCCC
>JAUCMS010000034.1:3353886-3370198 GCA_032357445.1 Enteromius radiatus | reverse complement strand
ATTTTTGATGGCTGCATAAGCATTTCTTTTATTACCTCTCCTCTCCACAATATCACACACTCACACACACACACACAGACAGAGCTTTATTACAGAGTGACCAGTGTATTCCACAATTTGACATCCTGCCACAGAATAGTTGTGCAATTAATCAAGCTACAATAGAATTTCTATGCAGGTGTTTCTCACTGATATTTTCCACAAATGTGGTACACTTTTCATTTTTATTTCTTACTTTTATTTTAATTCTTACCTAACATAAAATTAACTTACAATGGAAAGTAGCTTGTTTTAAACACATCAGATATCTGTATATATATTTTTAAAATGTCTTTTTCCTGTCTTAACCTGATGGATGACGCATATTGTTATGCAGAATATGTGTTTTATAAGCACTAATAAACATCCAAAATATTAATAATAGGCATGCTAATAAGAAACTAGTTAAAACTGGTCCCTATACTAAAGTGTTACCCTTTAGAATATTAAATAAAGCAGATATTTAATTAATTGTAGTAAAGTCTTTTTTATTGAACAATAATGAAAACAGTTGAAAAACCAATGTTTGGCCACAAACAAATTAGTCTCTTCTGAGTAACGGCTTCATTGAATCTAAATTTGCAAGTCCATTTCTCATTTGATGTCTTTTTTAATGTATTTATGTTTTGTTTTCATATTTACTTAATGTTTATTACTAGAAAATTACAATTCAGTACAATACAATACGAAACTACTTAACATCTGATTTATTAAAAGACCAAAAATGCCATATTATTTATACCTTCAAGAAATGTCAGTCTGTAACCTAACCCCAAAGGGAGGAGCTTGCTTAGCCTTGATCAGAAAACTAGTCAACCTCAGAAGGGCAATATATATTTATATATGAGCTGTTTATATTCATTTTATGTGATAATTGCAACCTGAGGTTGATGATAAGCATTTTTTCGAAAAGGTTAAGCTCCTTTCACTGACCATTTGCTAAGATCTTCAGGTTCTATTTTGTACCGTTTTTTGTGGAAAGAACTGGATTTAATCACAGATGCATTACTGCCTACCATAGCGCTTGTAGGTTTACTACGAGAGACGCATCTGACAGAAGCCTGTGGAATTCTGGGATCACTGTCTCAACCTGACACCTTTAGACAGGCCTGCTCACATCATAATGCTGTTCTCAGTTCACAGAGTTTAATAGAGGTAAAGATCACTGTGTTCATTCCGTCTCTCTGTATCTCTGCTTCTTTCCACTGAAATTTAAAGGAAAACCAATGAAAATCTGATCAGCGTGCCAGCTTCCATCTAGGAACAGCTTCTTTAGGCCCAAACGTGTCACTATTACAAGAGCAAACCAGCTTAGGTTTTAACATTATCTGCTTCTGTTTTGATTTTCAAATTATGTCTAGTGGTATTAATTACAGTACCTACTCATTTATACGTAACAGGTTATTTGTGGAATAAATTCACCATGAGTAATGAAATATTCTGTGGAAAAATATGATACCATGTGACATAATTTTTAAGTATTAACAAACCCAGCAGGCCATTTGAACCACACAAAAGCTTTGTTTTCCAATATTGATATATAATTAAGCATGAGCTGTATGGTTGCACTGTTCATGCAGCGTGTTTTGTAGGAGAATATGATTGTGTTATTTAGATGTGTGGGAAACACCTCTCCTTGTGCCACCTCACACAACGTGGCGTCTGCTCTCCTCCTCTTTTTAAAGATGGAGTGATGAGTGCCTTGCCTTCTCATTGGCCGAGAGGTGCTAAATGATTTATAATCCATTTCTCATGCGGTGTGCGGTGCCTCATTTGCATATGGTTGCTATAGCTCTGCAGTGGTCTCTCTCTCCCTCTTTCTCTCTCTCTCTCTCTCCATATTTCTTTCTTTCTCATTCTGCAGTACCCAAACTGCCCGAAGGCCTCGCAGTCTGTGCAGCAGCAAGAAACAGGCAAAACACACAGACTGGGCACCCTGTGCTTTTGTGTGTGTGTAGTGTTTGAAAGCTACTGATCTGGCACAGTTGACAAGTCAACACTGAATCAACATTGACCCAATTTGCTTTATTAATAAACACGCTCGTATTAACGGTTGGTCATATAATGATTAATCATTATAGAAAACATTCACAATATTATAATAAATATTTTATAAAAATATTTAGTTGTTTTTTAATCATGCAGATTGTATGGGAAAACATATATATATTTAATTGCTTATATCATTTCATCATGAAAAAAAGAAACAAGTAATTGTGTCTCTTTATAAGACAATTCTTATTTTTTATTGCAGCTGCGAGATCATATCTCACAATATGTTGTGACATGATGTCATTAATCCACCTGTTCTATGGAGACTTCTTTTCACAACCCAGTGAAATGCATCAGTAAAATGGGTTGTGAGTAATGTTGAGAATCTAGCACAGTTCTCAAGGCCCCCACATTGTCCACAATATTTCCATTAAATAAGATGTATTGATAATTATAATAAATAATAATTTAATATTAATGTATCAATCGATTATTAATCAAGTACGTGTAATCCAGACGTTTGGGACCGATTTTACATTTGTATTGTGACATGCTTTGGAGAGAAAAAGAATATTGAATGAAAAAAATAGAGGGCGTGGCTTTTTTAAAAGCATGTCAGGAGCTGTCACACTGACGTCATCAGAAACAGCCAATCATTTTAGAAGGAGAAGCATTTTCAATTTAGATTAAAGATTACTAAGGTATTTATTTTATTTTATTACGGATTGACTTGAACAGATGAATTGTTCACCACAAAATAGCAAAAATAGAGCTAACAATATAAATATAGTAAATATTGATTTCACGCACTTTAATGACCTGTAGAATCATCCTCTGTTAATGTTTTCTTTCCAAAGTATGATGTGTATAATGTGCTGCTGTATTATATAATTCAAGGGGGTTCTTATATATTGATGTACATTAAGATCTATTAATCCTAATACAAACCTGTATTTCTAAAGCTTCTGTGGAAATGATCAGCAGTGTGTTTTCAGCTTACAGGCAACATATTGTTAGAGAAAAAGATTAATGATTGCCATCATGAAAATCGATTTGCTCATTTATCACAATCACAATGTAGTAATGTCATTAAAACTCAATGTTTAAGAATGATCAGAACTGGCAAATCTCACATCAGACATCCTCCATATCTATGGCTATTGTGTTCTTACTGTGGCTACATGACAGATACACTAGTCACAACTGATGAGCACTCATTCTCTCATTTAAGCATGTGTGTGTGTGTGATGAGGCTGTATTTGAGGGGTGTAATTATATTAGGTGGTGGTGGTGGGGGGGGGGGACAGGCAGAGAGATTGAGGCAGGGTTTGGCTCTCTCTTGGGACACTATAGGCTGATTTGCTTGAGGACAAATCCATGGCAGACAGAAAACCTTTTAACTTCTTGTCTTATTCATGCTGTCTTTAATATGTATAAATGTAAGCAGAAAAAAAAGATAAGCTTGTGAATGCTCACAATATGAACATACACATTTCTACACAATATTTCTGTCAGCCTTAACCCTAAAACAAACCTAAAATAAAAATGAACTGCTTTGTTCATAGGCATGTTATAGGAGTAGTCTCACAAAGTCTCAACTTTTGACTTTTGCTATAAAGTCTGGTGCATTCTACAGTTTATTTTGACCAAAGGTTCTTTCACATCAACACAAATGTTCAGCATGAAAATGCAGTCCGATTTTCAAATGCGGTTTGTCTTTTTAGACCAACGAGGGGCAAATAGGCTGAATGAAATGCTATAGACGATGGTTTTAGAAAAGCAGAAACACCTGGGACTTACTCTGGGACACAAAGCACTACTTAATTTTGCATTTCTGACACCTACTTGTCATGAAGAAAATGAAGCTGTTCAGATTTTCCTGTTCACCAATTTCAGTTTTCCCCCTGCTATTCACTGTCGCTTAGCAAAATTCTTGTTTGTATTAATAAAATATTCATGTTTGTGACTCTTGACATGAGATCAAAAGGAAATACTATTGGTTGGCTAGTTGTCTTTGCATTATGATGGAAAAGAAATTACAATGCTTGTCCAAAAAAAAGAAAAAAACCCACATTGACTGGATACGAATATTAGTGATGATCTGAAAAGACAAAGTAATAGGCATTCATATAAATGAAAAGTTTATCTCTACAAATTTCCGCATTGAATATTCATCATTGTGTAAAGTCCTGAAAAAACGTTCTTGATAAACCTGAAATGGTACCACAGGAATAGACCTGTGTGGAACATAATACATGGTTATATAGAAAATAGCAAAGAAATTTAGTGTGTAGACCATAATCTAAATTTTGAGTTCATCTAAAAAAAAGAAGCTATTTCATACACCAAGAACATGATGAAATATGCAGTTCAGCTCATGGATTTCTTGCCTCAAACACAAATTTTGATGCATAAATCTTAAAAGAGTACATTTGATATTTTTCACTTTAAAAAAATATATATATTTTAGGTTTTTGACATGTCTTTCGGCTTAGAAAAGCTGAAAAGATGGACGTTATGGGCTGTATCAATTTTATATAGATTGTTGCTAGCTATTTGATTAAGACCACCTTCAAGTCATATTCAAGTCCAAGGCAGCAATTCACATGTTTTGTATTGACATGCCCCACAGGAAGAGAAGGGCGGGTGAGCAGAGTTTATTATCATTTCAAGAGACATACATCGAGTTGCTGTGAACATAGCTATTTTTGATAAGATAAAAAGGGTGTTATAATTCTACACAATCATGAGGAATATTAACCAAGGTATGTTGCAGACACATGATGTCTGATATGCTCTTTAAACTTTGTAAAATCAAGTATTGAATTTTTCCTTAGAAGAGTTCCAGATGTCAGCCAGTCGGATTGCATCTTGCTATTTTATAAGTGCTTACAAGTTTTGTGTGCAATGTGCGTTAGAGACTTAGTAAACGGATCTGTGGGTCTATTGTGGTTATTGATAAACGGTCATGTTTTGTGTAAATCAGGTTAATATTTTGCTACGATCCAGTTTTTCATGTCCAGATTACACATTTAGTAGATTTTAATTGTTTGAATGACCTTGTGTTTGTTTGTATGTGTGCAGGAGCAGGCAGCTGAGAGCGAGAATGAGGCCAATGAGAACATGGGGAGGGTTGATGAAGGTGTAGAAGAGTTCTTCACCAAAAAAATCATCCCTGATGACCCCCTGTGAGTACACAACACATACAAACACACTCAAGTATGCAGATCGATGTTATTTAAACAGATATTCAACTTTAAATCACAGCACATGATTACATCAAGATCTCTAACACAGAAATATTCTTACCGGTTGTCAAAAGACATTTCCCATCATGCCTCTCCTCTCCTCGTGTTCAGAAAGCACCAGAGGGAGGAGCCCCTCATTAAAGCACAACCTGCAGAGCCCACGTCTGTCACAACTGCCCCTCCTACCACCTCCACTACAACCCCCATCCCCACCACAGCCCCCTCCAAAAACATTAAGAAGAAATTTGGTGACTTTTTTGCCTTTAAGAAAGTTCGAGCAGGTCGAGGGGCCAAGGGCGACGGCGTTCCTGAGGGCAAGGTCAAAAAGACTTCAATAGCAGATCTCATCCGACCACTCCGGGAGGCAGCACGTGCAGAGAAAGAGCGAGAAAAGGAAAGGGAAAGAGAAAAAGAGAGGGAACGAGAGAAGGAGAAAGAAAAGGAAAGGGACAAAGAGAAACTGGATGAGGAAAACATAGTCAAGCCAGCTACAACCACGGCCACCACCACCATCCTCACCATCACAGATTCAACAACAGCCGCACCAGTTATTGAGGACAAAATGCCACCTAGAGCTCCTTCACCTGCCCCCACACCTGTACAGACCCCACCTGCATCCACTCCCACACCTCCTGCCTCCTCTCCGAGCAAAACCGAAGAGGTCCCAGCACTGTCCCCTGCTGCACCTCCCACTCCCACCAAAACCCCCAGCCCAGTCCCAGTTGTGTCACCCTCAGAGCGGGAGAAGAGCCGGACCTTGGAGAAGAGCCGCACCCCAGATGGAGAGCGGAGGCCCAAACCCATACGTCGTTCTCTCAGAGAGGGCAAATCACAGTCCCTCATCCTGCTCTCTGACGTCTTGCCAGAGCAGGACGGCACAGCCACGCAAGTAAAGGTAATTGAGCAGTGGTTCTGATTGGCTTAAACTAGATATTGTATACATATTTTATGTTGTATAGATATTATACATCGGCTCAGCCAATTAATCAGACTATTTGGTTATTTACAGATTATATACAATTTCAAAAGCAGTACCATGGTATGTTCCGAATGTGATTTGATATAAACTAAAAGAAAAACGTTATAATCTAATTTATAATAGAGAGTATTTTTTTTGGTTTTAAATCTCATTATATAAACCTCATTTGTTTAATTTGTGCTAAAACCTATTTCCCAATAAGGTAAGACAGTATCATGATTGGAGAGATTTCAGTATTTATAGCAGTATCATGTTCACACAAAGAAAACCTTCATTCTACCATTGTGCATGTAGAAAAATACTTTTTTGTTACTTTAACAGCATGTTACTTTATGTGATCTGCATTTCTTTTGTCTTATTTTCTTATTCTCAGAACAGTCTTTGACGTCATTGGCCAAGACTGTTGCTACTCTATATATAAATGTGTCAGAAGTGCAGTTGTCGCTGTGAATATGGGCGTGATGTAATGTCAGCACATCTATAATATTTAATAAACATGATGCTGAAAACTGTGTGTCAGTATTAAATAGTTTGGTGGCTTTTGGTCGCTGATCCAAAATCTCTCTGGATTAGAGGTTCCTTTTGACTATTTAATGTACGTCTGACTTCATTTCCTAAAAAGTGCTCTGAAAGCTAATAGAAATGTTTTTTGGTTGCTGTCTAGAAACATTCCTCAGAGAGCTCATCCAGCTTTGAACAGCGTCTCCATGTCATGCTTCACCGCATTGGAGTCACCAAAATATCTCCTACTGACACCAAACAGAGCCAGGTAATTGAGGGTATTTCATGCTTTCAGCTTTCTCTCTGGGATATCAGATATTTGACTTTGCTACTTGCCTTGTTTTTGCTGCCAAACAGTCCAACCTTTTAATATGAAAAACATGTACCCTTTTGAACCAAATTAATTGAACAACTTTGTTCTCTGAAGACCTTTTAAACTTTATTAACGGTCATAAATATTTCACTGTTATCAGGCCTTATATCAGGAAAAAAAAACACCTTGCCCCAGTAACATTCTCTTACTTTGCTAAAACCACAGTATCAAAATCATCTCTTATTCTTTACATTAAAAAGGATTTGGGTGAATTAGATATTATACACTTACTTCACTAGGCATCTTATTTAAACCAGTTTTATCCTCTTACAGAGCAAGGATGAGGAGCTGAGGAAAGCCAACTCTGAGGGTAAGACGCATTTCATAGCTACAGTATGTACATCTTCGTGCTGGGATGTGAGAATTTGCCGCATTGTTAGTGCTGCGTCAGCACATCTGTGTTTTGACAGTGGTGATTCTGCTCTGGGGTTTCAGGTGTTGCCTGCAAGAGAGTGACATCATAGTGTGGCCTGTGTGTACTTCCTATGTGATTAGGACGTTCACTGGACGTTCAACCCTAACCCTAACCCTAACATGAGATGCAAAATATAGTTTCTTTTCATTCTCAAATAATGAAAATATTGTCATTAATCACTGACCCCCAAGTCGTTCCAAACCCGTAAAAGCTTTGTTTGTACATAAAGACCGTACACTGGATGCAGTCCAAAATGGCGCTATGGTGATTTTACAATGCAGAATTTTTAAATATAGTCTTTCCATAAAAAATGTATTCTTGTAGCTTTATAATATTACGCTTGAACTACTGATGGCAGATGGAATTGTTTGGCAGTCAACGTGACAGTCACAAGCCTTCCGGTCTTCATCAAAGACATCTTAAATTGTGTTCCGAAGATGAACGAAGCCAGTAAGTGATTAATGACAACATTTTTATTTTAGGGTGGAGTAACCCTTTAAATTGTTGTTTAATAATCAGACATGTTTAAAGGGGTCATAAGATGCGGTTTCAGGTTTTCCTTTGTCTTTGGAGTGTTACGAGTTGTTTGTGCAAATATAAGATCTGTAAAGTTGCCAAAACCCAAAGAAATATTCTTTATAAAAGTTAAAACCTTATTTAAACACACTTCTACATATCTATGTGAATTTGTTGTATGATTTACATAAGACCAAATGTTTATGCAAAGAAAGAAAGTGCAGTGTTTGCCACCGTGTTGTGGAGACGCTGCGTGTTTCCAAATATGTTAAGGGGTGTAACATTTCTGTCCCACACTTAAGGTGTTCGGCCAATCACAATGCACGGGATAGCTGGCAAATCAGAGCACACTTCGCTTTTCAGAATGATGAACTTTGTAAAAATCCACGAAGTTCAGAAAGGCAAGGCAGAGGCATATGTGGAAAATAACGTGCTGTGTAAACATTGCATTACACCAAATACACACACTATATATACCACACACACATACTCACATATAAGTGTAACAAAAGGCCATATGTCTGCATATAATGCTATGATTAAAACAAGCTAACAGCAAGAATACCTTGCAGCAATGTGTAAATCTGATTTAAAGGCAGTTTCACTGTTGACAGGTTCAGCCATAAAACCCTTTTCCTTAAGCTATTTGCAGTGTATTTATTCTTCTGCATTAGCGCAGCTCAGAATCTATTCCATGTGAAGTATTTTGTCTGTTATTTAGTACACTTTGCTTGCTTTTTAGGGGCAATACTTGACAAACCTGAACCGCCACCTACATTTATGAAACCCCGCACAATGTCCACCTCATCAGGTAAGAAAGGAAAGGTTTTTTTGCATCATAGCAAGCCACAGGGTGCAATGAAACGAAAGTAGCGACAGATCTTTTCCTCTGTGCTGTACATCGAAAAAATGCAGGGCGAGGTTCTAACAAAAGAAATCTAGCATACATCACTAGAGATAATATCTCGAAGATTGATTTTTGAGGTTAAAAAGGGAGACTTATCAATAGATAATTTGTTTACAATAACATATGCATTTAGAAGAACGTTTATTTTCTCCAGACACCAGGCGACCAACCCGAGTGACCCAAAGTGTTACAGACTTCCACCGTTCAGAGAAGCCTCTACTTCCAGAGCGTCCTATAGGCCCGTTGCCCCCTAAACCGGCCATGAAGCCCATTCTGATTCCCGGTAGTGACACAGCACAGATGGCCACGCCCAGTCCCAAGCTCCCCAGCCCCTCTCAGGACGTCCAGGCAGAGGTGTCCGAGACCATCTCTCTCTCCCAGCCTCAGGAGAAAGATCCTCCAACCCCATCTCCCCGCAAAGAGACGCCCCCAGCCCCCTCACCACGGAGGATTCTCAGAACGGATATCAGAGAGCGTTCAGAGAGAGCACAATCCGTCACTGAAGGTTTGTCTCTCTGTCAGTCTATGGGGCGTGCAGGCTTTGAATTGCCAGTTTTTACATAACATGCTATTCTAAACTTGTTTTCAGAGGGATACTGAAAATTGAAGCTAAGTGAAAATGAAAACACAAACAGCATATGCTTGTTAGGTATGTTTTGAAGCATGGTAGCTGGTTTGAACTGGTTTAAGCTGGTCATGTGCTGGTCCTAAGAGAACCAGCTCATAACTAACTTATAACCAAACCAGCTCAAACCAGCAGCCATTCTTCAAAACATACCTAACCAGCATATGCTGCGTTTTTCAACAGGGTCCTCATGTCTTTTTGAATGCGGTTTCATTATACAGGTATTTTCCACAGAGCTTGGTAGATTAAATTATATGTCAAAAAAATTGTAGTCCAGTGTAATTCATTACACCACACATTTTAGGAAATACAATCCGACTACTTTTAGGTTACTTTAGACCTACTTTGTTTATCACAGTGGTTTAAATAGGATAATGTACCATATGTACCATATTTGATATAAAAATACAAAGAGGAAGAAAATATATTCCATTCATCGTTATTAACAAAATGAAGTTCATTAAACATCATGTCCACAAAACTGGAAGACTTTCTGAGTGTATATATTAGAAAGGAACATTTAAAAGATGAAAAAGAGGAATTAGGGAGAATCAATAAATTATAATTGATTTATTGGTATTGTGTGATGAATATGTAATCATGTAATCAATAAAAAGCAACTATAGTCTAATTATGAGTATTATAAAATGTAATTTAATCTAATTACAAGTCATTTATGGAATCTGATTACGTAATCCAGATCACATGTAATCAGTGTGTTTTTTCAGCTGAATATTTTTCTCTATACAGAGAGATTTTATGATGTCTGTCAAAATCCAACAAGCTGATTTTGTTTCATAGAGGACAGTATTAGTAAATAGCAATTTAATTGTCTGTTCCCGTTCAAAAAAACTTAAAACATAGCACATCATCATATGCGCTTCGGTAAACCGATTGGTTTTACAGAATCAGCACAACCAATGTAATCTGATTTTCAAAATGACTCCTGCCTTTTAAAGAACAATGTAAGAAGACAAGTTGCCATTCTGAATGTTTGAAGATCCCTTTAATTGATCGACTGTCTATCTCATTCCGTTTCTTACTTTTCACTTTGTCTCATGCATACAAGATCGGCCTTTATCATATCCATCACCGTCTAAACAAATTTATAATACTAAAGTGGGGCCACATAATGACTCAACTAGTGTGTGTTTTCATTCAACACCTCCCTTGATGGCCAATCTCAAAGCTCTCAGAGTCTGCCGGCTCTTACAGGGCTCGGCTGAACACAATTCAGTTAGCCCTGTCCCATCAGTCATGTAATTCAATGCTTGTGAAGCCGATGCAGCAAATGGGCCCTGATGAAAATGCATTCATTCTTTGAGTGTTGGTCCAAAATACTCTTTGTAGCTCCAAATGTTATCTTAGTGCAATAACCACATAACTGAGAATATGAATATTGTGTTAATGTGATAAGCTGAACGTCCCTTGGCGGTATCAAGTGTTGTGTGTGTGTGTCAGCATTTTCTGTGGACAATAAGCAGTTTGTCATTTTTGATTTTTCATTCAAGTTCCCCCCTACATCCATACATCCCAGTACAGATATTTTTCTCATTTGTGAATCTGTTATGAACAACCTTGTGATGTTCATATCTGTGGCGTGGTGGTAGCACATACACTCGTGACATAAAGGGACACATGTTTGAATCCTCGTTTCCCTATTTCCCTCATTCCCACTACCAATCCTGTCCTACATAATAAAAGGCATAAAACAGCCTCGAAGACCCTGCGCTGTATTATATTCATGTCTTTTATAAGAACGGACACTGTCTGACCGTATTTCCTCTCATAGAGACCCTCCCTATACCACGGCCCCGCATGAAGCCCTCTCCCCAGCGCCGTGCTGTGTCTGTCCATGAGGACTCTCTCCTCCAACACGCCGCCATGCTTGACCCCGAGGGTGAGCATCTGATGTCTCATACCTGTCACTCACAATATGTCAGTTGCATTCACATTCACGTGTTTCTCAACAGCGCTCTGAATAATCCTGCTCATGTTAAATGAGAGCAATGCTTTGAAGAAGATGACGTTGCTAGCTGCTGATGGTATTGCTAGTCAGGTATTTTAAGGAGGACGGACATTGTCATACTGGAGAGCTTTTTATTGGAGAGAATGTGTCATGCAACTTTTTGGAGGCAATTAGCAATTTATTTTATATGGACAAAAGTATTGAGACACCCCCTGTCTAATGAACATGTTTGGCTACTTTAGTCATTTCCATGAGTACAAATCTTAATGTAAGGCATATAATGATGTTCTAGGGAATTGTGTGCTTCTAATTTTATAGCAAGGTTTGGACAGGACACTTTTATTTTAAAGCCCTGTTCACAACAAACAACAAAATTGTTCTCAATATTAAAGGTTTAGCTCACCCTGAAATGTCCAGACCCTGAACAACCCTGCTGAACCCCCCCATAGTACCCTGCCCAAAACACAATAAAAAATGTAACGGATTTAATGGTTATAATAGGAATTGCATTGGTTTTAATGGAAAGTATAATGTTGTCTACTGGTATGTGATGGATTCTGTTAATGGGACGTTAAATCCCATTGGAAAAATGCCCAAAACATACTACAAAAAGGACTTTTGTAATGGTTTTACTGGAAAAAGTTAATGTGAGGGGGGTGTCCCAATACTATACTCCATATTGTGTACACACCATTTTTTAATTTTTGGCTGGTAAGATGTTTTTGAAAGAAGTTTCTTGTGCTCATCAAGGCTGCATTTATTTGGTCAATACTACATTAAAATTATGAAATATTACTACAATGTAATTTTAAATGGAAAAATTAGTTTTCAGCAGTCATTACTCCAGTCTTTAGTGTCACATGATCCTTCAGAAATCTTTCTAATAGGCTGATTCTCTGTTCAAAAGTCATTTCAAAAGCTTTTTGTTTTTTTGGAAACTGATACATTGCTTGACTAAAAGACACAAAAGTTGCTGCTCTTTCATAGGGGCATTAGTACTCAAAATGCATTTCTTTCTTTCTGTCTGTGTTTGTTTGTTTTTTGATCTGCAAGCAACAAATCTGCTATATGGCACTTTTCAATAATGTCAGTTGTTATTATGGCCTCTCTTAGAGCTAAAGGCTGCACTGCCAAAACGGCAGAGGTCACCGGGGCGGAAGCGAGTGAACCTGGGAGAACTGACGCCCTGCTCAGAGGATTTACCAGAGGGTGAGGAAGGTGAGAGGAGGAAGAGATTAACTCTACTCCAACACCATGAGAAGAAACCTGAGATGCACAGATGTATTTAAATCTGTATTTAAGGCATCAAGCTTATGTGTCCGTCATGTGCATTCACAGTGAAATCTGGGGAAAAGGAGTACGGCACTGGACAGGTCGATGAGGCGAATAGCACAACAGTCACAGACAGCCAATCAAAGCAGAGCCCATCCGAGCTCAGCGAGCAAGTGACCAACCAGGAGAAGGGGGAAACAGTCTCAGAGGAGCACACAACGCAGGGAGAAACATCAGACCAAAGAACTGAATCCCCCTCACCTGAGATACACATGGACTGACCCTGCGCAAATCTATTTTCTATCATGTGTACCTTTGCCTTGCACGCCAGATTATGTACAAAAGAATGAATTATGAACAAATGCGTTTAAAAAAAAAAAAAAAGAAGAGTAAATCAATACCTATACTTGTTAATAATGATTAAAAAGTGAATTCTGTTGTGTCATTAAGAGTCCTGGCTTTTTCATGGATGAGAACGTGTTTGTCTTTCTTCCCTTTCTCAAAAATACTAGTTTCTTTGGGAAGAAACTATGATATAAATTATGAATAAAACGCTTGGCAGGGATTTGAGTAAACTTAAAGTGATGGTTTAAACCTGTATGAGTTGCTTTCTTCTGTTGAACAGAACATATTTTAAAGAATGTTGGAAAAACAAAACAACAGTTGACAGCAATCACTGACTTCCACACCATGAAAGTCAACTGTTTGATAACCAACATTCTTTAAAATAAGTTCTTTTGTGTTCAAGAGAAAAAAAAACTTACACAGGTTTGAAACAACTATAGGGTGAGTAAATCTCAAAGCAATATCACTTCAAAGAAACTGTATGTAGTTCTGTCAGGACCACTATATTTTGTAGCAGCAATAATACCCCCCCCCCCCCCCCCAAACAGAGCAGATATCATTCATGAACTTAATGACATTTAAATGTAACAACATTATTCAAAGCTAAAATGGAGTCTGATTCAACAAGGGATATCAGATAGCCAAGTCCTGACTGTGGCGAAAGGAGGAACTGGGGATGGAGGAGACCAATTTGCTCCTTTGCGAGCTAAAAGCTGCTGAATGATACTGAACAGAGCTCATATAGGAATGTTGTGCTTAATTTTTGGGACTTTAGAGCCCCCTATTGTTAACACAGTGGAACTGCTGAAAATATCTGATTGTTGTAAATACAGTATTTGCATATACTACCAAAGCCATCTCTGTCATAATACTATCTGCCTTTACGCATCCTGACCTGCTCACTAAACTTCAAAAGTTAAAAGAAGTCAAAAGTCTTATTATTGACCTTCATATTGACTTGAAGCGGCTTTGCTCACATACAGAAGAATATGTTTAGAGAGGGTTTTAGGAATATTAGAAACCTTATTAGAAGTCAGAGTACCATCAGAATTCTTCTGATTTTAAAGTGAAAACTTACGTACAGTTGCTATAAATACATTAAAACATGCAAAAGGAAATCTTTCTGCAGTCACCCAGCAGAACCTCCTTTAGTTCCTTGTTCCTTTTCTTAATTAGAATGTGTATTACATCATATACAACAAGCATGTTTAATAAGATTCCATTTTATGAAATAGCTTTAAATCTTACCTACAAATGCTTTTCTCTTATATTAGGGTAATTACGCAAACTAAGGACACTAAAACTTGTATTACCAAAGCTGTTTTGGTATTCATATTCCCAAATACTGTTCTACACTTCTTATTATAGGCCTAATGTTCTTTTATTCCAGTTTAACCAGGTTCTGTTAGCAGAAAAGCCCACATGCTTTGAGTCATCGTTCCACGTGTGTTTCTACAGCATGTTACTCCCTCCAGTACGCAGCAAGTGGCGGGTGTGCGGATTTGGCCGGTGAATGTTAATGCAACACAGGAGAGCCATCTGTGAGTGTGGAAGTGCTGGAGAACACAGAAGCTTGCTCAAAACCACAGATGAGAGTGGTGTGAGTAAACCACCTTCCATTTGGAATACGACCAAATCGTTTTATACTACTCTTTCAGCTGTTATTTTCACGTCCGACGCACACATTTAGCTTAGCATGACAGCAAAAAAGAATAACATATCAAGGTGCTGTTTTTATAATCTAAACCATTTTATTTCATGAAAATACTAGCAATTGGCACTTATTATTATACAATAAGAAAATTAAACTTGCCCAGAAAAAGAAAATAAACGGAAAGTATCACGTTGTAAAGAGTAAATCCATTTCTCAAGAAGACCATACAATCAAAGACAAACCACAAAAACGATGAGCAGTCACTCCACCAACGATTGGACTTTAGAAAAATAAATCCATTTGTGCAATTGAGAGACCATAGGCTCAGACGAATAAAGCATAGCTTTCAGTGCGTCCCACTAATGTCAGCGCTCCAATCGTAAAAAGATTAGTCTGATTTACATGAACTCACACCACACAAGCTTTGAATGAATCTTCCAGAACACAGGTGCTTCCTGAGGGCTTGTAATATGGGAGAACACAAGTCTACAAATGCTTATACTGACGAAATGTGAAACTTATATTTGAGAAAGAAGTTTGGTTTAGATGTCAGGCTGATAATTCCTCAGATAAGTCTAAAAACTCTGCTACTGTGTGTTAAGATCATATTCATATCAGTTGTTAATGTAGTTAGGATAGGGAGGACATCTACATGTGCGAGTACATATTTTTGCTTATTTTATATACTTCTGTACATAAACTTGGGTTTGTGTTTCTGATGTTATAATTTTGTACATTCTATAGAAATTCCGTTCGATCTTTCCACATGAGATTTCTCTGAAAATAACTGTCCGCGACGTATAACGACTGTAGAATAGAGCTATCATTTCTTTGGTGAAGGTTTAAGTGATTCTACGATGGATTCAGCTGAAATCTGTTTTACATTCACATGTTAGGCATAAGAGGTGAGGCTGCCACATACAGAATCTTATGGGCAAATAAGTGTCAAAGCAATATTGTATCACTCTAATATATACAGAAAGAACAATGTGAAGGCCAAATCCTGGAGGAAACTTGAAGGAAAAAAATTTGTTTGATTTTGAATGTAACAGCTCACAAATAGGTCATTTAACAAACAAAAGCCACTTAACTCCAGCAGGAAATCTTATGCCGACGATTACAATGTCAAAGTCCACACACAAGTGTGTTCAACTCTTGCAATATGCCCACAATCAGAGGCAAAATACGTATAAAACATTGTGAAGTAGAGAAACAAGTTGAAATTTCTAGCCTTTGGCCTAATGGGTTCATATAATCAGTGCAAAGTGAATGCAAATTGATCTTAAAGGTGCCATAGAATGCATTGAGAGAATATTTTCAATTGTTGTCTGAAAAGGAAAATAGAAGGTATGTAGCTTAGGTAAGGGGGAAAAAATGCCCAGAAACGGTTTTATAGATCTATTTACAACCCTAGAATTTGACCCTAGAATGAAACAGTCTGTTTTTGCCTTATTTGGAAGGTTCATGAATAGTAATG
>JAUCMS010000034.1:3342887-3353786 GCA_032357445.1 Enteromius radiatus | reverse complement strand
CTTGATTTCTATAAGAAGTAGGAAACGATGGTGTTTGAGACTCACAGTATGTTATCTCCATGTACTGAACTTTTATTTTTCAACCATGCCGAGGTAAATTCAGTTTTCCATTCTATGGCACCTTTAAGCGTAATTTAAGGGCAAGTTGGAATGGGCTTTAGTATGTACATCAAATGAGTCTTTATCTCATCCAAAACTTTATAAAAGACTAATTTAGTGTTAAGAAAGGAAAATGAGAAAAAAACTAACAAACAAAATATCATTTATAATGATTAATAAAAATAAAATAAAATACACACGTGCAAGATGACTTCACCTGTAATGCAAGGCTAGCTCTGCTTTAAAGGTAGCTCGTAATGTTTTGTTTTCGAATGAAAAGTCCCATGTGACTCGAAGAACTCATCAGAAACCCGTTTGGAAAATACACCATAGTTTTGTATCAAAGGAAATTAGTTGTTGGGACTGTTTGGGAAGTAAGGCCTCCATGTTTTGCATATGACGCCCAGGTGACTGAACCGCTTCCTCTTCTTGTGATGGCAGCCAGGTGTGCCAATGTCTTAGTGCTACAGTGTAGCCAGCACTCTGAGGAAGGAAATTATAAAAACACACAATGACTGTCCTACTCCAAACACCAAGGCCTCCAAGGAGAACATGCTCTTCCCAGCTGCTTTATAAACTCCGGCTATGGCTGCACCTGCAATAAAGAGATTTATTTTAATATGTATAGCATACAAGTAAAATATTTTGTGACTATTTAATCAGTAACAGTTCATATAAATTAGTAAATACTAGGGGTGCCACGAGATCTCGCGAGATGTGATGTGTCTCGTGAGATACGACTGGTCTTGCGAGAACTTGCCGATACCTTGATTACTTTAGTTTAGGTTTGTTTAACTGGAGAGCTAAACTGTGCAGGACAGTCACCCTTTAAAAGCTGGATTGGACACCTTTGGTCTACATGCTTTTCATATTCATTATTAAATATCTCAGACATAGATCAAAACCACAAGTCACATACTTGTAAGAACCCCTCCAAACAACGGGCCAATGATGCCCATGAGCAGGATGCCGATTGGGAAAAATCGTGCCATCTTATGTCTGCGGAGGGTTGCCAGAGCCAGGAGAGCAGCAGGCAGGTGGAACACCAATGAAGAGACAACAGCCCACAGGAACACCCCATACCACATCTCTGCCAAAGCAAAACAGCACATTCAGAAACACATTCAAAGCCTGAAGATCAGCTAACAGTCTACCAAACCTTCCATACCTGTGATGTAAACATCTCCCACGTAACCTTAAAAAAGACCTTAACGACTGGCATAATGGAAATTAAGACTGTTTGTTAGTGGTAAAACGTCACTAGTTATAATATAACCCTTTAATACTGTAAATGAAATATCTTACTGCATATTTCCATCACATAACTTAAAGTAGATAGAATAGTCTGAGTAATGGGTAGACATATAGACACACAGATAGGCCTAAATGCCCAGACAGTTAAACAGGTTGATATATGAACAGACAGACATTATTAGTAGCCTATAGAACAACAGTGATATGATAAATGTCTATCAGTTTAGTATCTATCGTTGTCTGTCTGTCTGTCAGACTAAAGATGTAGATTCCTCTGTATGTCTGTCTATACTCTAATCATACAAATAAATAGACAGAAAAACAGACAGTCATATAAACAGACAGATAAACATATCTATACATATATAACGTTATTGACCGCAATTACATTGTAGCCGTATAATATACGTTCGCAAACACAAGCATTTAACATTAGCCGGGCAAGCTAACAAACTAGCATTAGATGTTAACCCATTATCAGTTTGAAAGCCTAACCGCTTTCCAGTGCAGTGTGAACCATATAACACGATAATACTATCTGATAGTAGTTAAATCATGATCCGATCGAAATGATGTGTGATGTCTGCTTTGGTGTGAAAACTTACCGGAGAAATCGCACAGAGAGGTGTCGTTCCTCCCGCAGTTGGTGACATTTTTCCTCGGCACCAAATTCAAACTGAGGATCTGCTTCACGAATCCTACGTTATATTCGTCCTGCATTTCTCTTAAGATCAACGGCGCGATCATGCGTGAGGAAAGTGTCAAATCCGAATAACAGCATTAGAAAAGGAATGTGGGCTTGAGCTGAGCGTTTGTTTTTAGCACAGATGCTCGTCCATCTGCATGAACGTCCATTTGAACTGAGGAAACCCGATAAGACGAGTGCGGATTTACTTTCATTAAACTAAAAACACTGCCAACCTACCATTGCTGTGTTCGACCGTTCAAAAACCGAGAAAACGACCACAACTATGTCTGGTTTGAGATTATCTTTCTGTCACCTGCGATTTGCGACAGGCGTATAGGCGGGGCCTTCACGGTTTGTAGCTTCTGTCCCTTCTCGGTATCCGTAAGAACGGATTCGCATATCATATGGATAGAATGTAAGTTATATTAAAAAAAAGATTTCCATCTTATATCGTGGACTTTATATAATAATAATTCCGTTTATTGTTGTTGTTGTTAATAAATATAAAAAAGAAAAAGAAAATATTATAATAGAAAAGAAGAAGCAGGAGAGCAGAATTGTATTCATTTCTTTACTGTATTTGAACCTGTTATATTTATCATAATGACCTCAATAATATTTGACTTGTGTGTAAAAGTTTATATATTTATATAATGCAATACAATACAATACAAGAGCAAGGAAGGCAGAAAATGAAATTTTATCTTATAGGTTTGTATATTACATCTTGTTATTATTGCTTTGCTGTTGGTCATTTTTTTAAAATATATATTTTATGTCATTGTTTTTTAGCACAAGGTTGGTACGAAGTTGAAAAGAAAGGACATTTCTGAATGGAGGCAGATGAGCTTTTATAGATCAGATGATGCTAGCAAGCTAACATGCTGGCCTTCTACTAAAGCAATTTCACGTTTGCTCCTAGCTAGCTAGCTGGTTAGCCACAGTGTTTCATTTAGTTGTAATCGGAGTTTTTATCTGATTTAGCTGCTAACACAGAACATCGCACAGAGAAATAAAAATGAATTATTCGGATTACGACTCGGACGGCTATTCCTCAAATGAAGATGAAGATTATGTCCCTTCTGGTAAGAGATTTTATCATGAAATTAGCATGGTTGTATATGAACAAGAAATCAAGCTGCTTTGTGCTCTGTTTATGTATACTGCTCCCTGTTAACAGTACATATTATTTATTTAGATATGTGATATGCAAAAACAATTACATGAACAATATAATGGATAATGTTCATTTTGGATTCATACTTTCAGAATTATCTTCGACATATTTACATCAGTTATCTCTGTATTATCTAGATTGTGTAACGTTATACTCTATATTTATTTATTCAGAATCCATGTGAATATTATAAGTGTTTCTTGTAATAAGATTAACGCACTCCTTTCTGAAATAAGTTTATTTGGCTGTAATGATCACCATATCTTTCCTGGTCTTTATCTTAGAAGGACCATAAATATACAGCATGAACTGCATTAAGACTCTTTAGTGGGTGGAGGAGAGGTACTTGTTCTGAGAGGAAAAAAACTATAGGAAAAGATTCAGTTTAATTTAACTGTTTCACTTTTTATATTTAAAAAATGTAAAGATATACAATAATCTCACAGATTTCAAGGCTTCTTCTAAGTAATTTAAAATTAATTTCAAGTTACAACATGCATTTTTAGTAGCATTTAGTTTTTTGCTCTTCAGCCAAAGGTGCACTGGCAATTTTATTTGCCATTTGCCCTATTCTTTTGGTTTTTATGCCATAAATACGATCCCTTCACATTGGTTTAATTTTCTTAATGGATCAGATGATAATCTAAGTGAGGATGACATGAACGAATGTGTAAAGGAGGATGCGCTGGAAGGGGAGGACAACGACGCACAGCAGTCAGAGCATTTAAAGAAGAAAAAGAAGAAAACTAAAGCGAACATCCCTATGAGGTACTGTATTACAAATGTATATATGAAACCCAAGTAAAACTGATTGTAAGGGAAACTGTTCTTACTTTCTCTGTATTTACAAAGGAAAAGAAAAAAAGGAGGCCTCAAACTAGAAGATGGTGAAGGTGGGTCAGCAGACCAACAGAAAGGTGAAGATGAGCCAAAAGAAGATCATTTTCTAACTGAGTCAAAACAGGTCAATGAAGAGAAGCAGAAGAAGAAAGCAGATGATCTTTGGGCTAGTTTTTTGAGTGATGTTGGCCCTCGACCCAAAGCAGCAGCTGCAAGCACAGACTCTCAGCAGGTAACATAAACTCAAGAAAACCATCGAAGTGGAGTAAGATTTGTAATTTTCACTTACAAACATCAGATTTCTGTTTTGGCTCTATTTGGGATGATGCTAAACCTTTATTCATTAATTTTTGTGTGTGTATTTTATTGTTTATGTAGTCATGATACTATAGTTGGAATGCATTACTTAGTTTTTACATTTAAATTCGTAAAATGTAAATTTATTTTACATTTTTATATCTTTTGTCTATGAGTAATGTGCCTGTTTTATGTTTTTACCTCTTATAGTCCACATCCACAATTGCTACAGATAAGCCCAGTAAACCCCCTACACTGTCCCAGCAACAGGAGGAAAAAACAAAAGAATCCTCCAAAATTACAATTACCAAGGTGTTTGATTTTGCAGGAGAAGAAGTTCGGTAAGTGGAAATAGTGGAAATGTTTTTGTAGCTGTAAGCCTTTCATATGGCCACCAGATGGCAGTGTATGTTCATAAATTAGATGTAGAGCTCAACATCATCTAAACCAGTGCAATTTAGTTTTAAAAAGAAGAATTGTTTAGAGCAGTGCTTTTCAAACCTGTCCTGGAGGACCCCCTGCCCTGCACCTTTTGAATGTGTCCCTAATTAAACACACCCAACCTTGCAGTCTCTACTAATGAGCTAATGAGTGGAATCAGATGTGTTAGATGAGGGACCCACGACCTTTGAGTTCAACTCCCTATCCATTAGGCCACAACTGCCCCAATACATGCATGTTTCTTAACAAACAAAAACAGGTATTGTAGTATTTAGGCCATTTCAGTGAATGCTGTCATTTAAAAATTAATAAAAATGCAGTTGTCATCTTAACGTTCTATTGCTGCTTTTCAATAATTCATTCCAGTACATTGTATTTAGAGCTAGTAAAATATTCAGATTCTTCTGAACTCATTTGATGAACACAAGATGTTTTTATAGAATAAATGTTACTTTAAATCACAATACATTGACCCCAGAAATATTTGGACACTTTTAATGCTTGAATGGTAAAATAGTATTAATAAATAAATAAATATTGCTTACACTAATGTTTTTCTGCTTATAAAAATGCTTTTTGCTATATTTCTTAATTTCCACTTTTGCTATTTTTGTTTGGATGTTTGTTTGAAATTGTTTGCTCTTTAAAATAATGCTGAAAAAAATTTGATGTATTTTGAAGTGTAATTTATCCTTGAATTGATAATGCTGAATTTCAGTGTCACTTACATCCTTTAGAAATCATTCTAATACCTAATGTTAAAAACAATAATGGATATTTTATAACTGTAATTCAAAAATACACCATTTAATTGAAGTATAGAAACCTTTTTTAACCTAATAACGGTGTTCACTGTGCACATATATATTAAAATCAGAATGAGCATTATAGCTTTTGTTGTGGTCCACAGAGTCACCAAAGAGGTGGAAGCAGACTCACGAGAGGCCAAAAGTTTTCTGAAGAAAGAGGAGAAGGTGTTGCAGGAGAAAGAAGAGTCCTCTGAGCCACAGCCATCCGCACCGCTGTCCTCTGGATCCAGGTACCATCCCTTCAGTCCTGCGTTTAGTTGTTCTAATCCTTCTCAGTACATGCGAAATTACAGTTTACAACCATTGTGTCAGTTAATTAATGAAACAAAATGGTTTTTAATGGTTCTGTTTTGTGTTTCAGTGACGCAGAAGTGAATAACTCATTAGCGCTTGACTACAATTAATTCTTTGTTATTGATGTTGTTATATTACCGTAATTAGATGTGATCTCCTTCAGTGGGGTTGGGGCTGGTAAATGGATGGAGACGTCTGTGTGTGTTTTTGCCGTGCAGGGCTAGAGGGAATGTCAGACGTGTCATTGATCTCTGACAGCTATGATAGCGAGTCTTTGATCCTTTATAATTCCATATCTGCCTGTAGGGAAAACCAGCGGTGACACACAAATATGTTTCCGCCGCCGTGTGCACAGATGTGTGTAAATGGGTTGTATTTCTTCTACTGAACCAATCAAAAATGGCTCTGTAGTGTAGACAGGACATCTGTGGACTTCGTGTATGTTTAAGAGTTAATCAATGTGTGTCTTCCTCGGGGTCTTCACCGCTCCTTTCATAGGGTTATTTTGGACAGACGCTCTCGCCTGTCCTCTGAGACTGTGAATGTTTGCTGAAAAGGAAGTCATATTTTTCCCTGCGCAGGATATACAGTATGGGGCGTTGGCTTGTGTAGCAGGAAAGCAGTTTGAACCCCACCTCTCATCCCTTTATCAACCAAACGACTGTCACTTAATGTACACGCTACAAATATTCTCGCTTGGCCTCAGTCTGTATCTGGTTTTGATGGCTTCTAAGTGACTGTGACTTTAAATCAGACCTCTTCAAATTCCAATGGCTGTTTCGCTCCAGCACAGCAGGGTTCCTGCTTAAACTAGGCACTGAAGGAGCCTAAACACAAAGGGTACCTGTCTCCAGTATTCACTCGCTTCCCTTCTCTTCCTTTAAACCTCTTTTGTGTGATTTGAGGTTAGAGGGCTTGAGTCAGCAATGTGCTGCTCTCTCTCTCACACACAGGCACAGTGGCTCTCTGTTTCTCTACTTAACAGTGTCATACTGCGCCTCAATGCAGAACTGCTGACGATGGTAATACACACGCTTCTTCCTTCCATGACATTTTTGTACCCTTTCCTTACGGACAGATCTTACTTTGTTACTGGTTGGCATAATTATGCAAAATGATAAACCTTTACAGAAAAGGCTAACATTATTTGAAACACAAAGTAAATGATTCATCGTTATATTATTCATGAACAACTTTGTTACAGCCTTTATTATTCTAGGTTATCATTAATTTGTACATTTTGTTTACAAACATGATAAATATTATTCTTTGTTAATTTGTTTAGTATGTTAATGTTCGCATAATAATTTGTGCATATTGTTAAAATATATTAGTAGACACTACTATGCAAGATATTTAGTTTTTATAAGAAATCAGTACTTTTATTTTGTAAGGACTAAATAAATTACATTGTCATACAAAACATCTATCTCAACCTTTGAACTTCTTGAAAAACGCATAATTTTAAGGGGGAAAAAAAAATCAGTACATCTGTGTTTAATGTTGATTTATTAGGCCAATTGCTATATGTTTGATCAAATAAATGCAGTCTTAGTAAGACATCTTAAATTAAAAAAAAAAAAAACTTAAAGGAATAGTTCACCCAAAATTGAAAATTCTGTCATAATTTACTCACCAGTAGGAAAAAAATACTATGAAATTTAATGGTGACCAAAACAGCCTGATTGCAGACTTTCTTCAAAATATATTTTATGTTCGGCAGAATTCATATAGATTTGGAACTACTTGACTACTTGTAATTTTTTGGGTGAACTATTCCTTTAACCAACTTTTGAAAATTAATTATTGCTGTTAAATTATTGTTCATTGGTCGTTATGATATACTACTGCCAATTAATTGATCGCTACTGTAACGTGTTACCAGAAAAAACTAGAACTAACTGAAACTGACTACTCTTTTGACTATCAGTTAATGATGATTAACTTATTATATTGATTCTTTGGGGGGAAATAAAAGGTCAGATTGAATGCTTAGTATTAATTAATCTGGTAAAGAAGCCCAATTTAATGCTTGGGTTAGGATCTTATTGAAAAAAAATTTCCTATGCAGTAAGTTACATCAATAAAACACAAGAACTAAATTGTGTAAATGTTTTGTAAAGAAGTTCTTGCGTAAAATTATAATGTGATGGAATTATGAACAAATCGTTCTGCTTCTGTTTCCTGAATAAGGCCCAGTGGTTGCCAAAAAAAGTTGAAAATGTTACAATATAAGCATATACAGCTCTTCAGTTTCTTTTCCCGCCACGCACACAGACTCACCTCGACCCTCCATCTGTTGATTCTTCCCAGCAGCCCACTGGGGTGTGAACAGGGATCAAAATGAACACTTGCCAAGTGCCAAAATGCAAGTTAAAATTGGATTTGTCGAGTAAATGGAATGCATTTCCTCACCAGTTGGCTGGTAACTTTATTAGGAACTGCAACATTGCTAGATGTAATTGAACTGTAGAATGTTAGTCAGTCTAACCTTTTTTCCTCCGTGAAATATGTACCTTTATGGTTTATTTAGGATACCTCTTTTTTTCCCCAAAGCTCCATGCAGCAACAGTAAAAGGGAAAATGCTGTATACAGTTTTAGAAGAAGCTAAGACATTTTTAGGACCTGTACCTTTGCTTTGGCAGGTGAAGTTCATTTTGTACACTCTTTGAGTTTGCATGAATGTGTGAATGATAACCTTTAGGGCATGCCATTTGTGAGCACTGTTTGTGTGGACAGCACAGACTGATGTAACCTCACTGCTACTGGGTCAAGTGTGGAGCAGCGTTGTGTAATTCTGTGTTGTCTAAGTGTTATCGATCACCGAACCAGCCAGATTTACCGATGCTTGTTCTGAGCCCCAGTGATGGCTTGATTGATTGTCTAGTGTCTCTGTTGTCTTATCACAGAACTTGACTGATGTTGCGACTGAGCTCCATGTAAGCACCCAGAAGCACACAAATAAACCTGCCCTTTAAGGACGATTGAGGCTTCATCAAAGCTGACGTATTCTCATTAATATATAAGTGCTGGTTGCACAACACACACTCACACAAATTGAGAAAAGTCTTCCTGTTTCTGTTCCGCTTTGCTTCCCGTCAGCTTGCTGTATGTGACTGTGAACATACAGAGTTCTGGGAAATTTTTGTGTACGTCGACTTAAACTAATGATTTCCACATGCGCCAGTCACAGCTCTGCTTTTCTAATTATAGAGCCTCATCTCTCTACAACCCTAAAAATAGGGCTTTGGTCTCCATTATTACAGAACAGTCACACACCTCGCCCTTTGTCGGGTCAAGCAGTTCATCTACTGTAAAAGAGACTGTACACTGAGAGTGTGTGTGTGTATGAACAGCTTTCTGGCATATTTTGTTAAAAAAAGGTTGGCACAAAAAAAGCATGAAGCCTTGTGGCCTAAACCGTAATATTAGTAGTTTTCCACCTTGTGTGTTGTGGTTTGCTTAGTGCTTTCTAGTTCTCAGTTTTCTCATGCTCAGGGAAGGATTGTAAGTATTAGTGAATAATTGTTTCCATTTCGATGAGTAAAATTCAGCTGTTCTGTAGTAGTCAATACAGCAGGGAGTTTATGCTATGTTATCACTCCCAATGTAATTACTGTGAACATCAACACGTCATGTCTTGAGATGTTTTTAGCAACTTTAAGTGCCTTTCTCAAAGACACAGTAGTATTGGCTGAAGCTGAACACTGCAGAATAGAATGCACATATTCACCATTAATTAACAGTTTTCCTTTAATAAATATTAGAAGGAAACGTATTAATTGTTATGTAGTTGTTAAGTGTAGGTTTAAGGGATATAAGACATGGTGATGCAGAATACATTGTTTATAAATGCTAAAAAACAGCCAATATGCTAGTAATATGCATGCTAATAAGCAACTAGTTAATAGCAAGAATTGGTCCTTAAAATAAAGGGTTACCATGCTGTCTTTATGGGACTCTAACTGTTAACATTTCCATTTCTAGATCAGAGTTAATACATTAGCACATAACCAAAGATCCACAACTAATGAAATCCACATTATGACGTTATCAGCATGATGCTCTAACGCGGATAAATTTGCATGACCAACTTGCACAGATGATTAAAGTCTTTTGCTCTTTAACACAAACTCAGATTCCTATTAAAAAGATGAGGCTTCACCCCTAAAATTTTAACAAATAATGGTAAATATTTATGGCATATATTACTGGCTATGTAACCGCACACAATATTTTGGTAACACTGTACAATAAGGAGTGGTCAGTTAACATTAGTAGATGTATTATGAACAAACAACAAACGGTACATTTATTACAGTATTTATTCATTTTTATTAAAGTGAATAAAAATACAATGTTAGTTCATGTTGTCTCACAGTTCACTAACTAATGTTAACAACTTGCGATTTTAAGAATACAATATAGCTGCAAGCAGCAATTACCGGGGTTCGAGCATTTGAAGGGTTTTGAGGTTGTTTAGGGCAACCTGGATGTATGTCTGACACTTAAGCACATTAAAAAAGGACAATAGGCTCATAGACTCACACACACGCACACACATACAGACACAGACATGAAATGGTTAAATTATTATATTAATACAAACACAGAGACACACATATGCACAGGCATACATTCACACACATTGTGTAGCAATGTTAGATACTTGAAATAAATGATAGCTGACAGTTATTCCAAGACTTCTCTTTTAAAGGGTTTAGTTGTTATTTCCATGTCTCACTGTAATGATTATCTGGCAAAATTGTATAAAGGTGTATGAGGAAAATGGTAAACTTTAACTAAATGTGATTTTTAAATGTTATAATAATGATTTTAAATTGACTGTTTAAGTGTTTATTGAACCCATTAGTGGTCTTATGCTGCCATCTTGTGGTTATAAATTGATTTTTTTTTTTCACAAAACAGTGCTTAATGTTGATAACTGTTATAGTGCTGTTTTTGGCTAAATAGTATGATTGACATCATTAATCCCAAA
>JAUCMS010000034.1:3301055-3342787 GCA_032357445.1 Enteromius radiatus | reverse complement strand
AACCAGGGACTAGTTCGCAAAAGTAGGTTTTTAACATATTTGTTAATAACTAATGACAGGTTTGATTGACAGCAATGCTTCTTGAGGCAAAGTTGCTCATTATGAGCAGCTCTATCAAATGATGTGTGTGGGTGTGTCAAACACCACGTGATTGCTGAGCCAAAAAGCTCGTTAGCGCCAACTAATGGCTGATTTCTTTCAAAATTCTTACAGACCTTTAGGGCCATGAGTCAAACATGCCCAGAGAGTTTCGTTCCAATCAACCTCCGTTAACCTTGTGTAATAAGTGAAAATGCCTAATTCGTTGATGGCAGCCATGTTTTTTGAGATGCGCCAATGTCCTCATAGATCCTTATTAGACATTGGACAAAGACACTGCATACCAAATTTCAAGTCGATCGGACTAACAGTTTCCCAGAAACAGTTTTTTTCAACTTATAGCGCCCCCCAGTGGCAAATCTGCGAAATTTGAGATATCTCATTTAGTTCATGAGTTATAGCCATTTGATAAAACATAGGTGCTCGACTTTTGATTGATTTTGGGCCCCATTGCGAATCTGAGGGGAAATTTCAACTTTTTTTTGATAATTATTAATATTCACTGTCTACAGATTATTTCTGCTATGGTTTGGTTCCGATCGGGCGAAAAACCTAGGACTAGTTCGCAAGAGTAGGTTTCGGACATACGTCGAATTTGCGGAAAAAATGGTGCACTGTAGACCTAATTTCGCAGTGAATTCAAGGATTTTTAATTTAGTATTATCCATTGTAATATTTTTTTCTTAATTTCCATTTTCATTATGAAAAAATTCATACATTTAATTTAATCTCAAATAGTGGATAGAAATCAACTTAATACAAGGTAAATGTTTTCTAATAATGATTAAGATTCAGTTGGAATTTGGATTGGTATTTTTTTTTTTTCTAGATCCAGTTCCAAATTTCCATGAACCATGAATTTAATAAGACATTGCATTTCAGTTTCGCTTACAAATATATATTGGGAACCCCTCACAAGGTTGTCATCGTATTTGGGGGTTCTTTGCATTAAGACACTTTCAAACCTTGCTTTAACCAGCTGAACTTATGATTCTCTCAGTGTGGAGTTCAAACTAACAGTCTTTCTGTTACCAGCTCAGACCTTTAACCACTTCACCACTTCACCCACACACTTATAATGAGGCCAAAGTGAGCAGAGGGAATCTTGTTCTGGGTCTAAATGGGGAAGACCACTTCAGGATTTCATTAGCAGACCTGAAATGACCTGTTCCCTGTCTCCTCGCAGCTGGACGCCGTGTCAGCCGGTCCTCACGCTATAATGAATGCATGTTAACTGAAGTAAGGGTTCGATATCACGCCCCCTCACCACCGGACACATCAGAGCACCGCTGCCGTGTGCTCCGTCTCCCAGCTAATGCTTCTGACAAAACCAGGCCACTCTTCACTCCCCTGGCATCTAAAAATGTGCCGTGGCCCGAAAGAGATCAGGCCACACAGTTTCCTGTATGTCAGTGTGTGTGTGCTCCTGCCAAAACAGATGCAGATCCCCCAAGTGGCTCTTTGTTAAACAAGAGATCACAGAAAGGCATAGTCTCAGGAGGTGATAAATATGTGGCAACAAACTGCGTAGCATCTGACAGTACTCTATTGGCACAGAGCTGATGTATATTTAAATCTTTTTAATATTTGCTTCAGCACTCCTAAAAATAAATGCCCTTTATTGCCATCTATGGTTCTATCTATAGAAGAATCTTTAGCATCCGTGGAACCTTTCCATTCCACAAACCGCTTCTTCTGTAACATTTCTGTGAAAACCCACTTTTAAAAGTGAAGTGTTTAAACAGTTTCAATGACCTACAATCAAGCTTCAGCTCTGAATGTAGAATCACACATGAAATATTAAGAGTGTTTACTTCAATATCCAATGCAGCGCTCAACATTTTTGGGGGGAATTCACCACAGACACTTTTAAAATGTCAAATCCGCTCTTGCTGTTTAGACACTTTACCTCCCTCCTGTTTCTCTGCGGTTTCTGAGAGCTCCATCAGCCTCCATTCAGCTTGTCAATGAGACACAACTAGCCCACTTTAGTTCTCGTCAGGCCTCATCTTCAAACACCATGGTTTGAGACGGCTCCTGCTTGTGCCAGGAAGTGTATTACCATCATGCAGCTGCGGAGCTTCAATAGTCTAAATGTTGAGGGGAAAGTTGGGTAATGCTCTTCTCTTTAATATTGCGAGAACAGATGGGGAACGTCAGTTTGGGGTCCACTCAAGACCCCCTTCCACATTTCACTCCCCCTGCCGGTTTCCCTTGAAATACAAAGAGAAAAGCCTTTCAGGAAGGAAATTAGCCTCGTTAGAGACAAAATGGCTGGAAGTGATTATAGTAACTTGCTCTTATCGGTTATGCAGATATAATGAGACCATAATTAGCTAAGGAAAGCTTTATCGATTTGTGCAACTACCAAACTGGCCTCTTCGCAAAGTATGGTAATATGTGAGTGGAATGAGGATCGGAGCAGTATGTGAGTTAGAGAAGAAATGCAGAGCAAGATGCAGGCGGTGGCTCTGAAGATGGGAAATGTACTGACAGCTTGGAACTGGGACACTTGTAAGGTGAACAAAGACTGACAGCCTTGTGTTCACGGGGCAGAAACAGACGAGTGATGAATACACGCACATACAGTGCTCTCAGTGCTGATTTAATCAGAGATTATTCGTCTATCATTGCTTTTTCAATAGATTCAGCTTACAGATTGCTCCTGTTCGCTGACAAAATTAGAAAGTATTTTCTTGATCTGGCAAGCTCCAATCTGATTGACTGACTTTGCAACTTCTGGGAGTAAAGTCACACAGGGTTTTTCTGAAACTATGAGAGAAAGTAAAATAATAAAGCACAATTATTTATTTCATTCATACATAATAAAAAGGTGGGGTTTTTTACCTGTTGTTAACTGCCTAGCAACAACTCAGAACCCCCTAGCAACCACTTTAAAAGTTTAAGCAAGCAAATAGCAATCCTGGCAACCACCAAGAACACCTGCTAGCATCATGAAAGCAGGTTTTTTTTAGTCTATTATCCTTTTTTTGTGAAAATATAATAGTCCTCCTGTTACTTGAGATAGCAAATGTAATTGCACCCTGAAGCACTGCAGAGACTTCTAATTCTCCACCAGGACTGTGCAAGTCTTCAAATGAGTCTGAAGTCTCTGAAGTTGCCCGTTGCATTTCCTGCATTGCAGTCTTTCTGAGTCTGCTCCACATCTTGTCGCACATATATACACCTTTATGCTCAGACCCACAGAATATAAATGTCTAAGGTTGGTTTTGTGTGCACACATAAATGTCACACACTCTCTGAGAAGCTCCAAAGGATAAACCACACATATGTTTCACAGACAGTTTCCCCAGCAACCACTGAACATTTGAAAACAAAATCTGTCTGTGTGTATTTGAGATGGAAGGCTTTATCGCTTCACATGTCTCCTTACATCTTTCTCCTGCAGAGCTCAGTTGAATTCACAGTCGGACTCAACACTTTGCCCATCTGTGCTGAAAATATCTGCTCTAGTAATTTAGGGGAGAGAGGGTCTGTTTCATCATGGGTTCATGCTTGAAATTGTTCACCCTGGATTAACATAATTTCACATTGTATATTTGTAAACCTGGGTCTGAATATTGAGACAATTTTAATTGTCTAATGCAGAATTAGTACGACATGCAATGACATGCTTTTTCATCTGTTAAATAAATAGAATCTATAAATGTGCACAAGTTCAATGAAACACAAGGTCACTATTGAATTTAAAATGTGGCTTGATTTTCTCATTTTAAATCCAAGCACATGAAATCTAAGTCTGCATAGACTCAATCTTTTTCCTGTAAACCTGGATTATTCTTTGTGTTAATATGCTATTTAAAGTTATTGGATGATCACAGTACATGACTGGTTTTAATCCTTTCCTTGACAGTCTTTAAAACTGTCACATTGAGCTGCTATGATTGACTTTTTAAATCGCAAAATAAATACAAAAAAGAATAGGAAAAGGTGGAGATGCATATTTTCCTTTAGATGCTGAAACTAAACTCGGCATGTTTCTGTCTCTGTTCAAGGCATATGAATAATGATTCAGACTAGTATTGAGGCAGTTTGTGATTAGTTGTCTGTATTGCAGGTTTAAAATTAGCATGAACATTCATTTATAACCAAGAAAAGTGCCTAGAGTGTCTTTTAAGCATAGTGTGAAAATGTTTTATGGAGTTATAGAAGACAATGTAGCATGCAAAACTGAAAACGTGAAAGATATAACTTCTCAACACTGAACTAGCTGCATTAAACAACACTCATTAAACAAGCAAATCCCTTAAATTACAGTTTCATTTGTGTATGGAACAGAACTCACTTTTGATGTTGTAACCATGACAATATTTTGCTGTCTAGTGCATTTGGTATATGTTATTTTGTTATTTTTGAAGGAATATTACAATGACCACTACTTAAACCACCATCAAAAGAGCCATAGTTTTTTTTTTTTCTTTGGAAGGCTACTTTGCAGAATGTGCTCTTGAAGTGCAAGTGTAAAGCCATGTCCACTTTATATAAGAAAAGCTTATTGAGCATCATTGTGCTTATTGTTTGAACTAGTTTCATAAAGTGATCCAGTATACAGAGATGCAGATACAGGTCTCAGTATTTTGATATGTGGCTTGAGTTTAAGTTTATTATAAGCTTGTCCTTATTTACATTTATTTATTTATTTATTTATTTATTTATTTTTTAAGATCTGGCAACCATGAGTCAAGACGTATCTTGTGATATGCTAACCATTAAAAACAAGTTGTTCTGTTTGCTTTTGTACACAATGCATATAATTTCTGCAAATGTGTTTGACACTTCTTACATTAATTTTGGTTGAATTTTGATCAGCACGTTTTTTAGAAAGCGATTGTCAATTAAAAAATTACTTAAATTACATAACTTTGTGTATAGAATAGGATTAAGCAGTAAAAGGTAAATTGACAACCAGATTTTGATACAGTATGTACATGACTTTAGAGTATTTTTATAAATGTGTTTCTAGTGAACATTTTAGACATAACATATTTGTTTGTGTATAAGAAAGACACAAATCACAGCTTAGGGGCTGGGTGGGGCTGTAAGTGTCACTAAGTCCAGGTGGCTGATCACAGGGGCTAGGGGCCCAGGGCGTAATAGGTCTTTGAACTGTAGGTCTTAGCACTGCAGGTGTGTTTATGTGAACGAGTGTATGTTCATTAGTCGTCTATGAGCAGGTGTGCTGCTCATTGTTCACAGAATGTAAATCTGTCGTTCATCGTGTTAGAGGCGGAGCAGAGATGCTCAGAACCTCATGTTACAACCTAAACAGCTCTTTCAAGATTAAAAAGAGACAGAAAAATAGGACCCTAAATATCAGAGGGAGTTGACGGTCAAAATATAATATTTATAAACAGTATATCTACCAGTACATTATTTGTGCTATTTTTTGTCGTTCACAGGACGTGAGGCAAATGAGCGTGTAGAATTTGCATGGTCCACACATGGTTTGTTTTACAAATAATTTTTTGTGGGCCACTAAGATTGTGTTCTTCATCCAGTTGTTATGTTGCAGTACGGTACAGTGAAGCATAGATATACATTTCTTTTGTATTTGCATCATAGTAATGCATTGAATTTAAGATTATCACACTTGTTAAGCCTATTTATTTAATGCACGATTATTAAATTGGTTATGTTAATGCATAATGGGTAGGTTTGTGTAAAACAGTTTTTAAATCAACTTTGTGCTTTGGCTAGGTAGGGAAAACCAATTATTCTAGTTAAGGATCATGTACATTAGACACAGATTATGTGCTTTATTTTAGCATTATACAGACAATAAGTGCAGTGTCTTTAGGGTAACTGACAAATTCTATACAATAAATACCTCAATAACTATCATTTTCATAATACACAAAGCTATCATGGTCTTCACAAACAAATGCAGGTCTGTGGGTTGTGGGTAATATTTGGGGCATTGCTCACAGCAGGCGAATTGAAGTCTTGACAGTAATTGTCTAGAAATTTATAGTTGAATGTGGCGAATTTGTTACAATTGGTGCTTTGATGTTTTACCAGCTGTGCTTTAAAGGGAATTGGAAACACAACTGG
This sequence comes from Enteromius radiatus, assembly GCA_032357445.1. NCBI lineage: Eukaryota > Metazoa > Chordata > Actinopteri > Cypriniformes > Cyprinidae > Enteromius > Enteromius radiatus. Next base: position 3,336,616 of record JAUCMS010000034.1, on the reverse strand, counting down.
TTGAGTTTTCTGTTAGCAGTTCAAACAACCCTGACCCTGAAACCCTTTACATTCATAATTGCAGCAGCACTGCCGCTGGGAACATTAAAGCTAAAAGGATTAAGAAACAAATCTTTAAACGTTACTAGTCAGCCTCACTAACTGGCTTGTTGGGTGCCAGACAATTAGTCAACTAGATTTTGAGTTGCACGGCCCATGACAGCACCATCTGGCTGCAAAAGCCATTTAAAAATGACAGTGTATTCTTACAGAATTAAATTTTCAGATAATGTAGTTATCAGTGATGAATAGGAATGTTAACAGATCTTTAACAACAGGTACTTTAGATATATTTGCTGTGTATTTTCACGTTGACAACTTTTCCTTCTATTGTATGTGTTTTCGAGTGTGTGTGTGTATATGAGTAGCATTCGAAACTTCCTTTGTCTGTTAAAATATGCACACGGAGTATATGCGTGGGAGTGTTTTGGGATTTGATGTGTTTTGTGTTACCCCGTGGTCTCTCCTCTGGCTGTTCTTCCAGCTTCCGGCTGTCGGACAGAATGTGGGTCAGTTATTCTGCGGCAGGGTCTTCCGGAGGTGCACTGGGTTTATAGCTGTGTTTCCCAGGCCCACGCCTGTGCGTTCTCTTAAATAGCTGGTCTACAACTAGGCCAGTGTCCATGCCTCAGGCGGCAAAAGACCATTAGATCAGTCTGAGCAAGCAGGCTACTGAGTTAATGGAGATGAAGCGTTCGGGGTTAGCTGGCGTCCGTCTCCCATGATGCCCCTGTTGTGCCTTCTCTTATGATGTTACAATGGCTGTAATTACTCACAGAAGAGATGGAAAGACTTGTCAGCCAACTGCAGGTCAACGCTGAGTTTTAGAGCCGCTCTGTGAACTTACGATGACATAAACTGATATAATGAGGCGGGGGAATCTACTTCCTGTCTTGAAAGGAGTCAGAATAGGATGTTCCAGTCTTTTCCTCTCCTCTACACAGAGTGCTGGGATACATTGACTCTGTGTGTGCTTTTAAATGAGATGGTAAAAAGATTTCAGTCATGGGAGAACTCTGACTGCAAATAAACAACTGAATTCTGGGCTACTGTTTTAGCCTGTACATCCTGTTTCCCTTTAGGTTTTAATTCCAATGTAGTTGACTTTTAAGTGCCCGCATTGGCGTATAACCCTGTATGCTGTATTTTATAAGCCTGTGATGTAGCACATAAATACATCTATCTCAGTTTAAGCACTATCTATGGGTGATGAAACAGGATACAGTCACCTTGGCTCTGCTTTTAGCATTCTGCCCCAGTGTTGTGTATTGTGGTCTGGCTTCCAGCCTAACGTTCCCCGCTCACATTGACGCTGCCGCATGGCACACAGGATTGACTATCAGTTGAGCCCTGATTGTATATTGATTCCCTGTCAGGATGGGTTTAAGCAGTGTTCCTGTTTCTCTCCTTGTGTATGTATGGGTTCTGTTGACTAAGCTGTTAAACTGCAGGTAACACTTTCACAATCATCCTCTTCTCCCTTTTGTTGTTTATTGCCTCGCTTCACAAACCAGATCGAGCAAGTTCAGTTTTCTTTTATATGTGTGAGTCTATAAAGCACTTGACGATAAGGATCAGTTTGTTAAAGGGAGAGTTCACCCAAAAATTTAATTCCTGTCATTAACTTCTCAACCTCATGTCATTTCAAACCCGTTAGACATTCATTCATCTTCAGAACACGAATTACGATAATTCTGATGAAGTCAGAGTGCTTTCTGATTTTGCAATGCAGCTACCATATTCAAGGCCCAGAAAAGTAGTAAGGACATCATTAAAATAGCCCATCGGTGGTTCAGTTTTATGAAGCTACGAGAATACTTTTTGTTTGCAAAGAAAACAAAAATAATGCCTTTATTCAACTATTTTATTCTCTCTTAACCATTCTTCCACTGTACGCAGGGATACTGCTTTGCGGCAGTTATAAAAGAACTATTCTTTAATTCTACTTTTTAAATGGCCAATGTGCTGCTGTGCTGTCCGTAAATTTCATATAGGCTAACTGAATTGTTCATATAAAATTTTTTGTGGTCGTTTTCCAAGTGACTTTAATAAGGTTTTAGTTGTGCAGCAGTCAGGTGAGCTTTCCTTGTATGAAATGTGTTTGTGGATGCAGCTGGAACAGAGGGAATATAATTACAGAATTGATTTTACCGTTATTGATTTTTACTTTTTTGCTGCCTTTTTTGCATCCCAACATTATTTTTGTCTGCGTTTCTGGCCAGACTGCGACTGTCGTGGTAACAGCACTGCAGTGAAACAGCTGCCACAAAGATGCATGCAATCATGGCCTTCATTTGACATGTTTTAGTTTGCAGGTGTGTGTGTACATACATACGTGCAGTTATAAACTGTCCAGCTAACAGCCAATATTTTATACATAAATAATAAATGTAAAAAAAAACAAAAAAACCAAATTTATATATAAAACATTGGAAATAAAATATAATGCAATTTAAAAAAAAAAAGAAATCTATAAAATATTTTTACTTATGGATGAATGTGAGAAAAGAATGTAGAAAACATTCTTAATAAAGAATGCGTAATTGTGTACCTGCAGATGTTAAAACATTCTACTTTGTTTCCGCATTTTTCACCTCCCTGTTTTCCTCTTTGAATAATGTTGACAGTTTTTGCACAGATGGCAGATGCATTTTGTCCGACCTTTTAGACATTAGTCATGTGTGTCTGTTTGTGGGTCGCCTCATTCCTCTGTGTGCACAGTGTGTTGAACACACAAGTCCTGCTAAATCGACTCGATCACACAGAGGAAACTGCAACTTGCAGTTCATTAAGAAATTAATGAAGTCTTTTTACCCTGCGGTCAAGTAATACAAGTTCATAGCATTCATTTTACTTCAGCTTGAAGCAAGACAGAGCGTTGAACTGAGAACTGATTTATATAAAGGAGTTTTAAGGAGGTGGTGCAGTTCTGTTCTGTGTTTTTTAAATCAATATTGCAATACCTTCCTAGCCAAACCATTTTGTTTATTTATATTTATATTTTATATTCATTTCATATTCCGAAAACAATTGTACCGTCTTCCATGTACACACAATTTTCCTTCCCGTTCCTCATGGCAGACTTTCTCCTATGACTCGCCTGAGCGTGAAACAGTCTGTCCTTGGACACCCCGGCACCCTCTAATGCACCCCAAGGTCCTATTGCCCCCCCCCCATTCCCTCGCAGACCCCCAGCCCACTCACTCCCTCTGGCACCCACATACAAGAGGGAGGGCTGCTGGTCTGGACTCTTCAGCTCTTTCATTCCACAGATCGTTTAACATTTCATTACTGCAGCCAAGCGCAACCTCAGTGTCAAGATGACTTTGGTAATGCTCAAAACATATCTTTGTTCCGGTAGCATGTTGCGAGAAACATACCAGCCTAAGATTGCCTCTCCTTCCACTTTGCATCAACTTTTTATAAATAAAATGATGAAATATTTGTACCCTGGTCCTTAACTCTGTCTTCCTGCAATTTTAAACAAAATTATTTTTATGCACATAATCTGTTTCCACTATAAAATAAATAAAAAAAAAAATGTCGCTGGAACTTGTTTTTTGCCCTTCCCAGTTAGAACAGCCAATTTTAATATTTAACAAAAATCCTGATCCAAAATATATTTTATGATCTTCCTTCCTCTAGTGCGAAGAGGCCAGCAGGCATGGGGAGCATCCTGAATCGCATTGGGTCCAAAAAGCAGAAGATGAGCACTTTGGAGAAGTCTAAGATGGACTGGGATGCCTTTAAAACTGAGGAGGGCATAACAGACGAGCTGGCAATCCATAATCGAGGCAAAGAAGGGTATGTTTAAGCCTCATTAGTGACCCAGACAAACACATCATCTCATATTATCTCCCATTAGTGTCTCACACCAGCTTCTGAGATTTTCATCAGAGCTGAATAAATATCATTAAGTGCTTAAACCCACAATGTGCTGGCGTTTTATATTTCAGTGCAATTTTTATAATACATTACAATTCATTAATTATGCACCGGTGTTAACTGGATAGTAAAATGAATGTATTTGTGCTAAAACCATATGCTACGCTAGCATCTGATTAACATTTTGATCTTTGCAGTTGCTCTTAGGACTAGGGATGAGCATTTGGAGAAATTGTGTAGTGATGACAAAGTAGTGGATTCTGTTCTTAAATGATGAGTCATCCTTAAGGTTTCTGTTAGATGGTGTCTCTTGTTGGTTTTTCTGCATGCTTGCATGTGTAGCAGAGATGTGGGTGTTAAATATGTGACCTTGCACTGCAAGTGTTCTGCTCTCTCACATCTGATTCATTAATTTTGGATGAAGGAGTCAATTTGTGAGAGTTTTTAAATTCTGTTTTTATTTACAACTATTTTCCTTTTTCCTTTTTAATTAACTTTTTTCCATTATAAATTAGTCTCGTAGCAATAGGTGAATAGAACAGAATAGACAACAGCACTCGAGTTACGTACTTGTGTAAACCTGATGATCTTCAGTCACTTTCACTTAGACTAAAATTTTATTTATAACATCTCTATATATCTTTTTATATGTTTGCCAACAGTATGTTTTAATTAAAAGGATTCAGTTACCGTCACAATGCACGCACTTCTTTGCAACTGTTGACGGAATGAAAAACTCCAGGATCAGTATTTAGTAGATCAGCAGAATAAATGGAGTGGGAGCTAAGCCAATATCACTTCATTTAAACCTGCTTATCCTGGCTTTGATGGCTATCTTGAGGAGAAAGAGGTGAAGAATGGGACTTTACTCAAAAGCTGATGATGCAAAGCTGTTCTAAAAAAAAAAAAAAAAAAGCTAATGTTAACCAGGGTCAGAAAGTTTAGAGTTGTGTTTACAGGAAGTAAATGAAATGCTGCAGTATTGACTTCTCACTTTTATTACAGCGGTTTCATCATGGTTCTCGTTTGAGCTGGAATTGAAACAGGGTGTAGTGTAGTGGGATTTGAATTCGGAGAAAAATTGATGTGAAATATTTAATAGCTATTTATGATTCTGCACTAATTCTAGGTCACTATTTAGATGCAAGTGATAGTCATGTGATTATTTGTATAGATAGACACTCTTTTATAGAGTCAGATGTTCTTCTTTCATTAAAGCTCAAGATGTTATTTGAGTCATCTACAATCATGGTGGAGAACTTTCCAGAATTTGCTTTTGGCCAAATGTTTTAACGTATAAAAATGCAAATCTGAAGCTTTGTCACAAGTGGGCTCTTTTGAACGCCTTTGTTATATTACTATAGTTTTTGCTGACTCATAGTCGACCAATCAGAAGTGTGTGGGACTTTCTAGCCCACATCTCTTCTATACCAGCACGTATGCAATTTTAAACGCATTTTTTTGCTTCTGTTTCATTCCATCATGGTAATGAATAAGAGATGCAAGAGTAAAGTCATATTATAAATGCAGGATTATAAATGCTGTTCTCACCCTCCTTTGCCTAATATTAAGGATGGGGTTCTGAAAGAGGTTTTCATTTTAGTAACAGACATACCAGCTTTATCGATTCCCTCAACATATCTCATTCATCTCAGATATATAATTAATACCTAACAGTCAACAGCGAAAAGGTTTACGCCTGCTGTAATGGAATATAGAGATGACAGAGAGTGAACCGTACTCTGTATGGACGCTTTCTTTACATAGCAAGCTAATTTTTGCTTGTCCCCAGGGTTGCTACCACAAACCTAAATGCATGGTCTTTTCTGGCAAATTACAACATTATGATACAAATTATGATGTTTAAGAGATTGAAAATAAAGTTCATAGATTAAGTATACTTACCCTGTCAAGACAGACTGTAGTGCTACTAATCTACAGATCAGTTTTTAGACTTCAAAAGGCTTGTGAAATTAAACAAAACCATAATTGAGATCTGCACACACATAGTTTGGTCGTGATTAGATTTCATCCATAGTGAGTTTAGGAGGAAGTGAAATCTTGGTGGAACGTTTGTTTCCCGTCAAGCTTTTGGTGAATGCACACCGATTGTTTTGTTTCAGGAGGTGAGTAAATGTGAGATCTCTTGGGTTTTGCGCCACAGCTGCATCAACTTAGTTGTTGTCTTGCTTTACTCTGAGTTGTGAATGCCCCTCTAAACTAGCTTTGTCACCATAGCTACCCATCTTACATTCCTCTGGGGTAATGCAGTGCCACATTTGTGCGACGTTACTCCACTCCCAAGATGCATTTGGTGTAAAAACAAGCAAGGAGATGAGGAAGCAGACGCCTGCATCTCATCCTAAGGGGATGGTGATATATAATGACATAATTTGCGGATCCACTTTGTTTTACTCCCTTATTATGCATTTGTCGAGATAAAGAACTAGTTCAGCCAAAACTTTTATATTTTGTAATCGTTTATTTTTTTCCCCCATTCATACAGTAATGGTCAGTGGGGTCCATTGCTTTGTTTTGGACCTTCGTTATATAAACAAGAACAGAAAACATCCTTTAAAATTTGAAGAATATCATACAGGTATGTAGTAAGTGATTAAATGATGACAGAATGTACATTTTTGAGTAAACTTTCAGTTTAAATCTCAATGCACGCTCTGCACTGATGCTCTGGATTTCCGAAAAGCTCCTCAGTTTTAATATATGGATGAAAAGAACTGCTAGTTCTCTATCAGACAGTTGTAGGGAGTGGAACAGTTACTAAATTAACCTGGCCTGGGGGTTTAAAAATAAAGCAGACAAAATTATGGTCTGCCACTGTTTCCATATTTCTGTTTCTCTGAGGGGGATGTGGTTTAAGAGGAGGATCGCTGAAGGGTGTGGAGGACGCATAGACCATAGAATAGCATAGTGCACAGGCCGCTAAGCCAAACACTATGCCCACAGGACGGTTTCCAGTGTGAGACTGATGCTTGGAGATCTTATTATTTTTTTCACAAAATATAGGACAACAAATGCACCCAGATCTGTCAGAGCTAACACAGTTTGTAAACCAAGGGCCTCATGTCTCTGGAGGCAAATGGTTGGTTGGGCATCAGAGCTTCCAGAGCATCCTGGGATTGAGACACTGGGGAGAGTTACCCTCCGCTGAGATTGAGGGGGGTTACGGAGTGGACATGTGACAGATTGTGCTCTTCAGGATGCACAATATTTCTCTGAGTGTTTACAGAGTTTAACTAGGTAAACAAAAAACTAAATGGGTCACATCATAAAAAAAAAAAAAAAAAAATTTAATTTAAAAAATTTTGTATGAAGTATTGAATCATATACTGTATTTTTTACAGTGTAAAACGTCCTTCCAATAAAATGACCTGTTTAAAGGCTATTCTGTGTTTGGAAACATAATAGGAAACATTCTGCTATTGCTAGATAGACACATGAGTGAGTAGAATGTAGAAAAGCCTGTGCTGTCCTTGGCTATGTGTGGCACCTACTGCTCTGCAGATGAGTCCCTGATCATTTCACTTTGACCTGAACAGGCCATTTGATTATGTAAACCTGTAAACTGCAGTGTAATTGCACAATGCATTTCTTTTTGAAAAGCTGGCATATAATAAAAAGACAGCACAAGCTATATTGGACCCTAAAGCAAACCTTTAGCTCATGCATAAGCGCAGCAAATTGATTTCTCATTTCTTATATGCAAAATGGGCATTTACATAGAACTCGTAAAGGCTGGAAAAAATACCAGTACAATGGTAAAGGTCAGAGACGAGGGAAAAGTGGACATAAATTTTTACTCTTTTGGTGGTAAAAACTGACTATAGACATTATGTTCATTAAGTACCACAGCGGAAGAAAATGAAATATTAAAGCGTCAGTGAAACATATAAGCAGCTCTTTTTGTGTGTATTGTGACACAGTTGAGTACAAAATAATTATCAAAAAAGAAAATATGTATGATGGGAACTTAAATTCATCAGTTCTTTGGGTGTTGCACTTGAAATGTGATGGCACGTATTGTAAAGTGGTGTTTGGATTTAAGTGAACTAAAACGGAAATAAGAATAAATGATAGCTAAACAGAAATATTTTATAAAACTAATAAAAATGACCAACCAACAAACAAACAAGCCTTTTAAACCCATAGTGCTGCTCAAATCAGGCTGTGTTTGTAAGTACTGTATGTGGGTGCTTGTGTGTGTTTCACAGAGATCCCATTAGGACTTCAAACAAGACACAGGCAATCAGTTTTTGCTCTCTGTCGTCTTTTCATCATTGGTAGGGGCGTGATGTGATATCTAATAAAATGTTCAGTCTCTGCTCTATAGCCTCACATGTCTGCATTGCAGCTGCTCCGAGGGTCTTCCTAGTGTGTACAGAGCTCTACACAACAATTCATTCAGACCTCACATAAAGCTTTGTGTAGGAGATGCCCTTTTCTGCTGATCATCAGCCAGCTCCCTGTACCTGAACCCTGATTTATTATCAGAAAAACCACAGAACCAGATGTTGTCAGCCTGAAAGGGCCATTTTATTTTCTTTTGTCCTCAGCATCCACTCTTACTCCGAGTACCGGCGAGTTTTGTAATGACAATAAACAGGGAGGCTGAGTACATGCACCTATAACCTCTGACATCTAATGGATACAGGTTCACTAAAGCCCCAATTGTGTTTTCTGAGGCATAATTTTGGCCTTTGATCAGTTGAGCTTGCCTTTATGCAATATAAATATCCAACCTGTGTGGCTTTCTTTCCTCAGTGGATGTTTTTAGTAAAACTTTTTTTTTTTTTTTTTTTAACGAAATTGGACCCCATCGACTTTCATTACATGGACAAAAACAGAAATGTTCTTTAAAATGTTGTCTTTAGTGTTCTGGAGAAGAACTAAAGTCATTCAGGTTTAAAGCAACATGAGGGCAAGTAAATATTTCAAAATCTGGGCTAGGTATGTCAGAACACGAAAACATCCAGAATCTGAAATACTGTAGCCCTTTACAATTGCAAACCACTTGTGACAGGTAATAGCATTGTGGAGCCAGCATGCCTGATAATAAGAGAAACAAATATGTGTGTGGAAACACTTTACCACCGAAGTGCTGACATTTACTAACACCCCACTGTCCCCACTCACCGCTGTTGTGCTGCTTTCCAAGACACAATGGGAAGTGGCAACAGAAAGAAGCTTTAGAAAAGCATCACTGGAGATGTAGCGTACCATTGCAAAAAGATGAAATTCAATGTATGCAGTCATTGAACTCACACAGACACAAGAAATGACAAAACCCAGGGTTTGTGTCGGTCTCGTGCTTGCTTACATGTTCTTTCCTCTACCATTATCTCAGTGTCCTCACCGTCTTTGCTCTCTGTGTCTGTAGGTATGTGGAGAGAAAGAACTTCCTAGAGAGAGTGGACCACCGGCAGTTCGAGTTGGAGAAGAGTGTGCGTCTGAGCAACATGAAACGGTGACAAGAGAAGAGAACCGAAAACACAGACTGTCCCATATTCACACACACCCTGCATACACTCTTTCTTTGTCATTTAATGTAGATGGAATGGCCTGTAGCCCCCCAAAACAAAAACTGGTATACCTTCACAATTCGAATGTACAGCTCTCATATCGTCTTTTCCTTCTTCCATTCTTCTTTTGTCCAATTGCATGTCGACTTTTATCAGGACTTCTTCAGTATGAAAGAAGAGCAGCTCTAGATGTTTAGGACTTCAAGCAATTCCTCAAAAACCTAATTTTATAATTCAATGAGGTACATCCTAACCGTTCAATAAGAGTGACATGGAAAAGAAAACCTCATTAAGATGCACAGATTAAACTGAATTATTTAGCATAATTTACATCTTTGTTCTGACAGTGAGGATTTTTTTGTAAATGTAAACGTCCTATAGCGATGCTATTCACACCCAGGTATTCAGGTATGTTCTTTTATTTGATAGTAAAATGCAAGTGCAGTTGTTTTTGTGTTTCCCATGCATACTTGCTGTCTTGAGAATTTATTTTGCTAAGACTGTTTATATGGTAATTACTCCGCCGTCATTTTAATCACTGACAGAAATAAATCATGTCATTGAGTTCGGACACTTTCTTTTTAAATGAACCATGTCTTGCTGATAATTATTTTGACCTAATAATTAATTGCTCCACCTCTTCTGGCTTTCCTCTTCCCCATCCCTCTTTGCTAGCTTATGCCCCCCCCTTAACGCATTTGAATCTCCACCCCCACCACTGTCTGCTTTTTTTATTTTTTAAAATACCATCTAGGAAAGGGATCAGCAGGGTTTAAGTCACGTATCTCTGAATCACTGTAGCGAGTCGTGCATGAATCCTTCCCCTTTTTGAGACTATAATAATCAGCAAGATCTTTTTCTGACAATGAAAGTCCTGTAGTTGCAGAATTTTCTCATTTTAAAAAATGTGAGTGCTGCTTGACCGTATAAAAGGTGTTTTGAGCGGTTGCAAGGGTGTTATGGGTGATTTGCTCAACCACAAAAGCGCATGCCTTAATCTTTATGATATTCTAATCTCTCTCGATATGGCTTGGTGTCTTTTTTTTTTTCAGTGTCTATGAGATTTTTTCACTCATTTTATCATCCTCCAGGCAAAATGGTGAGTCATATAGCACAGAAAAGTAATAGCACATCTGTCTTGCATGATTTTGATGTATCATTACTGGCCGTACCACAAATAGGACGAGTTGTATTTTGTTTAAAAGAAATTAATAATTTTATTCCACAAGGATGCTTTAAATTGACAAAACGTTTATAATATGACAAAAAGAAGCGTTTCAAATAAATATGGTGTTTTAATCTTTCTATACGTCAATGTATGCTAAAAACCACCCAGATAATTGAATGCTTATATTTTATGTCTAATTATATAAATTGAGCTATATCAGTAGTTACGCTAATGATTTTAATAGTTGTTGCTGCCTGAGTATATATTGTGCATTTCAGACTAATTTGCAGAGTTTGTTTTTGAAGTTAATTCTTAAAGTGCCCCTATTATGGATTTTTGACCTTGCATGCATGTCAACCTGTTGTTGGGGACTCCCTAACCAAAATATGAACCTATGATTACTCATAATAGGGGCATTTTAATTTATTTTTTCCTGAAAACAAGATGTTGGTTCTTATCAAAGCATGGGCGGTAACTTATTCATCCTTTCACTTGAAGATAATGGTCTTGTTTACATAATTCAATCTTCCCTCTCCCTGTGTGTAGGCCTGTGTGGGCACAAACTTTGTTTACTGCCATTTCCTGCTGCTCGACAACCATTTAGAAGGATGTTCAGCATTTTCCATGCATCTCTCCAGATTTCTGTTCAGCAGTCCCCTGCCTCACTGCTACTTTGCTTATTTCCCAAATGGAGATGAGTAGCCGTTCTGTGCTCTGATGTCGTCCTTTGCAAACATCAGACTCTGCAGGTGGGAATTTGAATGATACTGGCATAATTCCCTCACTTAATGTTCTCAATCTTGAGCGCTGTGAGCTTTTTGTGATTCACACCAATAAACTGGTACAGGCACGAGCATTTAAAAACGATCATATGAACCGCGTACATGGCATTTGCAGGTACTCCATGCAAAAAATGTTTAATTTACTTACCCTTATTTTGTTTCAAAACTCTGATTTTCTTTCTTCAGTGAAATATAAATAAAGGTATTTTGAAGAATGTTGTTAACCAAGAAACATGGACAAAATGTAGACATGAGGGTGAGACATAATGAAAAAGTCTTTAGTCAGCCACCAATTGTGCAAGTTCTCCCACTCAAAAAGATGAGAGAGGCCTGTAATTTTCATCATAGGTATACCTCGACTATGAGAGACAAAATAAGAGAAAAAAAAAATCGGAAAATCACATTGTAGGATTTTTAGAGAATTTCGTTGCAAATTATGGTGGAAAATAAGTATTTGGTCAATAACAATTCAAAATTTCAAGTCAAAAATTCATCTCAATACTTTGTTATATACCCTTTGTTGGCAATGATAGAGGTCAAAGCTTTCTGTAACTCTTCACAAGGTTTTCACACACTGTTGCTGGTATTTTGGCCCATTCCTCCATACAGATCTCCTCTGGAGCAGCAATGTTTTGGGGCTGTTGCTGGGCAACACAGATTTTCAACTCCTTCCAAAGATTCTCTGTGGGGTTGAGATCTGGAGACTGGCTAGGCCACTCCAGGACTTTGAATTGCTTCTTATGAAGCCACTCCTTCGTTGCCCGGGCGGTGTGTTTGGGATCATTGTCATGCTGAAAGACCCAGCCACGTTTCATCTTCAGTGTCCTTGCTGATGGAAGGTGGTTTTCACTCAAAATCTCACGATACATGGCCCCATTCATTCTTTTGTTTACACAGATCAGTCGTTCTTTCCCCTCCAAACAAGACAAGTTGAGTTTTTATCAAAATGTTCTATTTTGGTTTCATCTGACCATATGACATTCTCCTAATTCTCTTCTGGATCATCCAAATGCTTTCTAGGAAATTTCAGATGGGCCGGGACATGTACTGGATTAAACAGGGGGACACGTCTGACACTGCAGGATTTGAGTCCCTGGTGGCGCAGTGTGTTACTGAGGGTAGCCTTTGTTACTTTGGTCCCAGCTCTCTGCAGGTCATTCACTAGGTCCCCCCATGTAGTTCTGGGATTTTTGCTCACAGTTGTTGTGATCATTTTGACCTCACAGGGTGAGATCTTGGGTGGAGCCCCAGATCGAGGGAGATTATCAGTGGTCTTGTGTGTCTTCCATTTTCTAATAATTGCTCCAACAGTTGATTTCTTTATCAAGCTGCTTACTTATTGCAGATTCAGATTCCCAGCCTGGTGCAGGTCTACAATTTTGTTTTTGGTGTCCTTTGACAGCTCTTTGCTCTTGGCCATAGTGGAGTGTTTGAGGTTGAGGACAGGTGTCTTTTATACTGATAACGAGTTTAAACGGATACCATTAATACAGGTAAAGAGTGGAGGACAGAGGAGCCTCTTAAAGAAGACGTTACAGGTCTGTGAGAGCTAGAAATCTTGCTTGTAGGTGACCAAATACTTACTTTACAGAGGAATTTACCAATTAATTCATAAAAAATCCTACAATGTGATCGTCTGTCTCATAGTTGAGGTATACCTATGATGAAAATTACAGGCCTCTCTCATCTTTTAAGTGGGAGAACTTGCACTTGCACTATTGGTGGCTGACTTTTTTGCCCCACTGTATATGTATTACTGTGTATATTTATGTAAACACAGATTAAAATATATAGTTTGATATATTAACGTGTATTTACATGTGTATATTTATATTCATATAATTTCTATTATAAATGCATATATGCAATATATAAACACAATTTTTCTTGAATATATATACGTGTGTGTATTTATGTACAGTATACATAATAAATAGGCACAGTACACATTATTATTAACTTATATTGAATGTGATTAATCACAATCGTTACCTAGCACTAGTTTTATATTGTATTTACTGTATTTATAATACAAAAGCTGCAATATGAACAAAGTAGGTATATATTTTTAATGATATGTTTTCACAGTTATTAACAAAATAAATCTAGCAACCTTTTTTATATTTTTATTTTGATAGTCAATGAGCGATGTTTAAATTTGAGTCTTTTCCTCTCTCAAAACTATTTTGTGTTAGGCTCCTGAAGGCTCATGAGTTGTAAAATCATACATTTTGTGTACTTTTGTATCTTTTCTGACGCTTGGAAGTCCCTTGTTTAGACCAGCATGAGTGTATGATGACTGAATTTCCATTTTTGAGTGAAATGATCTTTTAACTATGCAGATAATGCATATCACCCTTTCCATGTGAAGGCATAGTGGGAGTATAGTGAGGTAGACACTCTCATTTTTATTCATGTCCTCCCCCGTCCACTCAAAGTCGATGGTAAGTGTGTGGTATTCAGGAGTGGAGAGGAGCCTATCGTCCTCATCTTTATTCAAATGCACCTGTCCACTCCTGATTTTACTTTCTCTCTTGGGTCTGAACACTGCTGTTAGCTCCTAAATAATGCCTTCATCCCTTTTCTTCTGTCACTTCTTCAATTCTTCCATCGCTTTCATCTTGCATTACGCTTGGACATGTTGATGACACGAGTCTGATTTTTCCTTTGCAATTGTCTCTGCCATTATCATTAACTTTGGCTTCCACTTCATGAGACTTTTTCTTTTGCTGTCATTTTATACTTGCATCTCCCCTCTCTATATCCTTTTATCTTATTTTGCTGCTCGGGTATATTTCTTGAGTGATTTCAGAGTAGTAACAAACAGTTGGTTTTTAAAGGTTTGTTCAAAAATGAAAATACTGCCATTAATTACTCGCCCTCATATCTTTCCAAACTCAAAAGACCTTTATTCATCTTCAGAACTCAAATTAAGATTTCTGACTGAAGCAGAAGAAAATACATTGTTTAATAAAGTTATTTTTGTTTTCTTTGAGTACAAAACATTCACAATTTTAGGTTGAACAGCTGATGTCCCATGGACTATTTTAACAATGTTCTTTCTTTTCTGGACCTTGAACATAGTTGTGTTGCTGTCTATGCAAGGTCAATAAGCTCTCAGATTTAATCAAAAAATGTGGGGTTTTTTTTCAGAAGATGAACGGAGGTCGTACGGGTTTGGAATGACATCAGGGTGAGTTAATAACAGAATTGTCATTTTTGGGTGAACTAAGCTTTTTTTTTTTACATTACTTAGAATGCACTATGGAGTCAGATCAGGCCAAAATGGATCTGATCCAATACACCCACATATCCAATACTGTGATAGAGGCATAGACCCTTTAGCAGTGTCCCATATAAAAAGACCTTTCTGCAGCAACAGGGCCTTAGGTGTCCGCTCGGAATTCCTGTAGCGTATATATAGCTCAAACTTCACCTCCAGGCATGTGTATCTGTCTGTCACCAAGTGCATGACTTCAAACAGGGGCAGAAACCTTAAAAATAGACAGCGCTGTTGAGAGGACAATTATAAACAATCACTATGATGAGGACCTAAAATAACAGCTGGCTAAAATGTTCCAAATGCCTCTTACCTCCAGGTCGCCAGAGTTAAGTGGAGCTTTAAAGCACTGCCGGGTATTTAAAAATGATTTCCTCCTACATTTTCAGTGCGTTGCCTGCTGAACTATATGGTTAGCACACTTTTTTTTGACTTTGATAAGCATTATTGTGTTTTTGATATCTGCAGTATTAGCATTTTTTTTCTTCAGTGATTTTGCAGTGGAATCTTGCAGAGTGGGTAAAATATGGTAAAAAGAGCACAATTGTACATGGAAGTATCATTAAATCTTTAATAAACAGACATGCGGAGGTGCCGGATATACAGTATAGAACTTGACAAATGAGGGGTGTTCCAAATCTGCAGATTTCTGCCCACACAGATTCCATAAGGGATGGCTCAGTGGCTAATATCCAATTGCAGACCACGAGAGATTGTTTTTTCTTCGTCTTTGCAGTAAATTCAGCCTTGTAACAGTGAACTGGTTTGGCAGCCCACCAAAAAGTCCCCCCCCCCTTTCTGAAGGTCTTCTTTCCTGTATTTTAGCCCTTTCAACATTAGCCAATGTTGGCAGATGAAGGGAGGGAGTGCCATGACACCAATTTAACAGACATTTGAAGATAAGAAGAGGACCTTTGACTTCTTTCTCACAGCTGCCCTGTATAATTAAAAGCTATTCACAGTGCTCATGGCATAGCTGTCAGTGAGTAAACTAATCGTCCTCCACAACACACACTTCTATCTGCTGTTTAAGAAAAAAACAGTACATTATTTGGCAACGGGAATTTTATTGTATATGAGAGGCTGACTGTATTATCTCTGATTTTTGGTGTTAAATCTAAACCTTTTTTTGAAGACGTGCTTAATCTTTGTTAGTAACCCCAGCTGTCCAGCTTTAGCTAATTTGAAAGGCCAAACGTTTTCTTGGTATCAGCATCTTTTGCTCAGTCTCTGCTATTAATTTTTGTTTTCTTTCAAAGTCAAATGCTAGAATGTTTGCAGCCAGTTTCATCATGTTAATGGATAATTGCTACTTTTTATACTAAATATATACTATATATTTTTGTTGTCAAGGAGATTGTTTGTGCAGATATGGTGATTTTCCAAGCTATGTTTAGCAAATGTCTCAGTATGCCTTGAAAACTAGAAATCAGTAATTAAGTTAAGAGAATTAAACGGTTATTTTCAAACCAAACATCATTCATTGTTATGATGTGGTGTAAATAGGTTCTTGTGTTAAAGGTTTGCTCATTGAATAGATGTAATTTGATTGCTCATTGTCTCTAAGGAGCATCTTAAGTGTTTGTTAAAAGTGTCTGTTACCTGTTACACAATTGAAACCTGGATATGCAGTCATAACACTTTTTTGTGTTTCTGTATTGTTGATTTTTAAATGAAATTGTTTGGCAAATGTAATAGCCTAGCATATTTTAAAGCAATGAATATTAAATCTTTAGTGTAATGTGTCATTCACACGGTCAGTGACTTAAGCAACAATGTGGCTTGAACTTGAAGATTTTCGCAACATGATTGGCTTTTGGTGACTGTGTGGGCTTGTCTGGTGAGTTGACAAAGCTGGGAAAAACTTTATGCAAATGTGGAGAGACTTGAAGACCTGAGCTACTGTGTTGGAGAGAATGTTATGATCTCAATGCATCACAGGTTTCTTTGCTGCTGACGGTATGAATAGGCTTTCAGAACATTTCCGGCAATGTCCATTTGATACCAATAAAATCCATTTGATTTTTTTTTTTTATAGCTACAAAACGGTTTTCACAGTAACAGCAGTTTGAGCGACAACACATCATTCATTGTCAATACGCAAATTTCTATCCAAGTTTGCATGAAAATGTTGACCTGATCATAGCTAAATTACAATTATATTTTTTAACTGTAAAAAATGGACGTTCAGCATTCTGTTGTTTGGTATGCTACTAAATCCGAAATTATTATTATTTTAGTGTTGACAAAAATATGCATGTATAGCCAAACACATAGTCTTTCATTCAACATATGCATGCACATTATAAAGATTCAACCTTATTGTTTTCACTATTACTAAGCAGAACACAATTGCTCTTCAATATAGGGGTCTATTGTTGATGCATCTTCAGTTATCATTGTTTGGTCTCCTACATCTCCTTTTTGACTCCGAAACAAATGCCCAAGCCTGTGTTGCTGCCTCATACAGTACATTAACTGATTATGAAATTTACATCACATACACCGTATATACCAGGTATAGCTTGGGGTTGAATGTTTGAATGTGAACAGTTTTGTCTTTAACTGAATTAGCTGACAAGTAGCAGGTATACTACTAAATATTTTTGTAAGGCATGCAAATAATTTTTCCAGTGCATGAGATTGGCATAAACGCATCGAATGTAAACACGTTATACCGTTCACAGCGTATAATATAAACCATGCCGTGTTTATCCACACAGAGGTAACAGGAGACTATCCCTTTAAACAGAACTTGATGATTCCATCATAGAGAGAGAGAGCCAGAGAGCGAGCGAGCAGCGTGCTGGTTCACTGTGCTTATGAAGTGTCAGTGTACGCCACCGCAATACAGATTAACACAAGCCAGGTCATTCCTTTACTGTAGGGAAAAACGAGTGAAGAAAAGACGCGTTTTAATTAAAAAACAGCCGTTTTATTAGTAGCCCAACAGCAGCTCTCTGGAGAGGAGGACTGAAACTGCGCAGCGCTGCCTGTGCGAGGTGGAGCGGAGACACATCTGAAACATTCACATCAAACTTCTCACCCCATCGAGGCGCGGATTGCACCCTTACTAAAGACAACATGGAATAGAAGGACTCCGAGAGAAGCTTAACAACCCAAATTGATGTTTCCTGCTGAAAAACCGTTAAAAGGAAAGAAACTGGTCCGTTAAAATAAGCATCAGCTTTGTAGTGGATTGAAAGAAGGAGCTCAAGATGTCTGTACCGGTAAGTTCTTCAATTTAACCTCTGATCTGATTCATCGCGATGTGGAAAAGTTACTGAACTGCTAGATAGTAACTTGCGTGCGTTGTATTTGACGCCCAGATGTGAGGCTGAAAGAATGGGCAGTTTGCTCTCGGTATTGCTGTGGTGATGCACACTGTGGTTCATTTGCTATAAAGCAGCTGTTCAGGACGGCACTGGAACAGAATTTTTGTAGTTCACTCAAGACAAAACACGAGCGGTGTGTCATAACCTAGCGAGCTGTTTAACTAGATAGCGTTTTTTTTGGCGTTCTGAGGATGTCCGAAATGGTGCGCGTGCCAGTGATGCCCCCAAAAACGTTCTATATAGGCAGCTCACAAGGTTTTGAAACACAACCTCGGAATCCATGCGCTGAAGTATAAAAAAAATAAAAGGATGCCGAATTTCCTAATGACAGGCTTCCGTACTAAATATTTCACGAAAAGGAAAGAAACGGACACAGCATTTATTACATTGTCAAGAATACTTAAACACATTTATTTATTCACACAGGTAAATGTATTTTTTTTTTTTTTAAATAAGGTTATGTTTTTTTTTCAGTGTTACATTCTGATTATGATTTACCACAGACCTATATTTGTAGCAATAGCCAACAATACATTGTATGAGTCAAAATGATTGAATTTTCCATAAATCCACAAAGCATTAAAGATTAAGCAAAGATCATGTTCCATTGAGATATTTCCAAATTCCTAATTTCCTACTGTAAATCTATCTAAACTTAACTTAATTTTTGATTAGTATCCTAATATACATTGATAAGGACTTTATTTGGACAACTTTATAGGCAATTTATTAACATTTTTTGCAGCCTCAGATTTCAGCTTTTCAAATTGTTGTATCTCGGCCAAATATTATCCAATCTTAACAAACCATACACCATTGGAAAGCTTTATTCAGCTTTCAGATGATGCATAAATCTTGATTTCAAAAAATGACTGGTTTTGTGGTCCACGGTCACATATGTCAAACCTTATGACCTTTCACCTTTGGCCCTTTAGCTTGTTGTAGCTTTAAGTGGATTTTAATTTATACATAGGTAAATCAATTAACAAAATTTGATATATGTCCATGTACAATGGCCTCCTAGAGCAAAAGCCCCTTGAAAGTCCTAAGTATCTATAGCAATAGATTTGTTTTGATGAATGCGCAAAGTGGGTCCATATTGACAGTTTCTGTCACAAATTCAGATTTATTTGTTACATGTCTAAACATGGTAGTCAAGAATTTATAAATATTACTAAAACTCTGTATACTATATTCACAAGTACACATGGTTGACCTTCAGGCAAAATCTGTTCCTGCTCCACGGATCTGTTTCTTTCAAAAGAGTCTCAGTTCAGAGCTCTCCATCGAGTCTCAACCTGTGAGACCTGTGTTCTGCCTCCCTGCTGCTATTGGCATCTCATTTCAACATACTGCAACACGATTTAATGTTTGCTCTCGCTGGCTAAAGTTAAGTGGAATAAGTTTGTGGATTACTAATACGGGGCTGTGGAGGATGCGCAGCTCTGCAAAACATTTGCGGATCATTGCGGATCCCTGTGGGAGGAATGAGGTTAATTTGCATGTCTTGGCAGCTTACCCATATATTTTCCCACTGCTGTTTTTAGGAGAATTGGCATCTTGATGATGTTATGAATAAATAATAAAATCACTTCTGCTCTTTGCATCCAAGTGAGAACATGGTCTTGGAAGGCCACTCAGTGTTAACTCTTTAAGTTAATGCTCAGTGGCAGTTAGAAAGAATAGTGGATGTTCAGATTCAGCGTCGCCTGAGAACCGATGTCCTACGCCATTTTCAACAAACAGAAGCCAGATTGCTGTTTGTGCCTGGGGTGTTCGAGCTTGATCGCAGCAGCTGTTCTACCACAAAGACGAGAATATGGTTTGCTTATCTTGTGCCTCGTTTTCCACGCAACCGGTGTGATTCCGTTTACCTGAGACCAACATATGTCACCAAGAAGTGAAAAACAAACAAGTGTAATGGCTAAAACGCTTTAATCTAGCATTTGCATCAGACCTGAAGCAGTGTCAGGATTGCACCCCACATTGGTTTATTTATTAGGTCTGGGTTTTAATCTGAACTTGTTTGAATTGGATTCTCCATTCAATTCTGAACAGTTTGGGCCTATTTCAGTTAATAGTCCATTTTGCTTGCATAGAAAAAAAAAGTTATATTACGAAAAATCTTAATATTTCCTTTAACTAAAATAATCCCCAAAAACTGTCATTTATTTATGTCATTTATTATAACATTATACAAAATTAATAATAATAATAATAAAATATATATATATATAAATAATATTATTAATTTTGTATTTGCTCAAACTTCAATTATAAACTGATGAAAAATCAAGGCAAAATGTACTTTGATTTTCTTTCTAGACATATTATGTGTGCTGTCATATTTAGGTCTTTATGTGCTTGATTTATTTATTTTTTTTATATTACAATATATTTTAATATTTAAACTTATTTTAATAAGGCAACATTTCTAATTTAAAAGTTCTGAAGTATTTTTTTCATCAAATATTTCTATTTTGTTTTATTTTATTTTATATTAGCTGTATTTCAGTTCACAAATATGATTTATAACCGTTTCAGTGTTAGTTTTGGTTAACAATATGAAGACACTGCTCCACGGATGCCTCACCAACATGTGTCCAGACGTGTATCTCCATACATTTTCACTTGAATTCTGCAAGCGGATACACGCATACTTCCTTTAATACATAAATTCATAAGTTTGAGTTCTACACATGCTTTGCTTCATACATATTGATGGGTATTAATGTTTGGCTGTTAACGTCATTTGCCTCTGCTTCAGATCTTTATCCCGTCCCCTGGACGGCTCCCAGAGAGTGTGCGCTTAGCCCCCCGCCCCCTCCATCCCTTTCAGTTTTGCCGCGAGAGGTTAAATGCGACTCCAGCAGGGAACGAGCTTGCTAGATCACTCTTAGACGCCTGACATTTGGTGCTTGTCATAGATGATACTCCACATACATATTAATAATGTTGGCTTAGGTGAGCTGTCGCATTTCAATCAACCAATAAAGACCTTTTGCTATTTGTATGGGTTGCCCTGGCAACTAGAGGCCACCAGCTTTTCTCATATGAGTTTCATTGGCAGCGTAACTCATAGTAAACAGCGTATAATGCTACACATGCCATGCATGAACAAGCACGACTCTACGAATTGCGAATTGCAACACACGCTTGTGAATATGTCTATGAATTCCTCTCTGAAATCACACTATTCGTGCTTGTCCTTGCATAGTAAGTGTCTCATCTCATAGACATTCTTTCCTTCACGCAGTCACACATCTGCGGCCCCTGCTTTGCTTCTCCCGGCAGGCATCTTTATCCGTTTTTAGTGATTAAGGACGGCCATTTTTTGCTCAAATACACACACTCTTACACCGGACGCATCTTAATCTAGAGACCAGCTGACACGCTCATTAGTTTATTGCTTGTCAGCTCAAGAGAAAAATAGGAATGCTAGTAGCAGCTGCAAGTGAACATATGATGAATATGAATGTAAATATTAACGTTTATGTCACCTCAGAAGTCTTTTGACAAACAGCTCTTCATATTCATCTGATTTAAATACCATTCACATTAATATGCAGTATATGGGTATATGTGTGAATATTCCTCGTTTCTCATTTATGTCTTGGTATGTTGCACACATATTTTGCATGGGAATACAAATGAAGGGAAAATAGTATTTTGTTATAATCTGTGTGTGTGTTTTCTGTAGAATGGAGAGTTGTATGTAAAGCATGCAAATTTGATTACCTTGGACAGCGCCCACCTTCTTCAGCTGAACTTTATTGATCAGGAGATGTTGGCGTTGATCTGTGTGTTTGCAAAAATGAATTAAACTGAATTGACTTGAATCAAATCTATCTGTTTATATATTTTTCTATCATCTGTCTGTCTGACTCTCTATCTATCTATCTTCTTGTCTATCCTTATATCTATTTGTACATCTATTCTTCTGTCTATCATTTTAACTATGGTTTGGTTGTTTTATCACTTGTTCTGTCATTCTGTCTTTCCATCTATCATCCTGATGTTCTGTCATTCTATCATTCATTCTGTCCTTCTGTCTTTCCCCTGCTCTATCTAGCATTATATTTATACATTTTTTTCATTTTTTCCCCCTGTTATTCTTATTTATTTTGTTTGTTTGTTTGTTTGTTTGTTACATTGTTGTATGTATTCTCTCTGTCTAAAGGCTGCAAACCTTCAAACTTCAGTACTTTAATCCATTATTGGTTTACATTTACTTTTCTAGTTAATTATGGTAATATTAATTTCTTTTGAATTATTTGACACGTCAGTAAAATTTCAAGGAATCCAGGAATATCACTGAAATTTAAAATCACTCTATTCAGTTTTGAATGGCTTGTGTCTGTGTTTATGTGCACATACTGTATATTCACATGATGGAGTCAAGCAATTGTCTGTCTGATAATCCAGAAAAAGAATGCAGGGTATAGAATTTGTGGTTTTGTGTGCAGTGATAGCATGATATCAAGTCTGCAAACTGACAAACAAGCAGATCACTCCCAAAAGATACTCTCTGACTGTTTTTCTTTGTCTCGATATAGCTTCACATGCATCAGTTCAAGTCTCTCTCTCTCTGTGTGTGTGTGTGTGTGTGTGTGAGTGGATGCTTACTTTTGTGTTGCAAAGCTCTTTTGCTGTTATATTTGCAGCAGTGGGGGACATACTCAGTGTGAAATCCAAGTAGGCCCCTTATGATTTCAAAAGCCGGTGTCGTTTTACTCACCCTGGTGTTGACTGTCCTGCAGACGACCGCTCTCAGCTGGCTAGGAGGACACATGCCGGTCCTCACAGGACCTAAAAGAGTCATGGTAAACACGTCACCTCTAAACAAGTCGCAGCACCCCCTCCTCTTGACCCCTGGGTGTTTAAAGTGTAGCATCTTGTTTTCTGTGTTTCAGACTGGCAGGACTGACTCTTATGTATGCACAGCCCTCTCTAGAGTTCTATTTATGCTTCTGTTTAAGTCATATGTGTGTGTGTCAACGTGGCTTGGCTGTGCTGAGTCGCTAATGAAACGCAGGGCTTTTGCACCAGATTTGAACTCAGTGTAACCCGCTCTTTTGTTCCACTGCCCTGTAAATCTCTTTCGTCAGCATCAGAAGGGGGAGGATAGAGGGAGTATGGGTGTGTGTGTGTGTGTGTGTGCACGTCTGTGGATGGAGATTATGTTGGGTGTGTATGTGCAAAATTTGCATGCCTCGTGTTCATGTTTTGTGATTGTGTTGGTAGACAAAGAGAGAGATGGTGTTACGCATATTTGTTTGCAGATCGGTGGACGCTGGGTCCTGATGTGGATCCTCATTATAGTGCAGCTGTGAGAGTGAAAGGGAGATAGAAGAAACGAGCGAGTGTAGTTGTGTTCATTCTTCTGTTTTTGCCACTGCCTGTGCCAAATCGTCCCGTCGCCACCGTCGTAAATCTGCTGGCTGATGTGCGCCGTGGTCATATTAATGGAGTGCCATCAATCACACCGGGCTGTCTGAGATTAGACTGTATGTGCATGATGGGATGGGGGAGGGAACTGTACCTACAAGTGAACCTGACAGAAACATCTGTTAAGACTAGGCCGATTCATCTAAAACCAGTCCACATAACCTCAGACTAGTCCAGTCTAGTCTTGGTATTTCCAGTGTAGTCCAATTTAGCATGCCCAGTCGCCCGGTTTATCTCAGCTAAGTCCAGCTCAGTCCAGTCTGGTTTAGCTAAACCCAGTCATATAAACTCAGACCAGATTAGCAGAAGCCAATCCAGCTGTACTCAAGATAAACCCAGTTTAGTCCATTCCAGTCCAGTTTAGTTTGCCAAGCTAAATGCAGATTGGTTAAGGCTTTGTCCACCTGTATACAGTCAAACCCAGGCTAGTCCAGTCCATTTTAGCTAAAACTGTTTGCTGTGCCCAGTTCAGTCCAGATTAGCTAAACCCACCCATTGTGTTCAACAAAACTGAGTCCAGTTTAGCATGCCCAGTTGAGTGCAGGTTAGCTAAGACCAGTATAGTTGTACTCAGCTAAACCGAGCCTAATTGAGTCCAGTTTAGCTAAACCCAGCTATGTCAAATTTGTAATCCCGACTACAATATAGTCAGTTTAGTTGATCTAATCTTAGACTAACCCAGTCAGGTCCAGTTTAGCATGTTCAAATCAGTCTAGATTAGCTAAAGCCAGCCCTGCAGTACTCAGATAAGACCTGTTCAGTCCAGTTTATGTCAACTAAGACTGACCCAGTCCTCTCTAGTTTTGCTAAACTCAGTAAGGTCCACTATATTGTATCTAGTTTTCAGTCGTTCTAGCTAAACCCAACCCAGTCCAGTTTATTTCAACATTTTAGCTAGTTAAACTCAGATGAGCCCAGCCCAGCGTAGCTCAGTCCAGTTAAGCTCATCTAGACCCAGACAATCTGCAGATTGATCGCCCTCTGAATTGCAGAGTAGCTTGGCAGTGACGAGTGAAGAAGTGAAAGGGTCATATGGAGAGCAGGAGCCAGGAGAGAGGGGGATGGAAAAAAAGAGACACAAATGAGACTAGAACTGGAAGAGTCAAGTGTAACTGCCTCTGGAGAACCAGAAAATCATATGAAAGTTGAAAAGAGAAAGACATAATGGCAACACAAGAGCAGATTTACAGTGAAGGACACCACAAGAGGCTTGAGAAAAAATAATAGTAAGCACAGAGGGAGAGAAATGGGAATTTTGAGAAAGAGCAGGAGAAGATGCTGTGTGGACTACAAATAGAAGGCAATCAATTTGTATGTTCTGGGACCACCATCCCCATCACAATGTTTGACATGCTTGAATAAACCTCTTTTCTAACTTTCCTAACTGTTGAGAAGAAATAGTGAGTTATTTGTCCTGTCCGAGCCTTATTTTAGTACTATATAATGTTATAGTATACTGTTGGCTACCACACCAGCATTTCTACATTCTAATCTAGATTTAATTTCAGCTTTAAAACTTGTTTACTGAAATAGTTAATAATAACAGCACTGCTCCTGTCCTTATGAACCTCTCCACAGGGCATGAGCATGACATCATCAACATCCGCCTGCGTTTTAATGAACCTCTCTGCCTGGATGCTCATTAAGGACGTGTGAGTGTAGAGCACCTCAATCACATCCTCTTAGCCGTGTGTGTCCACATGAGTGTGTACGTGAAATATCATTTTGTATATGCACACGGGAACTCTTAATGCTAATGAGCGTGCGGTACTGACGTGCGAGCGAGCGCCTCTTTTTTTATGTGTCTAAGCCACACTGCAGCAGCATGAAGAGACTGTAATCTTTAGTTGAAGTCCCACTAATCCACGTGAAGGTTAATGCTGCGCTGTATGTTGCATTCCTTAAATTAAAGCAACAGCGTTTGGTTTGTATGTGTTGGAATGCCGGAACTCAATTTCATAATTGATGGATCAAGCAGATTAATCAACTTCGCATCATATTAACTACATTCCAGGTTTCGGTATCCGACCTCTGGGACAATCCGGGGTCATTTAGTGGCATGCAAATAAATGAATAGTGTATGCTAACACTCTTGAAGCTATTATAATAAGGGTCTCTCGGATAAACAGCAAACATAATGCATAATTAATGTAATTTATTTCACCCTGGCGCTGGAATAGATTAGGGGTGCCCTCTTTGATTTGGCTTGACCTCCACCATCACCTTACCGTGGTCCTGCTTGAGGAAGCGTCTCATTGGAAGTCGCAGCGGATGTGTTCCTGCTCCTGTTGACCTTTTTGCTGATGGGAACTTGTGAGGTGTGATTGGGGATTTAGGGAGAGAGAGCACGAGACCAAAAGGTGAGAGAGAGAGGAGGTGATGGGAGAGAGTGAGACAAAACGAGAGACAGTTTTGAAGTGGGTGACTCCATTTCACACAGCTGCTGTAATGTGACCTTTCTGGAGAATGTTGTCCCTCTTCCTTATCAATGCAGTGCAGCGGATTAAAGTTGCATCAGCAGCAGAACGCGCCAACACAATGTTGCATTTCCCATTTTTCCACCAGAGGGGCGACCTTTAAGCAGCTTGTTGCCTTTTTTAAGGCGACGCCAGTGAACCACGCTTGCAGAAGGATAATAAAGGGACGTTGCACGTTATTACTGCAGCTTTGCGGTAAAAGAAAAAGTCATTTGTAGGCAACAAAGAAGCTTGATGTGAAAGAAAATTGATTTTGAAGATTGACTTTTCCTCTCTCGTAGGACTTTGCTGGTTTCGTAGAGTGGTCAGCAACAGCTGGGATCTTGCTTTTGTTCCACTGTTTGGAGATTAGTTTCTTAATAACAGTCCCATTACAACTCGCATACATTGTTACACACATTGTTGTAACTTGTAAAATTCTGACAGTCGTTTTTTTATTTCCGATAATTGTGGGTGTGACTTTAATTCTCATAACTATTTTAATTGTAAAATGTTCTTCTTATGATCTTTTTTTATTTTATTTTTACTCTATTTAATATTTACATTTTAGTTTTTTACTCTTCATTGGAAACGGGCTTGTGTCGGCATCCATTTCTTGATGTACAAGCTGTTTATATGTGCTGATGTTTTTCTTCCTTTATAAGGTCCTTGTGTGAGTGTGTGTGTGTGTGTGTGTGTGCGTGTTAGCATGTTAGTCTCAGGAGGGAGTAGCTATTACAAAGTTTATGTGCTATAGGAATGCTGTGCTTCCTGTAGCACACTCAGAGTGCTGTATAAGAATCCCAGCATGATCTCCGGAACGCTTCCAGCCATCCACTGCAAACTCATCAGTTACCATTAATGAACCACAGCTGGCTTTTATAGATATACCTGCTGGACATTCATATTCTCATAGCCTAGTTCTTCTCTCACAGGTTCTTCCAAACTTTTATACTTCATCTAATGCGTCTTTATTAAAGCTGCTCATGTGTGCTGATGTGAGACTGGTTTGGGTCCAAAAGGAAGAATTTAGTTCCACGGTAAGGGAGATGTTTGGTGCAGCGGTCATTTTTCAAATTATGGCCTTTGAGGTCTGCGATTGTATTGACTAAGCCTATTGAATTGGTCTCTTTGGTGATAAGTAGGATGTTTATGCTTTGTTGAATGCATAGATGTGTGTCAGTACAGGTGGCCAGTAGATCTTGCTACCCAGTGAAGCAGGTAAACGATGGGTTTCAGATAGAGGCAGCATTTGTCAAGGTCTTTAATTTACATAGCAGGTGGAGTCCCTGTGTTCATCCCTGTGGCTCATGGGTCATTGCTAGACTTGGCAACAAATGAAGGTAACCAATGTGGCCAATTGCAGACTGGTAAAAGAAGGCCTTGTTCTTCATAACATGAAAGGTTTGCCATCTGGGCCCCCTACCTGGATTTTTCCTGGTCTCTGAATTTAGTTACATGGCTGAGGGACTCCTAGTGTTCCTGGAGGCCTGCTCTGGATTGGACCAGATAATCTGGAAATCTTATTGTATGTTTGGTTCCATTTAAAGCAAAAATTATGCACAACAAACCTTTTGAACTTGGGTTGGTCCAATTGATATGCATTAAGGAGATGAATGTTAATGTATGTGGGCTAAACAGATAAACCAATCTACTGTGTTCAGAATCTGAGGAAAAGCTTCTGTACTTGTCCTGTGCCCCTTTGCCCTGCTAGCTGGGCAGGTAATCTGCTCAACTGCCATGTGAATTGGGTTTGAACTGGGAGGGCAAGCAATTTACTGCTCATTCACAGACCGTTCCCCAGCTTATGAGAGAAAATAGGGGGATGGGGTTGAGAAAGATGAAGAGGAAAAGAATGGATTAGATAGAAATGGAGAGTAAAAGATAGAGGATGAGATGAGAAATACAAAAAGACATTAGCAGATGGAACGAGTAGGAGAAATACAAAAAGAAATTGCGAAGACGAAATATATGGAATAAGGAGAAGAAAAGAAAGGCTGTGGGATCTGTTTGTATGAGGGATAAAGAGACTTAAAGCTTTGTTGATATGATGGTTGTACCACCTGTAAAGGTTCCAAGATTGCCAATGTTTTTCCAGTATCACATTACACACACTTTTCAGTGGATAAACATCCTTTGAGTCATCAGTTGTTTTCATTGTGCATAATTTCTTTGACATTTTTATTGCAGAACAGCATACATTAAATGTTTCTGCAAT
Organism: Enteromius radiatus; assembly: GCA_032357445.1. Lineage (NCBI taxonomy): Eukaryota > Metazoa > Chordata > Actinopteri > Cypriniformes > Cyprinidae > Enteromius > Enteromius radiatus. The sequence continues at coordinate 3,308,468 of JAUCMS010000034.1, read as the reverse complement.
GTTAGTGTGATGCTGTGGACAGGTTTGGTGCCTAAATTTTGGAAAGCTATTTTGCAGACTTTTGGACCGCCACACTGGAATGCAGGCTTTCTCACTTTTTCTCTCTCCCTCCAATTCCTTTCTTTCCTTTTCCAGACTGTGTCCAGGAGCTCTGGGCTTGGAAACTCCCAGAGGCTAAAGTGAGTCTGGGCTAGACTGCTGTCAAGTCAACAGCCACTGTGCTGCTAATATACACAGGCACCCCAGCACTCGATCATTTCATCGTCCAGAAGAGCCCCTAATGCCACAGGCTTCACCCCAGCGCTCAGGATAGCTTTTGTCTCACACAACAGCTTCCTGTGTCACATATCAGTATCCTAAGGCACAATTTTTAGCATTTGAGTAGTGCAGAGCATCTTGTTACTTACTATGATAGTATCTTTCCAGAGATTACATGAATTGTGCAGCTGTCATATTCGGAAAGGATAATATGAACACTTCAGCATTACTACTAGCAGGCAACACGTTAAAAGAGGATAATCTGGAAAATATTTACCTCAAGAAAGATGTTTATAGTAATTGGGCTGTGGGCATTTTAGAAAAAAAAAAAAAAGAGAGAGGCTTGCCTCGACTAATGCCTTGGTAGATGTCCAGAGATAGACAGAGAGAACAGCAGAGCTATACACAGTTTGAATTCTTGCATTTAAAAACAAATATCAACATGAATGCAGCAATGAGCTATTTTTAACTAGACATTCTCATGTTAAGATATCATTGAGTGCAAAGGAAGAGTTACTTGAGTCCTGTTGTCATGTTCCAGACTGTTTTTGGTAATTGTTTACTTTTGATGGGTGTGTGTCTATAGTTTTATTCTCTTAAAGCTTCATAACACCTATTCAGCATTTGGTTTCAGTGCTGCTGGATGAGAACTCAGACTATTCTGATATTATTTGTACCTATACAATCACACACACAGAAGATATTACTCTGGAATTAATTAGATACAGCAGCCAGTATGCTCACATGTGATGCCCAGTAGAGCAGTGTTGTTTGCGCACGGTAGGATGTCTTATAGAATTGCCCACAGAGAGGAAAGAGGCATTGAGTGAAAATCAAATGAACATTCCTCTCACTTTTGCAGCATATATACCTCCCTCTGCCTCTTTTTATTATGGATTTAAAGGGATAGTCCACCCAAAAATTAAAATTCTGTCATTAATTATTCACCCTCATGTTATTCCTAACTCATAAGAACACAAATTGAGATTTTTTTTTTATGAAATCAGAGAGCTTTCTGTCCCTGCATAAACAACAATGGAACTGAAAGGCTATCGGATTTTATAAATATATCTTAATTTGTGATCTGAAGATCAAACAACATAAGGGTGAGTAATTAATGGTAGAATTTTCATTTTTGGGTGAACTAACCTTTTAATTTGTGGCTACACACTAAAAATAATTAGCCAACAAATTAACCATAAATGACCATAACCTTGAATCAGTTCAATTTCACAAGATACAAAGCCTGTGTTTGCTACCACAGGGCCCATTATTTTATATCTTATAAAAAAAACAGCTGACCAGTCCTTTTCTCTTCTCTTTTTGTGAGAGGTTGCTCTCACCAGCCTTTGAACTGTGTTTGCTGACTGACCGGTGTGTGTTCTAATGTCTGCTTGATGGCAGATTGATGGTGTCTGAGGATGTGCTTTACGTCTAACTGATGTATTTGTCAGTGAATGTGCTAAAACTCTCATGCACACACACACACACACACGTACATCCGTTTGCCGTTGACACACTGATGGATCTGGTGGTGGCACCAGCTGGGAAGAGGTATTGTTCTGGTCTCCTGCATGTTTCCTCTTCCAGCTCACCGAGCTGGCCATTTTACACTTTGTCATGTGTGTGTATGTGATGAAATAAATGGATTGTAAATATTTATTGGCGATGAATGCAGCGAGAGCCTCTGACTCGCTGTCTGTGAGCTGCAAACCTGTCATCGCTCTTGATAGTCTCTCGATGGTACACAGACCCTCAGAGGAGCTTTGAAAAACCACTATGAGATTGAACAAGAATGAATCTTGGGAATCAGCTATTTCTCCACACACATATTTTTAATATGTGTATCAGCTGGCTGAAGGAATATTTGTTTAGATGGAAACCTCACTGGAGTATTACAATATTTGCAAAAGGAGTGTTTGGAAACTCATAGCTGATATCTAAATGGCAGCAACATTACATAAATAAATAAAAATATATAATTAACCATCTTAAAAGACTTTGTTCACTTTCATATATTTTGATACAGTATGCAATTACTATGATATAAAATTGCTCTGATATATGTGATATGATTTTGATCATGACAGTTCTCTGATCATACAGCCTTTGCATGATATCATAACATATTGATTACATTTTCTCATGTATACACTTTCATCAGCTGAGCTGAGCTTTAGATCTTAGTGTTGTGGTTGGCTCACAGAACCTCCTCCAATCATATGGCTCCTTATCAGGATTTTATCTTCTGTTCTCAAGGAGGGAATCAGACAGACCTTAGACAGTCTTGCAGAACTTCGATTATCTAGGACGGGGCCCACAGGGAAATCTTTCTCCACTGGATTACTGCTCAGAGGTCGTTCATTGCTCATCTGTGGACAAAACAGAAAACAGCAGTGCAGACAAAAACACAAACACTGGAAGAAAGCCTAACCTGAGATGAAATAATGCAGAATAGCTTTGAGGAAATTGCACTACAGAATATCGCTCAATTCTGCTCTGAATCTGTCTCCATCTATCTACCTACTATTTATTGTTTGGTTGTTTTATCATTTGTTCTGTCATTTTGTCTTTCTTTTGTATATCTAGCATAATATCCACCATTTCCCCCCTCTGTTATTCTTTCTTATTCAATTAATTTAATTGTGTGTATTCTATCTGATAAAGAAATCTAGCATAACCAAGTACTGATCTTTAGGCCTACTGTCACTTTTGATCAATTTTATTCATCCTTTCTGATTTATTTATTTATTTATTTTTCTAAAAAAAAGTACAAATCCAAACCTTTGAACGGAAGCATATAAATAGCACTGTGCAAAAGTCTTTTAAGATTCTCTTTTTATTTAATTATTTCATTCTGCTGCCACTGATATCAAGTGTGTTTCCAAACTCTTTGTGTTTACAGTCTCTGCAAAACTTTGCAAATATTGTAATAATCCAGTGAGGTTTTTATTCAAACAAAGAGTCCTTCAACAGATGGTGCAGTCCACACAGACATCTGATGTCACCATGACCGAGTCAGTCTGGGATTACATGGAAAGGCTGAAGCAGTTGAGACGGTTTAAATCCAGAGAGGAACTGTGGCAAATTCTCAAAGAAGCTTGGAACAACCTCCATCCAAAATTCCCTGATGATAGTGAGAGCTTTTGCAGCTTTGCCAGTGAAATGTTTAGAAATCTAACATTGATATATCCTACAGGCACACTAAAAATAATTATATAAATAACTGTCTTCTGTTGCTGTGAAGAATCTAATATCCTTTTTCTAATATAAGATTATTGCTCAGCACTGTATGTACAGTATTAAGAGAGTTTAATGAAAGTCAGTTACGACTTTGATTCAACTAAGCATTAGCAGAATTTAGGCCTCCTGTAGCTAATCCATGCATTTTCATAAGAAAATTATTGATATTTCAGACCTAATAAACACTTTTCTCTCACACCTTCATTCATGTCCTGGAGCCGTGTGAGGCACGTTTTATTATGGATGTGCGTGCTTTATTTGATAACTTGTGGACATATTAACAGAATCACTGACTGACTGCAATGATAGAGCTTGGAATAACTCTGATATGATTCGCCTGAAAGGAAGGCTTTGATTGTTGGGTGAACTGACTTGAAATTTCATTACTACCTAAAACCAATCTCCTTAGAGTTAAATAATGCTTTTAAATTGTACTCTTTATTGATTTACTCTTGCGCTGGTCAGACTGGAGAAGGAGTGTCAGGGGCTGATGTAAGTTTCTTTGTCATCATCATCATCATCTCGCCATCTCTCAGTGATCCTGCACTGGACATGCTCACTCAACTCTGTGTTACGGGTCAGGAAAAGGACCATTTTTTTTGTCCTGGCTGGCTGCTGAACAGATACAATTGTGTGTACTGTATATGCTGGCGAATGTATGTGTATGTATGGTGTTTTTCTGTGATTGTTTGTGTGCTCAGACCAAGGCTCGTTAAGGGAATTCTGCTGGAATGCTAATCACATGCTCACTAATGGACACAGAGAGAAAAGTAGGCAATGCCCCGTTGACTACAGAACAGCTAGAAAAACAAATACAGAGAGAGAAGGAGAGGACACCTAATGTGCAATGCCTTATTCAAAGACTGAAAAAAATGGCTGTCATAAAATACCATAATAATCTTCTTTTTTTCCCCTGGGTAAATGCAAGTGTTCAATAACATTTACTAAATTTGACTATAATATTAATTTAGGTCTGTGTAAAGCCTGTAAACCAGATTTCTTTATATTCTATATATTTCTATATAGTTTGGCATATAAGATGTGCCAAACTATCCGCAAAGTACTTTTTACAAAAAAATCTGAGGTTAGTGATGTTGTTATTAAAGAAATTTTGCTGGGTAAATATAAGCGAAATGTTATCGTCAAGTGTTTGCTTAAAACAGGAAACCAGTTTGAAGTCTGTAAACATGTTATTTTACGTTAGTTGTGCCATACCCATCCACAAAATATGGTTTACATAAACTATATTCACAGGAATTGTGATGATAAATGATGTGATAAATCAAACCATTTTTGTAAAGTTGCCAGTGATTCACCTCTTGATATTGCACAACTACGGTAAAAACAGATTTTTATGATTTATTAATTTTTTTTGGCTGAACATTTTTCAGTTGTTGTATCAATGTTAAATGCAGAACCAGAAGTTTATGTGGCTAGAAAATCAGTTGCAACTTTTAAAGACAATTAAACATTTTTTACAGAGTAATTATTGTTACAACAACAAGAAGAACATTTTTATATTAATACTTTTTTAAATACTTGCCCCATAGACTTCCATACAGTATATAATATATATATATATATATATATATATATTTATTTATTTATTTTTTTTTGTGGTGATCCAGGAAATATGCTGTCAAAAAGCTTAAAATGAAAAAGTATTTAATCCAGAAAATTCTTTTATCACTCAGTAACTCCAAACTTGATCGTATCAGATAGTCTATATAACTGCTGTAGGTGATGCATGATGCCTGTTTTAGTAATCAGACTTGCCTTGTCAATATTTTTGGTTTGCAAGTATGCATATTCACTTAGCATGAAATCCTTCAGTGGTCTTCGCTCATAAATCAGAACTGTTTTTTATTTTTTTTTAAAGTTATGATGAACAGTTGTTTCTGAGTGTTGGCTCACTCCATTCTCCACCTCCTTGAGTCTTGAATACCCATCATTGTCAGACCGAAGGGATGTGTTCTGTTGCCTCCAATAGCAATCCATTAGAGCGGACATATGCCTCCCTAATGGAGAAAACTTTAGGAGGCAGATTCCTACAGATGGAGAAGTTGTGTGCTTGTGTTTGTGCATGCACTTTTCACAATGGCCTCACTCAGCTCTCTAAATCCATTATCCAAATGTAGGTCATTTTGGTGAGAAATTATCTTGTGTGCCGTGACATGTTTTCCATGCTCCGCCCACTCTCAACCCTCAAAGCCAAATGAAAAAATAGTCTGTATTAATACATACAGACACAACATGTCCAGATACATGTTCCATGTGACCAGATAGTTTGAAGAGTTCTTTCTTCCATCCATCCTGACAGCAATGAGACTCAGATAGCTGCATGTGTGAAAGAGCTTTGATTGGGTTTCATCTGATCCAGACATTATTTCTCCTTGAGTGGACTTGGGGAAAAGAGCCGGGCTGATGGGTCTCGCTTGGCGTTTTGCTGTCAGTGGAGCATGTCTGCATATAGATTTGTGATTAAACGGTGCAGTATACCTGGATTTATATGTGTGTGCTCACTCTGTATACACGCAGTGGCCTCCAAAAGTATTGTTTTGAGCATTGATTTAAGCATTTGAGTTTTGTGCATTGTATAATACAATATTATATCAAATAGCATTTATTTTGAGTATAATTTTGCATCATTTGTTTGCATATGCTACATTTTGATGTAAGTAATTTTTATGTGTCCAAATACATTTTGGAACATTTTACATTTGAGACCCTGGACCACAAAATCAAGTAACAAGTAGTATGTGTATATTTGTAGAAATAGCCAAAAATTAAAAATATTAACTTTTCTTTTTTTATCTAAAAAATCATTAGTATATTATGAAGTAAAGATCATGTCCCATGAAAATATTCTGTAAATTTCCTACATTAAATATATCAAAACCTAATTTGTACATTTGTGTTAATGCATTTGAGCATGTTTTGAGCCTTAAGGACTATAAAATAAGAACAGTACTGAATAAATATGTGTTATATAGTGATACATCGTGAGCGAATGAGGACTGGCACTCACTGCTAGCCAACAGGTCAGGACAAGCAGACTATCAAAGAAAACATTGCCGTAGGTGGTGGATTCCTGAGGTTATGCTTTCTTCTTGTGTTTTAAATCCTTCCGTCTGTTGTTTGATTGTGTCAGTAGGGTTGGTGGTCAGATAGTATGAATTGGAGCATGTTTATGTATGTGTGAGATTGGCAGGAACACAAAGCCTGTCAAGGCAGCATAGGTCAGGACATCCTGCCATAAAGACATACAGTACTCATAAACATCTCTCATTGGCAAAAACAAAGATAAAGTACTGTTTATGTCGGTCTAAAGCTGGTATGCTTTCATAAATAAGTTTGTGCATGTTTTAGGAATGTGCAACACTGCATGTTCTAATATTATTTGTGTTGACTAAGTTTAGTTTGACTTTTTTTTTTCTGCAGAATACAAAATCAATTTTGGTAAATAATAAATCTGGTAAATATTCATTTAAAATAATGTTTAATAATTTTATTATTAGTGGTACTACAGTCATTACAATAAGTCATACTTCTGTTTCTTCAAGTTAAACCAAACTTTTATTTTGACAGGTTGCTTAAGACCTTTAGTAAATGAAAACACGTGTCTGCACCGTTCATTTACACAGAGACATGCCATATGGATTCATATTTAAGTGGTATTTTTCCAGTATTTACAGGTACTAGTTTATATTGCATTTTCATTTAAGTCTACTGACCTACTTTTGATGTATCCATCCAAAATTTGCCAAATTCCGTGACACTTTGTGCTATACAGTAAATTACATTTTAATGACTGGATTCCGCAATTCCGCAATCTGTTTTCCACATTGTGTAAATCATAGGACCTTAATAAATTAGATCAATGAATGTAAGATTTTCAGTGGCAACCAGCTC
>JAUCMS010000034.1:3242133-3290961 GCA_032357445.1 Enteromius radiatus | reverse complement strand
GTTGGCTTTTTCAAGCCAACTTAATAAGTTTAAATAGTAGATCAGTAAGTTGGCTTTTTCAAGCCAACTTAATAATATTGATAAGAAATATTGAATGAGCACCAAACAGCATAATTAGAATGACTTCTGAAGGATTGTGTAACAAAATGAAATCTTGAAAATTAAGCTTTGATCTCAGAGGATTAAATAATCTTTTAAAATACAGAAAAATAGAAATAGAAGTTGTTTTAAATTATAAATAATATTTTAAATAAAACTTCACCATATTAATGTTTTTACTTTATATTTGATCAATCAAACGCAAATCAAAAATTGTACAGGCAACACACTTTTGAAGGATAGTGTTTAGGTTTATGATATATTAAATTAAAATGATGTTGCAAAACCAATTTCGGGAGGAGCACGTACGGGTAATTATTCGCTTGATCAGTATCAATATCAGATACAAGCAACTCCCTATAAAAAGTCAGAACTCCTTCCTTCAGTATCTCCATCTTAGCTTCCCGCCTCCTTCCCCTCTCCTCCATATCTAATTCCCCGGGGGAGCACTCAGAGCTCGGATCGGGCCATCAGCCCCTCTTCGTTTTTCCCCGAGCCCGCCAGGGTTGATAACCTTAGGGCTCGGCAGCCCACCAATCCCTGAGTCTTCTCCTCGGGCAGCACGCCAAGTTTGCTATTAATTTATGTATTTATTAATTACCAGTACGTTTGAACTTGTAAATTGAATATGTACAGTTTTTGTATTTGAAGATTTATATGTTAGGCTACCCTAATTTTCTTGTTTGATTGCATCATTCGTAGTGTTTTTCATGGAACTGTGGTTAATTCCCTCATAAGACACGAAGTATGCAAGTTTTTATCTTCAGATTTTCTTATGCTTTACACAATGTTTGGGATGAGATGCATGAATATTAGTTTGTGTGACTGTGTGTCTACCAGCCCATTATAATGCCCTTGTTTCCCAGATCAGTGCAGTCATTTATCTCTGTCTCACTGCTCTTCGATAGATAGCATCTAGAACGTTAAACCCCTCATCTGTGGGACCTGGAACTCTTCTAGAGCATCACCTACTTCCTACAGAGACGCTGGTAAGGAGTGACCGTCAAGGCAGGTGTGGCGCCTCCTGCTGGATGCTGACATTACAGTATTGGCATGATACGCATAACTCTCATTAACAACACTTCCAGCAATCATGTCTGCATGATCGCTGCTCATCACAGCCTGATCTCATGACTAAACAGGGCGTGAAAACGGTATGAAATATGTTTATTTGGCCTCTTATATTTTTAGGCTAAAGCACAGGCGCCTCTCAGGGTCAAATGGAGGCATAACTGTAGTAAATTGGAGAGCAGAGTGTGTGTTTATGTGCGTGTGCATGCTTTGGCACCAAGCTGAATGACATGTTTGTTTTCCCCTCTCAGTGGGTCTGTAATGAGTTATTAGCTGCTGGTCAGGCCTTTATTTCCAGCTCTCCAGGCAGCATTAGAGTAGGAGCCTATCAGGAATTGATGGGTCTCTGAGATGATCTCTAAGAGGAGTTAATGGCACATAGAGCATTGCAGAGCAGCACAGACACTGATCTGCTCATTAAAGTGCATTATATCTACAGCGGCATACCCACACTCATTTTGGAGAGATTTACAACAATGAACAACGTGTGTATATATATATATATATATATATATTTGTGTGTGTGTGTATATATATATAGATAAATATATGAAAATTTCAAAAATAATGTTTTGTATATGTTACCATGTTTATACTGTGTATTAGTTACCTGTTTTTATTTTTCTTAACCTAGTCAAAATAACCCAACTGCAGTTGGAATTAAATTAATTGGAATGTACAATGAAAAAAAGATTTTTGAAAATGTATCTGTTTTTTCAAATTAATTCTATATACTGTTTATATTTTTGAATTAAATTAAATGTTTTAACTTACATAAAAGGAAATTACAAAATTACAAAGTATATCTTCCGAACACTGTGCTTGAGCTTACTGATGGGGCTGTTGGGATACATAAGACAGAAAATGTTGTGAAACCTTTTAGGATGGATGTGTCTAATACGCTGTCACTAAGTCGACTTTTACATGCTGGAGAGTGCTTTGTGACCTCTGACCCCACTGCTCAACGACAGAGAACAAGAGAGAACTCTGTCATCCAACAGTTTTCTTTCTCCCGTGCAAAATTGCTTGCTGGGCTGTTAAATGGCTGGTATTCGGGGCATATTTGGCTTTGCCCCGTCACCCACTGTCCCCTTCTAATTTCTCAGCCTGCATTCCAGACCCCTTGATAAATGGGTGTTGTATTTCACCAGCATGCAGAGAGGTCAGTGACCCCACACTGCACTGTACTTCAGCCGGGGTAATGGATGTGCCCCCAGTGGTTCCTGGGAGGAGAGGTCAGAACAGCCGACCCTAGCACTACCCTAACCCACTGACAATACCACAACCTCTGAGACCCAGACATCACGGTGTCTCAGAAAGTCTGTCCGTCTTCGTGAGAGCGTTTGCCCTCTTCTCCAGTGGGCTAAATGAGGTGTGTTAGATTATATGCTGTGGTGGAAAGACAGCCACACCACCAATCCCCACTCTCCGGTCTCTCACACAGATCAATGTGATGTTTATCTGTAGGTCAGTGGAGTTAATAATTTCATCTAACCCGCCTGAACTCTATAAGCGCCACTGCACTGCAGCAGGACTGACATAACTGTCCATTTATTACATGATGCTGCTGTGTGAAGCAAAAGACGTTTATAATCTCTGTTTTAAAGACACTGAGACACTGATTCATGTCTGCGTTGAGATCCAGGCGTGATCTTTAAGTGCTCTCATGCATGGCTCTCTGTTCTCGCTGGAGCCTCATCAGTGTCTACTTATTGTAAGTTATAGGTGTGGTGTAACGGTTGATAACAAAAAGGTTTGAGGTCTGCAGCATGGGCGGTCCATGAGCTACCATTGTTCCCTTGAAGTTCAGAACACTTTGGTTGTTGCTCATTTCTGTAAGTGGCATTGGATAATGCTGTCAGATAAATGTTTTTTTCAATAGCTCTGATATAGCAATAACTATAACATCTCAGTGGCTGTTATGCCAGTTTATATTATATAGGCTTACACAACTTAATTTTAGCAAATGAAATATGACAGTAATGTCGAAGGCTATAATGTAGGTTGTGGATCTGAGAGTTGAGAGATTGTGGCAGTCTATGGAATGGAAGTGACTGCAGAACTTGGAGTTGAAAGAAACCAGAGACTGCATTTCAGACCTCATAATTGAACTCTGACCTGTCCCCCTTCATCTCAAGCTATTTTCATTATTAGTTATTTGCTGCTGTGGTTTCACTCAGCCGTCAGTTGTTTCAGCATATCAGGCCATGTCTGAATAAGAGTCATTCCATGAAAAGACATATTTTGTCCACAATATTTGTTGAAAAGTTTGGGCTCAGTAATTCTAAAAAGTATAGGCTATAAAAAAATATACAATGGAGTGATTTTTGAAGGATCTGAAGACAGGAACGATTGCTGAGAATTCAGCTTTGCCATCACATAAATAAATATGAACATTTTAAAAATATTATAATGTAAAACAGTCATTCTAAATTGTAGTAATGTGAATATCTAAATATTTTCAAAACATACATATTATGTAAATAAACACTTTTATTTTGGATGTGAATTAAAGAAAATTAAATATTTAAAAATTATTATAATTTTTTTATGTTTTTAAAGTAAAGGTGCACTGTCATTTTAAATGAAGTGACATTATTTATGTCTTTAGAGCCGAGTTTAAAGCATTCATAATTTACTTTTGTTTTATGCTTGGTAAGATTCATCAAGTATAACATATTCCCTCCATTACATGAAAAAGAAATAACATACTTTTTTATTTTTAGTTATGCTAAAATAACAGTTATACTGTTTGAATGCTAATGACCAGAGTCCATAACCCTGATAACAGGAAGTGCAGCAGCCATTGCCTTCATCTCAGCTTTATTTATTACAGAAGTACTATAAAAAGCCTCACTATTTATTTATTATATTACTATTTATTCACTGTATTACTTTTTGGCAAACATCAAATCTCCCTAGTACACCACAGTGTATCATTGAAAATCTATATTTGACAGTAAAGAGTGGCATGAAGACTAATCAGATGAAATTAGACAGGAGTCGGATGGTGGAGAGACTGGTAATGAGATTACATTAGATGGCAGTTACTGATGGCCTGTCAGCTCTAGCTGTGGTGGTCTTATCTCAACACTTCCCCTTATTGCCTTATCCAGACACCTGGGACCCAGAGACTCTGTTTCTCACACTGACTTGTTCATTTTCAAGGGCAGAGAGTAAAATCTTGGCTATGCGAGGCCACACACACACACACACACACGCATGCAGTGAAACTCAGCAGACTAGAAGTAAACAAATGAAACAGTGTATCAAGCAATTGAGTTTATATCAAACGTTTTTCATTCCCCACAGATAGCTTCAAACAGCTGCCACTTTCTGATTACAACTGCGCTTTTTATTGTTGGAAGCACATTTCTGAAAGTGGGAAATTGCTGCGATTCGTAATTAACCTTTCAGACAGTGAAGCTATTTGTAAGAGAGCGTAATAACACCGTTAATGTCTGGGAAGAGTATTACCTCACAATTCTCCAGACGAATCGTTTGGCAGGAGGAGCATAATTAAAGCTGTTGTTGTGGAGACCCTTGTTCACTTGGGTTGGATGGATGAGGTGGGGTTCAAACAGAACGGCTACTTGGACAAACCCAGCCCTTGGGAAAACGGTCCCCTTCCTGGAAGTGATGGACGGAGAGAGTGGCGTTCTGCTAGGTTTAGCACCACATTCCTGCATTCCACTGAGAGGGGGAGGGGAGGCTGGCTAATGCTGCGTCTGTGTCCGTCTGAAGGAGATTTGTAGGAGATTTGTTCGAAGTTCTTTGGTGTCTCACGGTGTGTGTCTGAGTGCCTGTGTCTTTCAGTATCTGATGGGTCTCACTATTTTATGCTTGGTTAAGAGGTTAGTCACTCGCTAGGTGCAGTACTCACTAGATTCATGGCTTAGTGTGTGTGAGTGTGCAGCTGATTAAGTGATTCAGTTAAATAAATCTGACAAAAGGGAATGTTCTCAAAGGTAAAACGATTCATAGATAAAATGATAATTATGAAATTTGGAGTTTTGGGTAATGTTAGTCTGTCAACATTATGAAAAACATAAAGAAGTCAGTGGTATGTTCTCATTTAAATTATTTATTTATTTATTTATTTTAAATTTTGTGAATCTAAATACAAAAAAGGAAAATCAAAGGATGAATGATTCTTTGAGTCAAAAGAGAAGTGCATTCCCCCTAAAATGGGGAAAATATGAAAACGTCAGAGACAAGCACAAGTCACATTTCCAAAAATAATTTCCAGACCTGCCCGCACTAAGAAATAAATAATAGAAAAGGTTGTTCTGGGAAAGGGAAACACAGTTAGTAATGTTCCAGCATGTCGAGTGATTATTGTTTTATTGGGTGATTATATTTTTTATATTTTATTTATACTGTATACTATACTATATTTTTATATCTTAATTTAATTTGTAATATTATTATTCATTTTTATTTATTTTTAGTTAGTTTTCTGTTCTTTTATTTTTAAAAAATCATTAACATTTATTTTACTAACCTTGTCCTTTTTCCTCGTTCATTTCCTTTAGCTCTTTACTTACTACATTATATGTTTTATATTATTATATTTATTTTGTTGCTGTAAGTGTTAACAATCATAATAATAAAGCTCTGTTAAGAGAGAGAGCGCATTGGGAGAGAGCACTTTCAAATGGGATCCAGAAACCAGAGAGCATAAAAAAAACAACAAAAAAATGGATTGAAATAATGAAAAATCAAATCAGCACTATCTAATTAACCAACGGGATGCCCAGGTTCATTTATTGCTCTCCTCCATCTTTCTCTTCCTTTTATATGTGTGTGTGTGTGTGTGTGTTTTGAGAATAAAGGAGGAGGTGCTGATTGGAAAGCTTTCTGCATTATTGAGATGGTGTGAAGCAAACTCACACACACACGCACACACACAGATTGTGAGGAATAGTAATATCCCCAGCGCTCCCTGATTATGCTCAACTCTACATAATGCCATTTACTTCCTGCCACATTAATGCTAATCTTTTTATTGCAGCGAGGATGAGAAAAGTGAGCAAGTCGTCGAGTGCTGATGTTGTTCTTAGTGTGTGTGTGTACTTCTTTTGCTTGCTTTGCACACGTCGTAAGTCTCATCCTTGCAACTTTAGATTAAAAGAGAGGAAGACTGATTCACTTTGTGGTTTTTAATCATCTTAAAGTATTACCATGACTGATAAGAGGACAAATAATAATGAGAACCCAAATCTTGAAAATAAACAAATATAATTATCTATGGAAATTAAATTTGGGTTTGGTCTGATCAGCCCTGTTTCTCCTGTCATGTGTTAAGTGTGTAAAAATTGGGCTGTGATTTAGATTGGGGTTGATCTTCGTAGAGGCTAGGTCTTGTTTTTTCCTGTTCTGTACAGATGCAGACGCTTATCCTCTGTTTGTGTATAAGGGAAGACCACAAACACTCCAGAGAGGGTTTTGGAAAGCCGCCGGTCACTGCATCTGCTGCAGTGTCCTCTTGTAGGACAAATGATTGTACTGTTTTGTGTAGCACATGTTTGTGTACTTATTTAGACTTTTAAGCAAGTGTGTGTGTGCACGCACGCTTTCACGTGAGTGTGTAGCTGAAGATTTTCTCTCTCTTCGTCATAAGTATTTGAAAGGCCTCGGTGACAGACTGCGCAGCGGGCCTGACAGTCCCAACAAAGAAAGGAACTCTTTATTCCTTTGTCCTTCAAAGCTGCTTGAATATTGCTGTTGGCTGGGGGGCCGGATGTCTCAATACAAGGATGTGCATTGTTTTTTTTTTCAGAACAGAGACTAGAGCAGTGCATCATGGGCAGGATGCTGCTGCCGCTGCTGTTGTTTTCAGAAGCTGCATTAGTAATTCTTGATGATGTGGCACCAAAGAATTAAGCTGTCCATACAGCCCTCATTCAGACACAGGAAATGCTTTGAGTGTTTCTTTTGACTTTAACAGTGATCTTGGGACTTATTTTAGCCAGACTTTTCAAAGCTTTCATCATAACAAGCCATACAGATGAGCTCAGATGTACTTAAAAGAGCTCTCGTATCAATCTAGACAGTTCAAATATTGCTGCAATATTGTGGTCATGTCATGATATTTGTGGGTTTAAAACATTGGAGAAGGAAAACAATATTGGTTAACTGGATAATGACACTTTTGAACCTTTGGAGAAAAAAATCCTATTTTTCACATCCAACCGTTTTAAATAGATGCTTGTAGCATACAAATGCTTTTAGGCCTTCATAGGAGTTAAAGGAAATGTATAAAATAAATCTATTAAATTATGGTTGCACAATATATCAGTATTATACAATACCAGTGTCAGTTATTGGACAATATTAGACTTTTTTCAGCGTTTACATACATGCATACATGTATATACAGTCATGGCCAAAAATGTTGGCACCCTTGGTAAATAAGATCAAAGAAGGCTGTAAAAATGAATCTGCATTGTTAAAACGTTTAAGCTTTTATTTTAAAATATTTACAAAAATCTAGCCTTTCATTGGATAATAAGGATTTTTAAATGGGGGGGAAATATCATTATTAAATAAATGTTTTATTTCACAATGATATTTATAAAATGTCCTATTTAATATGTTATAACACTGTAGTTACAAAGTGTACTAGAATGTGCGTCAAAATGCTGGGGACTAATTTCAGGTGATGCGTAATATCATTGTGCCAGCTGCACCCATGTTACAGCAGCAAAGTTCTTTGATTATTACGCTGGAATGAGAGTATAGTTCCTAGCCATATCGGCCAAGAAAATCACAACCTTTTATTTTCTGTTGGTCTTAATATGCAATATAACTATAGAAGAGTCAAGTTTTAAATAGGAAAAATATTGAAACTCTTTGGTCATTTTTGAGCAAGATGCTAATGGTCTAATCTGATTCAATGATCTATGCTAAGCTACAGCTAAAGTGTTACCATCAGACCTGAAGATCTTATATACCTTAATCAGTTTGTTAGTTAGAATAGACACACATTTGACCCAACCAATGTAAAAATAACACATTTGTATTACAGTATGTGTGAACAAGGAACACTTAAATGTTACACTTTTATGTTAAAAACTAAGATACTGTAATAAAGTGTGGCATTTTTACAAGCCTAGTGTTTGAAATCCTGCTCATTCTTGAAGCTTGGCTGTATTAAATAAATCAGAGTGTTGTTCTGAAATATATCCTAGTTCACCTTCCTACCAGAATTTTCCAGTGGATTCCTCTGGAATTCAGAGGACAGATTTAGAGAAATCCAAACGGAGATGTTTCACTTCCTGGAAAGGCTCAGTTAAGAAAAAAAATAGAAACATTACCTTGATTCAGAGGGAAATGGGATTTCCATACTCACATTATCTGACCCACATCTGTAGCCCTATATGCTTGGTCTGTTCTGGGGTGGCTGGGTCCGTCCGATCTTACTTGGCTGACCCTTTCACAGAGGCCACCGGGCAGCAGTCGCGACTCCACGGCCGAAATGCTACCAGCAGAACAACATTGTGCGTAGGTGTGACAGCCTGACCAAACCGAGCCTGGGCTGCTCGGACACAATGAGCCTACTGTTCCACACTCATTGAGCCATGAATACTCTCCAACAGAGGCTAAGGTACAGCAGACGTCACACATATTCTAGTCACTGAATATTTTATACAGAATGATTTCATGAGAGGGCTGTTAAACAGCCAAGATTGTCTCATTTTCACCTCTCTAGTGCTTTGTGACATGTAGTTAGACCTCTCACCTTCAGACGAGCATTGCCCAACACCCACTTCTTTCTGATATATAACAGGATTGTGATTAGTGGGCGCTGACGGAAGGGGGTTTATTAGCTAAAGAGTGAAAGGGGGTGGGGCGCTAATTGAAATGATGTCTGATGTGATAGCCTAATCTCTGTGGCGACAAAATCCACGCACACTTGCTAATTTCAATGACAGCTCTGATGTCACTCAGGCTTAGCTGACGGAAATAAATAACAAACGTCCCAGAGAATATTAAAACGAGAGAATGTCAGCTCGGCCATCGAAATCCATCTTGCGTAGCAGCCACCCGTAGTGCGAGATGAAGTGCCGCTCAATTGTCATGGAGACCAGACATGGCACCTCGTGGCCTGGGAAGACAGTCGCTGCGTGAAGATAAGGGCTTTAAATTCCTACGGCACTTTCAATTTGGGAGAATCTTGCTGATTTGACACCAGTTGTGCCGTGTAATTCATGGCCCCACATTCAAGGGCTTCAGGGGATTGTAGTCACTCAGGTATTGAAGGCTGTGTCTCAATTCCCATTCTGCTTCTCTATAACCTGAGCATGAATTTGAGTGCTGGAATGGGTTTTAACCACTAAACATTAGGAGACTGATTACAAGTCAAGTGTTAAAGTCACTGATTTTTTAAAATATTATTGCTGTAATGCATTTATTATATTAAGCAAGAGATATAATGTACATACACTACAGTTTACAAATGTTGGGGTTTAAAGTGCTACGTTTACTCAAATATAGGATGCATAAATTAATCAAAACTAAATATATTTAAAGTGTTAATCTGACGACTGAAGCAATAGCTGAAATAATAGCTAAAAATGTACTTTTCCATCACAGAAACAAAATACAAAACCACTATTTTAAATTGTACTAATATTTCCAAATACTATTGTTTTGACTGTATTTTATGAAATAAATGCAGTTTATGCAAAGTCAATAAGAGACTTCTTTAAAAAAAAAAAAAAAAATAATATATATATATATATAAAATGGTTTTGTACTTTACCACAAGAAAATATAATTGAACGAACTGTTCCTTTAAGGAACAAACAAGGCTTTATCTTTTTTGTATGTATATAATTTTGTTATTATATTATCTTATTTATATCTATGTATCTCATCTTATGTATATTTCCACTGTTATTCTGCTTTTTTGACATGTATGTTTTTACGTTCTTGTTTTTACTTTGCATTTTAGAAATTGAAAGTGTACTGGAATGATTTTGAAAATAGAGTAACCCCAGTAAATAAAAATGATTTAATCATATACTGATGTCATTCCAACTCACTCTAGATTTGTTTAATCATATAGCCAAATTGAAATGGTAATTTGTACTGTACATTTTCTCTGCGGGATCATATCAAACCATCTATCAACAAGTGATATTACTAAACAGGAACAAATGAGAGAAAATTGTGTGGCAGGACAGATCAGGTTCTGGAATGCTGCTCCAAAATGCTGGAGGCCTGTTGTCTCCTACCTGACTGACCTCTCTCCTGACCTCAGCGCCTGCCTATACAACAATGCCGTGGCATTTTGAGCACAGCGTACCTTTCTTCGGTGACCTCTCTTAAATTCCAGCTTTTAGGCAGGAATAGTAAGCTACTTATTCCTCACACTCATCTGGACTGGATTTTCCTTATCTGTAAATTACAGGAGACAGTCCATTAGGACCTGCAGCTTTTGCCTATTTACCATATTGATTTAAATGTGGATCCCAGTTTGACCCCCTGACCTGGTCACTCTCTCACGGAAGAATTGGACAATGATGTCATGCTTTGAAATTCGTCTTCCTGTTGAATTGTGAAGACAAAAGCAAACATGAACAGATTATCTTAGTTTACATAACCAACAATCATTATTCAAATATATATCATTTAAAAAGATAAATATATATGTGATGTCACATAGTAATTATATAAATCATTTTGTTTAGTAACATAGCATTTATTGCATTTTATTATCTTTTTAGCTTGATTTCTGGGTTAAAAGCAAGCTTTGTTTATTTTGTGAAATTTAGTCTAATTTATTTGCTTCGGTATCTTATGTACTGCATAAATGACTTAATTCATGTCGTTTAAAATGAAGGCCGAAAATAACAGAGTTTGAGTTTTGCTTCAGTGATACGTATAGTAAATTATTTCCCTCAGGATCCATAAAAAGTCTACCTATCTCTATCCTTTACCCTTTCCTTAATCGATAATACTTTAATAATTCAGGTCAGATATACTGAAAAAAAGAGGTTAAACGTTTTAATACAATTCAAATGCCAGTGGGGTTTAGCTTTTTTCTGTCCTGTCAAAGTAAAGAAGAAGGTTTGTGTGAGGGGATTTTTATTTTAGTCTTGTAGCACAAAAAAAAAATCAGCAACAGAGGGAAGACAGAAAGTTTGAGGCTAAAGGAAAGGGTCCAGACAAAGCTGTGTGTTTGTGTGTGAGGGGTACAGCGGATGGCCAAAAAAAAAACAATGTCTGTGTCTTTCTCAGGTCTACAGAGGTTCACTAAACATTCCTCACAGGCAGGGGGAGGAAGAGGGTAAGCTTATTAACATAAGAACAGAGTCCTCAGCCAATCGGCAGCAGGGAGAGGGAATGTCAGGGTTGAGAAGGAACTGGGAGGGTGTCAGGTTACCCTGAGCATTCTTCCCTCCTCCTTTTGCCTGAGAGGGAGGGAGCGAGAGAAAGCACAGGACAGACGCAGAGAGAGCAAAAGAGAGAAGTATATGGGACAGTCTCATTCTTGCCCTCTGACATCACGGAATTGGAGTATGTGTTAGAAGCTGCCCGGACTTTCTGCCCGACGGAGACGCGGAGAGATTTGACAAAGAGCTGGACGGTCCGAGGGAGTTTTCAACAGGGGTCAAATCTCAGGCAGTTAAGTGCTGTCTGGAGTCCCAGAGACTCACACAGCGGGGCTGAAAATGAATTATCTGGTGAGTGTGTTTGCTGTTCTCATTGTTGTGTGAACGCTTTAAGTTGGTTATGCTAAATGCGCTCGGGAAGTATATCTGGAGTGGATGGTGAAGTTTAGTCTTAGTGGACAGAGGAAAAGCAGGAGACGCATATAGCATGTTTTCTTTATGGTTTCCTTAGTTCTTCTACTTGACTTCTTAAACGTTTATCATTTTAAGGTGTTTATGACAGCAACAAATCAGAACAAGTAATAAATGAGATAGTAATGATTGTTGTAACACTTCACAAAGAGGTCAGTGGCAAAATCGGTGAGTCTGAGGTTTTTAAAAATGGCCTTTTCTTAAGGAGCAGTGAGTTTTGAAAGCTTAGTAGAGAGTGTGAGAAAGCAGGCATAACGGGGGAAGAGTGGAAGGAAAAGGAGCCCTGCCGCTGTGAGCTTCTCTGCTGACTCAGGAGAAAGCTGAAAGATTAAGGTTTTATGGAAAGAAGCAGGGGAAAGAAGGAGGGAGAGAGGAAAAAAGAGAAGGAGAGAAGAACAGTGTGAAGTGACGGGCCCAAGCATCCGTTCTTTGCCATTGTCTGAAAGTACTGGCTCTCGTTCAGCTTGTAAGAGTTTAGGAATGACACAATGCTTTGGTATTTGGACGTGAGAGTTAGGCTGTACTGTATTTCCGACTGTGAGGATGATGTCTGAATGCTGAGATTCCCCCCCTGCAGGGGCTGGGATATTCCCCGGTCATAAAAATGGACTTTGAACTGGTTATGGTCAATTATTAGTGGACTAAATATCATTGCATTGACAACAGATGATTACTGAGTGTTTAAAGAGTCGAGAAGAGTATGAATGTTATTTATTTTGTATTTAAATTCCAAGACATTTCCGTTTTCAGTTTTATAACCAGAGTAAGTTTATACTGAGGTGGTCCGTGATGAAGGAGGTTGTGTAAAGATGAAAAGTCGTGTGCTCTTGTGAGTGGGCTGATGACTTGTTGAGATCACTGTTGAGTTGAAGTAACCAGGCTGAATCAGATGCTAAGTTAAGAATGTTGAGTCATGTTGCGTTAGGGATCAAATAAGCGAAAGACCCCTTCTTTAGAAGACAGCTGAGTAACCTGAGCCCATCTCCCCCATGCATCGCCTCTGTGACTCAATCCTGACTCACCCTCCAGCTCTCGTGTTTAGGAGGGAGGAATTCCCCATGGCTGACCTGAACCCATGTCTCCTGGGGGGTCTGACAGACAGGACTTGCTTCTCATCCTCATTATCCTCATAATCATGCACACATGGATGTCAGCATCAAGGTGTGATGATCTGAGACCAAATTTAATCCATGTGATGCCTACATATTGTGGCCCAAAAGTAATTCAAGTGTTTAACCAAGGTGGGATAAGAACCCATCTAATTAAACCCATTAAACCAGCATATGAATGCTTGCTGGACTTAGCTGGTTTAGGCTGGTATTATCTGGTTTAAGTTTAACCAGAAAGGGCCAAAAACTAACCTAAGGCCACCTAATTGGGAACAACAAAGACCAGCCAATGTTGGTTTAAGGCTTTCTTTCCAAGCAGGGTTTAACCTCGTATCTGTCCAAGAGATACAATTGAGAATTCATTTGTGATCTTTCTTTCCTTTGGGTCTTTTTACAACCCTGTCCTTCATCTCATTGAACATGGGAGGCAGATATTGTTTAGCTGCCAGAGTTTAAAGCGAGTATGTGTCTCTCCTCTGAGCGTTGTAACAAAGCATGAGAAATAACCTATAGTAGCTTATTTCAAAGACTTGGAGCTCTTCAAAGAAAAATCATCAAGGGTTTCCAATACAATTGTGAGAGCAGATAATGAAATCACCGTCATGTTTTCAATAGCTATGTCTTACACTGTTTGCAGTCATGCACATTCCATCTGAGAGCTCCTCTTCCTGTCTTTGTATCTCAGGCCTCCTTGAGTTTATGGCCTCGTCGCTGTTATTGAACTTGCAGAATGACTGTTTGAGGTCGCACTGGAAAGGAATCATCGAGTTCCATTGAAGCCTGTCATTTCTGGATTTATTATTTGGGATCGGCAGGATTCTGGACGTGCTTATGCAGTGATGAAGGTCCTTCGCTCAGGGTGAAGAGTAAAGAGTGTTTATAGCACACGCTGCAGTCCTTACAAAAATTCCCGGTGTCCTTGTTACAATGGTGTTTATCTCTTTTTGACCGCCCAGCACTGTAAATCACAGCATAAAGATCGCACATCAGCATTGTGTTGCCGTAGAAAACCATTGGCAGTAAACCAACACTTAGTCGTAGCCTGTAGCTACAAGAATCAGAGCTGCTTTTTCTTTTTGAAGAGGGTGTTACAACTTCACCCTGCCAGGAAAGGAGGGGCATGGGAGGTGTCTCTGTGCGTTTTCCAGTGAAGACAAGTGAAACGGATGATGGATGAGTGATGTTAAGTGCACATAGGAATGCAGTTGTGTTTGTAGGATTGTGTGATTTTTTTTCTGGCTGTGAATCACAGTATGGGATGCACTAATCAACAGTGGTGTCTGCATACGTGCGTTAGTGCTGACTGTACTGAGAACATGAAATTAAAAAAGACATACTTCACTGTGTGAAAGCGTGACTGTGTGTCTGGTGGGGTGTGAGGTAGGCTGAAGGTATGGAATGTGTGCTAATATCTAAGTTGATGCTGTGGAATGTGTTAGGAATGAAAGGATGGGCCTAAACTTGCACTAAGAATGCTACAAACACACATGGATATTTCTAAACGTGTCACACCAAAGATTTCAAAGAAGGATAATGGAGGATGCATACTCTGCTGTTCAAAAGTTTGGGGTCAGAATAGTGTAGCGGCAGCTGAAAATATAGCTGTCACAGAATAAATAGTATTTTTAAAATATAAAAATAGTTGTTTTAGTGGTATTCATTTTTCATAGTATTATTTTTTACTGTATTTTTGTAATTAATAAATGCAGTTTTGGTGAGCATAAGAAATTTTAAAAGTTATAATTTAAATAAAAAAAAAGAAAAACAAAAAATCTTATAGAAGTTTTTAAATGGTAGTATGCGTATATATATATATATATATATATACTGTAGTATTTGTCATAAGTACTATTACATTTTATTATGAAATTCACAAATAGGGTAAGAACCCGTACAAAAAATAATAATAATAATAAAATGTTCCAAAATGCTTCACTGTTAATCATAATATGCCTGAGAATATATATAAATCATATTTCTCTGCCTTTGTGTCATAAACTGTGAGTGTATCATCTGTTACTGTCTGTTTTCTGCTTAGGTTTGTACACACACTCAAACTAACGATTAATTATGTGCCTCCCAGCCTTGCTCTTTTCCTCCGCAGTACTGTTGTTGGTGCTCAAGTCTGGTCTTGTCTCTTGTAAGCTCACCTATATAGTAAAAATAGAGCAGGCCACCGGCCCACTGTTTATCTCTGCCATCAACCTTCTGCTATTGTCTTCCTTTCTGTTGAGGTTTTCAGGTCCTGTCCTGTAAATAGAGCAGGTTTGTGCCCCACTTACATATTTCCAGCATGCTTTAATACCCTAAAGGAGATATTCATTCGATTCATATACATTGAAGAGATGTAGACACTGTTTATTGTGACCTTAAAGGGATAGTTCTGTCATTGTTTACTCTCTCTCAAGCTACTTACGTTTCTGGATGGAGAAGTTTGTACCAAAATCTTTGGAACAGCATGAGGGTTAATAAATGATGACAAAATCATTATTAGGTGGTCTGTTTCTTTGTGACCTTCTTTCCATGTGTGTGTGTTTGTGTGTCATACACGACTAACACAGCTGATAGCGGCAAGCGTCCAAACATACATCTTGCTGTATGAGTCACATCTCAGTCTCAGCTCTGATGACTATCGCTGCTGTCTGATACAGCGTCTGCTCCCTGTGTGTATGTCTGAAAATGTGTCTACAACAGCGTACCATCCAAAACTCCACCCACCTTATAATTACTCCAGCCAACCTGCTACTTATGCAACCAGTAAGCCCCTCAAAATAACAACCTGACCACAGAATAACACCCAAACTCATGTATAGACGGGAGAATTTAGAAACCTCTTATATGTTCTGGCAACACAGCTCAGATAAAATATCTAGCTTTTGTTCTTGTTTGGTCAGGCTCAGGTGTCTTATGCGAACGACAAAACAGAGACGGCCTTGTTTTGTCTGCTGCTCCCATCTGCTTTTAAACCAATAAAAACTTTTGATGAGGTAGGGAACGTTTTCTCCCAGAGCTCAGGAGGTGGATGTGTGATGAGAATAGACCTGAGACAGATGAGACTCTTTAATGTGGTGTGAATGAAAACCAGGCCGTGAGGGACAAAAGTACAGCTTGTTCGAACTGTACCTCAGTGACGATCATTCACTCAAGTGAAATATGTGAATATTTTCAGAGTTTCAGTTAAACGATGAGTGCTCAGGTGCACAGCTTCTCTTTCATTTGTGATCACACTGCACTGATATTCAAATTCTGGTTGTGTTTTTTATGTGTAGATTATGGTATTTTATGTCTTGTTGTCATATTATAAGCTTTAAAATCTGATAATATAAAATAATAAATAATATAATAATATTAAAATAATGTAATAATAATTTACATTAACGATGAATTGACATGACATCAACTGATATGGCTACAGTATATTGTGCTTTCCGTGAGATGACCTGTAGCTATTTAGAGGTGTTCGTATACTGTCTCCATACCCTTGAAGCTAATGGGCTCACACACACTCACAGTAACACACAAAAAACACTACCTGCCCCCACTTTGCTAACTTTACTAGTGTTTGTCCCATGGGGTCGTGTAGAGGCACCAGACAAAAGCTGTTCAGCCCCACCCCCCATAACAATACAAACACACACACTCATTGACCTGTCTGTACAGAGCGCGCTCCAGCAGCTGCCACATTACCTCCTGTTCAGTGGCTCTGTCTCAATGAAGCTCTCGGCCCCTTCCTTCCTTCCTTCCCTCCCTCACTCGCAGGTCCACATCCCTCTTTCCTCTTCCCTCCATCCTGTGGAATTCTCTTTCATTCTCATCATTTCCATCTCTGTCAGTTTTATCCCCATTATTGAAGAGAGCGTTAACCCAGAAATTAAAGTTTTGGTATCATTTATGGTTTGTTCACACCAAGGACCATACTTGATAACTATAACTATAAAATTTTAATAGTCACATCACAAATGTAATAACAACAGAAGAACGATATTGTTGGAGTGAATGTTTTTTTTCCACGTAATGAGTGCTAAAAACATTGACAGCCAATCCACCCAGAGCTTGACAGAACTCTAATATTATTATAGTTGTCTTTATAGTTTTCTTTCTTGGAGTGAACTAGCCTCAAGTAATTTTAAGTGTCATTGTTTAAAAAAAATATGCAAAAATGATAATAAAACGGCTTAGTAATTTGACAGCCTCATTCATATTCTTTATCTGAAACGAGTGACCAGTATATTCTTTAAAAAGTCATACGGGTGAGTAGCTAAATGATGACAGAATTGTACATTTTTAGGAACAATTTAAGCACGTGGCCTGCTAAATGCTCCCGCGCTCATGACCCTTTTAAATGCAAATGGAAGAACGTTTTGTCCTTCGGATGATGAGTTTCCTTTGTTCTCCATTCTCTTCCTCCATCTCCTTTATCCTGTTTCGTTGTCTTTCTCTCGAGATAATAAAGTTAAGCATCAGTCTCTGTCTGCTCGAGCCACAGGGAAAGTGTTTGACCTGAACTTTTCCATGGTGATCATCGCCAGGGAGAAATGAAGCGAAGCTCACGTCATCCCCTCATCTCACACAAGTCCCTTTACTATTTCTCAAACAATGCCTTGATAACAATGTTGGCCAGTAAGAAACTTACAGCAGCGCTGTAGTGTGCTAAAACCTTGCTATAATGCTATAATGTGTTTATATTTACTTTTTTCGCAAAGATTTATAGTCGAAAAAATGCTTAGTCCTGAAATGTCTCTCGTTTTCATATTGCACTGGGAAGGCTAAAAATAATAATGATTTTAGAGAATCATTTAATTCATATATGATTTAATTATTCTTTTGAGGAATAGCATTCTGTGGCAAAATTGCTAAATGCTATTGTTTGTTACAGTGTTTTTTATTTTGGTTATATAAATTACACTGTTTCTAGTCTTTATCAGTATTTCATGGTGACAGATAATTAAAAATCTGTCACCATAATTAAATTAAAGCTAGTGTAGAGACAAAATGATAAACCACATACAACCAGCATCACATGTACTGAAATGGGTCTTTGTAAGAATCAGTTAGAAAGACTTATGCAAAAACAGAAATATTGCTATGGCTAGCTACTTTTTCAAAAGTTTAGTTTAAATGCAGCTTAACTGCTTTTAGTGATGAATAGCTCCTAGTATTTTCAAAGCAACTTCCCATTACTGCTTGATAAATGCAGATGTACACCAAAAAACACCCTTGAGAAACCGACTCATTTTCAGTTATTGTTTAATGCACAGCGCTTTACTGTTTTACTTTATAATTGTCGGAGATGCAAGGTGTGATTTATCCTGGGCTGTGAAGATGCTAATAGATCCATTGATCAATAGTCAAATATTCCCATCTCTTGTTATTTTCCTTCATTTATTCTCCTGCTGTTTTGTCTTAATGCTGATGTGCATGTGTTCTCCTGTGTACATTCCCAACAAATGAGAAAACATTCACTGTCACTGAATCATCGACTCGCCCTTACATGTAAACCCCTGTGAATCACTCCCTGAACGTCCTGTGTCCTGATCGACAGAGACTGAATTGTGGAGAGACCGAAAGAGACAGACAGAGAAGCTTGGCATACTTTCTGTAATGGAGGCAAAGTTCAACAGCTTGTGATGTCATCAGTCCTCTAGAGCCTTTTTTCTTGGCAGGAAAATATTCTCATGAAAAAAAGAGAGCGTAGAATAGCCCAGAAAGCACATAGCACTACTTTTCTGCTGCAATTTGCTTCCACTTTTCGAAGGCAAGTGAGATAAGTAGGCTGAATCAAGACAAAGACATCAAGTCACAGGAAATTCTTTTCCGAGGGTTTCTATCCAGTTGCAGCAGCAACAATGGCAATCATCTAATTAATTTATTCATTATTGTCAGCCCAATCAGGAATGATGTAAGTTTATTCCAGCTCTGAAAGAAATACTGAACCTCAGTATGTTTTTCAGTACATAGTCAGAGCTAGGGGAGGACAGACCAAATGTATTTATTTATAATACATTGTATGATATATTCATTTTTGATTATTCACTTTAATTTAATTTTATGCAGTAATTTCTATTTTTTACAGTCTAATAAAAATGACATATTCCATGAATATATATTTTTTTGGTAATGAGAAAAATGATTCATTACTAATCAATATTTGTGATTGTTCACCAGTTTGAATATCAATGCACCAATTGTGACATTTTCTTGTAATCCTGTAAACAACTAAACCTGTTTTGTGTTGTGCCTTTGCTTTATTATTAACATATTTTCTTTTTAAACTGAAATGTTGGATGGGACACGACATATATTTGTTACACTAATATTTTTATTTTTGAAGATAATAGCCAATACGCTTTAGTTAGGTTCCAGCTAGTATTATGAGGATTGTCCTACTTGTTTTAGAATGTATTTATCTTATGGAAAGTATGCAGGAATCATCATTCATATTTCATGATATATCCCTCCACACACATATACAGTATATATAGTAATGAAATTTAGATAGGATGCAATCCGATAGACTTAATAACGTCATATCACATTGCGCAGCTGATTGGTTCTTTTTGTATCAGCGGCTAATGAGCTCACTTCTCATCATTTAAATACTTGGCTAGTGCTTGATGTAGCAGTTACAGCATGCCTCAGAAACCTTCCACCTTCCCCTGTATAGATCTGCTACAGGGTGATTTCATATATATGTGCTGTGCAGCAGCAGTATTTCTTATATGATCACAGCAGCATGTTGTGGATGTATTGGCAGTAACAAAATCACTATTTGTTGACGAAGAAATCCTACTGTTGACTCTGAAAGACTCTAAAAGAATGGCTTAAACTGTCTCTGTGGAAAAACCCATGGAGTTAATGAGCTCTCTCAGCTGGTCTGAGTGCTTCTCATTATTTTGCCATTATTATTTTGTGTGTGTGAGTTTTAAATGGATAGAGGGGGCTGTGAAGGTATGCATGCATGCATGCATTTGTGCGTGTACATTCACACATTCCTCCGTCTATACGCGCATCAGTGTTCTATGCGTGTATGCGTGTGCCAGCACTACATGGTGACATCTCAACCAGCTGCTCGCAGGCAGTAAAGCCTCTCGGACGCTATTGTCTCCAGCCTCGGTCTCCTCCGGCTTTAAGGGAGACACTACAGGGACTGTCCCTCACCCGGGCAGCACAGGCAGGGCATTCATCTGTCAGATATGCCCTTCGTGAGCCTCTCCTCACTCTCCTCCAGCTCGGAGCACAGAGACAGCATTCATCAGAGAGCCGCCGCTCTCCACACAGACCTTTAAAACACACAGGGTGGGATTCACGCAGAATGAATTGCGCCCGCTGATAGCGTGCTGTCTGCGTTGTTTCAGCACTGAACGATGCAAACAAGGCCAAAAAATGTTGCACTGAGCGCAGTTTGTATGGCACAGTTCCAGATATTGTGGGCACTGAGGAGGTTCTGTGTACAGAGGTGCATAATTAGCATTATACCACAGGGATCCTGAAGGAAGACTTAGCCGCAGGCTGTGGCTGCATCTCATTTCACATCACCTACTATCCCAGATTTTATGTTAAAAACAGAAGGACAGAGGTGCTTGGATAATGTACTATTTTCATTGAGGATGTGATATCAGATTTTCCAGTAGAAGTTCCAGTGGCAAAATGTATGTTGTATACATTCTCAAAATACACATTGCATATACACATACAGTGAAGTACAGTAACAAACAAAAATGTCATTTATTTTTTAAAAGTTTTTAAAAGAAGTCTGCATTTATTTAATGAAAAATATAGTAAAACAGTAATACTGTGAAATATTACTACATTTCAGAGTATTCGCTTTCTATTTTTAAATAATTTAAAATGTACTTTATTCCTGTGTTGGCAAAGCTGAACTCTTCAGTGTCACACAATCCTTTAAAGTTTATTATAATATGAGTTTGAGGCATAATAAACATGTTATGTTTCTCACAGTAATGAATACAAACTAAAAGGCACGGTCAAAATTCACAATGCAATCTGTTTAATAAATACCAATTTGCTTCGGCACCATGATGCATGAATTGATGCCTCCAGTCCGAAAAGAGTTTCCCACTGGTAATCACAACTTTGTGATGGTGTTCATGCAGAGCTCATCTCGTAAATACGATCGTTCCTACATGACTCGAAGGCAGCGTGTGTCCTGACAGGGGAGGTCTGTTAGTAATCAAACACCTGCTGGCTATCTGCAGTGAGGCATCAATCACCTGTGAGCTTGAGCTCAAAGCTCTCGCAAACCACAGTGAACTCATGGTAGGAGAGCAGAAGACGGGGGTGTGAGGGGGACATGGAGCTCTCTGTGTTGGAAATTAGCCATTCTGTACTGTTCTCCTGCACAAAGACCCTCCACTGAATCACTCAATAGCAGAGTGATATATTTGGCCTTGATTGAAGCTAAACTAGTCTATTCTTCTCTTTTTCCCCCCCTTTAACAGTTGTAGAGGGTTTCCGCTGCGCCCAGTGAACGATCACAATCAGCCAATCAAACACCGTGATTTTGTTGAGAGGACAGTGATGGAGTACGGCTGGTTGACTGTGGCTTTATTAAGGTGGCTTGTAGAGCGGTGATACACGTGTCTATTGGAACTGTGCCAGCGCTCTTATGCCAGAGAAAAGGGGGTTGTACTGGTCCAGGGTGCCGAATTGCAAATATTTGTTTAAGTGTCAAAGACCAGCCACACGTGTGGGTGGCATTGTAAACGAGAGGACAGATGGAGTACATGGTGTGTAAATGTGTTGGGGAGAGGTTTAGAGCAAATAGACAAAATGTAAAAAGCAATGGGGTCACAGACCCTTTGTTTGCACCTGCTATTATGATCTTGGGTGATCTGATCACAAATGGTCTTTAATGTTGTAACTATAAAAATCAATTATTATGTTGATGTTTTACTGCATGTTGAAAATCAAAAAGTTTAAAACAAATAAAAAAATATAAAAAATGAAAAGGCTGTTCAATTTGTATATATAATTCAACTTTTGTATTTCAGTAGATGTTCTTTTGAATTTTCTAGTTATCATAAAAAATATATCAACTGTTCTGAAGCTGTTTTTAACATAAAAAACTATAAGAAATATTTCTTAATCACCAAATCAGCATATTAGAATGATTTCTAAAGGATCACGTGACACTAAAGACTGGAGTAATGCTGAAAATTCAGATTTGCATCTCTTAAATAAATAAAATTTAAATATATAAATAGTTATTTTAAACTGTAATAAATAGTTTTACTGTATTATTTGAGCAAATGCAGCCTTGTGAACATAAGGGATGATCCTGGTGTCATACGAGATCATTTGTGAAACATCTCTTTCTCTCTCCTCTCTTGTAGAATGTGTTGGCAAAGGCCCTGTATGACAATGTGGCGGAGTCTCCGGACGAGTTGTCCTTTCGCAAGGGTGACATCATGACCGTCCTGGAGCGGGACACGCAGGGGCTGGAAGGCTGGTGGCTTTGCTCGCTACACGGCCGTCAAGGCATCGTTCCTGGCAACCGGCTGAAGATCCTCGTGGGCATGTATGATAAACAGCAACAGCAGCAATTACAGCAGGCAATGAGCCAAGCAAGCCCAACCCAGAGCCATCTCAACCTGCCTCAGAGTGCCTACAGCAAGCCTCCCCCTTCGTCCCAGTACACGGCCATGCACCCTGCCTTCTCCTCCAGCTCCACTAACTCAACCAACCCAGATGGCGTGTACATGCTCCCCCCCAGCCACGGTCTGCCCACCCCCTCCAGCCTTTACCAGGTGCCCACTGGCCCCCAACCTCCACAGCCCCAACCCAAAGCTCCCGCTGTGGCACAAAAGCAAAGCCAGGCACAGTACCCTCCCACCCCACAGGATGTCTACCAGGTGCCCCCCTCCATTAATGTTCCAGGCCAGGACATCTACCAGGTGCCTCCCACTGCAGGTGGGCCGTGTCCAGGGCAGGATGTGTACCAGGTGCCACCTTCTGTAAACCAATCACAAGACATTTACCAGATTCCCCCATCAATAGAGAGGAGCTGGGACTCTCCCAAACCCATGGGGAAGGTAGGGAATGACTGATTTGCATAGACATATGTGTTACACATTTTCAGACATGTACTTTCATTACAAACAGCAAAAACCAAAAGAAGATGAGGTTTTATTTAATTAAATTAAATTTTATTTTATTTTTAAAATTAATTTATAAAATCAAAATCAGTGCTTTTTAATTTCTTACACTATATGTTCTATTTTATTCATTTATTATTTAGTTTTTTATTTATATTATTTATTATTACTGTATTTGTGGAACTTATTTTACCTCATATACTACACACATATACTACACTCACATTTATCTTTTTTAAAATATGCTCAATTTCCTGTTATTGACAATACATTGGTATGTATTCTAAATCTAAAATATGTTATATTTGGGAAGTAAACCAACAAGTAAACAGCATTTAAAGTTGGCCCTGGTCATATACAAGGACGCATGATATCTTAGAAGACACGCAGTACAGGAAGACGAGAGAAATATACGCAGAGGGAAGGAGGGTGTGATAGACGGTCATAAATAATGCAGAGTTTGATAACGCCAGTGACCGTGGGCAGCACAGAGTGAGTAAGCAGGGGTTTTTTGAGTGGTAACTACAGGTTGAAGCTGTGGGCAGTGATGGTCCCTTGAGAGAGCGTTGCAGGCCACTCTTAGGGCACTGAGCCATATGCCACGACTGCCGCAGCGACGGGGGAAATGAAGTGTAAAGATGGAAGGATGAAGTGAGGAGAGGTTCAGCTCCAGACCTGCTCAATGTTAGCCACCTGTCAACTCTTCTCTACCTACAGACATAAAGATGAGACGTGACTCAGGGTCACTGGTTCTGGTCAACGTGACATGGTTACATAGATATTTAAACTATAGCATGTTAATGAGAAGCTATAATGTTAGTGTGACCACATCATTACTTACTTGATGATTATATAACAAACAGCTGAATGTGGTCAGGCAGTTTCAACCACTATGACAGTAACATGCTCTTTGTGTGGAAAGTTTCCACTGCAGAAAAAGTTCTGTGGCGGCACCTTAGTACAGTAAAGGTATTGTGTTATACAGGGTTCTCACGGTTCTAGAAAATATATGAAATTTAAAAGATTTAGTAAAATATACAAACTGGGGTTTGTTAGGAAACTGCAGAGGGCTTGTGGATTAATAGATATAATTATAATAATTCATAAAAATGTTACATTTAATAAACAATCGATACATAAAAACAATCCAAATTTTATTAAGTGACTAAAAAGTGATATTTTATGTTTAATTCATGTCATGTGACCATTTACCCAGAGATGTAATGTGACAGAGAACCATGAATGAGCAAATGTGTTGGAAAATTATTTTTAGTCAAAGGTCTTAAAAAAAAGTTTACTGTCAATATAAATATTTATAGTTATGATATTTAGCTGGAAATTGCTCTTTGGGGGTTTATTATCTACAAAGTGATAATAAAAATCCTTATCTAGTGGAATACCAAGGTATTACCATGGCATGTACATTTATTTCCATTTAATTTATTTGTTTTAAAATGGTTGGCGCGTTTTTCTTCAACAGTTGTTATCCAGTAAGTTTAATTAATCCTAAAAAAGTCAATGAAAAGTAAATGAAAACCATTCTGACCTTGGAGTCTGCACCATTCAAAGGCGAGACAAGATTGTTATTCTTCACATTTTATAAGCGGTTTAAGGTTTAGCTCAGCTTTGATTTGAGGACTTTTCATTTATTTTTGTCTGTCCTCAGCTTTGGGTTTTTTCCTTTACCATATTCACTTTGTACAGAGTCTAAGAAAACCAGCAATTCATTGCCTCTGGTGTCATACGAGTAGCTGACAGCCAGTTGGAAGTTGGTAGAGTCTGTGCAGCAAACCCAATGGATGGAGGATCGATACTGATGGCAGTGACCCAAGAACTTGCTAACACCCTGAGTACTGCAGTGAGGGGACAGAAATGGTGTGGATCAGTAGTCAGGAGTGCAGTGCTTACGTTCTTTAGGGTTTGCCACTGTATTGAAGCCAAAGATAATGCAATCTTACGTCTGCTTCCAGATCACAGATACAATCTCTCATGGCAGTTCTCCATTTCTGAACACTGTTGCTAGAGCAGTTTGAGAAGGAAAAGACTGAAACCGAACTAGGAACACAGGACTTTTATTATCATGTCTTTCCGTGATCCTTCTCAGAAAAATTTGCAATGCTTGTCTTGAGGTTTTCCTTTCATGTGGTTTAAGAGGGGAGATGCTGAAGTGTTTTCTCCTAATGTCCTCTATTATGATTACTTGTCCTTGTGCCCACATTCCCTCTACCACTGACAGTTTTTCATTATGTGATAAGAGTTCCTGTTGAGAGAGGAGAGGATGGATACACGTCTTCACACACGTAGACACACTGAAAAGACCTTTATAATCTTGATCTATTTAATAAAAGAAGGTGTTTCAGAGCAGAAATACTCCAGTTGGTTATTTTTCTCAAGGTTTGCAACAAACCGATCAATCAATTAATCAAATGAATTATAAACAACAAAACAAAATAAAACTTTTGACTGTATTTTATTGATAAGAATTTTACAAGCAGTAGCATTTAAACTTATAATCAATAACATACAGTCAGCCTTTGTGGCTTATAAGGGTTTTTTTGTTTTTTCAAAGAAATTTATACTTTTATTGAACAAGAACAGATTGTTTTGATCAAAAGTGACAGTAAAAACATTTATAATTGTATAAAATATTTGTATTTCCATGAATTGTTCTTTTTAACTTTGTAATTATCATAGAATCCTGAAAAAAATGTCCTGTGGTTTTCACAAAAATGTGAAATAAACAGCACAATCAACATGTTAGAATAATTAGGACAATTGTACACCAAATATTGGATTAATTGCTTCTGAAAATTCAGCTGTCACCCAGGAAAAAATATTATTTTTTTTTTTACAAATATTTCAGAATATTACTGTTTTATTGCATTTTTTTATTTATAAACACTGCAGTAGTGAGCATAACAGATTCATCAAAAACATTGAAAAATCCTACCTGCCTTAAACTTTTCAGCTGTTGAGTATATATTAACTATAACAAGATAAATAATAGAATATTTAAAAAAAATATTTCTCAGTGATTATTACTGATGTGATTCACTATAAATTCACTTTGGGATCATGGTGTAGTTCTTTAGTGGGAATTTGGCTATGAATTCTGAAGTAAATATGATTTTTGCTTAACTGTGCTAACCCAGCAGTAAAAGGAGTTATGTGATAATGGTGGATGGGGTCAGGGTTAGGACTGAGGAATTGTGATAAAGCAGCTGGAACAACTGAGCTGTGTGTCACATCAAAGACATGCGCAGGCAGGGTGTGTTAGCACACGACACACAAAGCCCCAGCACGCTCCTCCAACAGCCAGGAGTTTAGTACTGTCTGAATGAATCATCATCAACTCTCATATATGAAAGTCATTTCTGCCTCAGAGTAAAGAAATAAAGATAATTGTGTAATTAAACATTAAAACAATAAATAAAATATCCATAATTCCGAGAAATGCTGTCCTAGATACCATATTGGAATTGAGCTGTCACAACCGTTTGCTATGTTGGTTTGGTTTCTCCCACCATTTCATTTGATAAGAAGCTGTGTCTCAGTGACTCACATCAATAAAAATTCGATAAGATTGAACCTTAAACATTATGACGTGCTTCATCTGTAAATATGTTTTTTACAAAATGAGACCGGATGTGACCTCCAGCAAGAATAAGGTTTGCACATGTTTGTGACTCACCACTTCTAAGACTCACCCTGCTTACACATTAACCAAAGTGAGCTTACACTATCAACTCAAGTTGCACATTGACCATTAGAGTAAATAAAACTGACGGATGAAGAAAGATTTGAGCCTAAGCTTGTTCATCCGGTTTGGGATCACGTGAGGGTGTCGCAGAGAGGTTTGTGGGTGAGGTGTTTAGCTCTATTATGGATGCAGTCGAATGGACAGTGAAGAGGGGCAGCAGAGGTGGAGAAAGAGTCTTGGCTTATCTCTTTAATGGCTCCTGCTATAGCCATTCAGTATGCTGGACAGATAGCCGGGTTTATTAGGAAACAGTGCGCTGGGAAACAGGAACGGGGAGATGGCAAAGGCTAGATTGAGATTCTGTGGTTGGTTTGCCGCACTGCCTGTTCTGAAAGTAAATGTGTAATCTTTTGAGACTTAGTTGAGGCTGCTCACATGATCAGGTGGGAAAGAGGAGGTTGAGGGAGGATGTGCCAGCGTGGCTTATCTATAGGACCAGACAGGTAGCGTTTAGAGGAGAGAGAGGGAGGGGAGAACATTGGGAGGAGAGAGAATAAAGGAAGACCAGAGGGATCGTAAGATCCATACTCCATCTAGACAACCACAGAGCTACAGCAGTAAGGAGAAACACACCAGTTTAACATCTGCTATCATAATGTTATCAGTGTGTTAAGCAATGTTATCAGTGAATTCCAAGCATCATTTTTATAGCATTGAAGTGCGCTGCAAAAAAAAAAAAGTACAAAAAAGGAATGTTATTCCTGGTCATTCCAGACAAAAATGAGCCATGGTCTGTCTTCTAGACACATTAGCAATTCCTCACCAAACCGAAGGTTATTTATTTCAGATCAAATCTTTTGCTTTTGTGCACCCAAGAAGTATCTACAATTTTTTTATATATATTTATATATTCTTTATATATTTTTATTAATGCTGTCAAATAATTTATTAATCGTGAGTTTTTGTTCACATAATAAATGTTATTTTTATGTATATATAAATACACACATATGTATATTTAACAAAAATATGTTAGGTTTATATATTAAGTATATTTATAAATAATATTAATGATATGAATATAAATATGCACATGTAAATATTTTCAACATATACTGCATATGTGTGCATTTGTATTTACATAATAAATATAGAATGCACACACCTTTTATTTTGTATGCGATAAATTGTTTGACATCTTTTATGTCATTTCTATGGCACCACATTAACTAAATATTGAAATAGTGATTAAAAATACTATTTTCTGCAGGCTTCCCTCAGTTTACCGACTGATTGAAGTTGCAGTTGAGTTTTCGTCTTGTGTCTATATTGTTATATACAGTGTTTTTTCAGTATTATTTCAATGCAGAGGGTATGGGAATGCTGCTGGGTGCTTGTGTGCATCTTGTGGGAATTTCCCTTTCTACTGCAACCCTCTCCCACCTCACATTCCTGAAGACCAGAGATACTCCTCCCTGCCTTTAGACGGCATTCAAGGCATCATGCTTTCTGGTTTGTTTTAGGAATCAGTTCATGGTTAAAAAATTTCAGCACTGCATTTTAAATTTTGATCAGATGAGGCTTGTTCAAAGCTTTATAATTGAAAATGCATATGCACATGCAATACACCATATTAAAGTACCAAAAACTTCTTACAGTTATAGTAATGTTACCACTGAAAATGTGGTTTTAGGCTCTCCATTTCACATTGCGCTAATTAGACTATTTTTTACATTCCACTATGCTACTTTTAAATTCTGAGTAAATGTGTTGATGGACGTCTAGTTCAGCTTGAGACCATGTTTTTTTCCATTTACTGTGCTTGCGTTTCATGTTTTTCAATGCAAAAATGTCCCTTAAGAACACCTCACACCTCGCATCATGATTCTTAGAATCGAGTGAATGCTTCAAATTAATTGATATAGAGAAATAGAGAAGCAGATGATTCATTAGTAAACTGGACATTCATGCCAAAAGGCGCTCTCTATTTCTCTCTGTTCCTTTATTTGATTTTTTCTGCTCTGTGAGTACCTCAGAATACTGAAGAGAGCGCTCTTAATGGTTGTTTAAATAGTCTCAGTTCCCCTCAGGGGCCAGTGTGTGATTTTAGGTTTGTATCTCTGGGCCTCACTGCAGTGCATTGTGGGCTTTTAAAGAGGGACTTTGATATTGGCCTCACATCACAGAGCATGAGTGAAGCATTGGCTGCTCCGGGGCACTGCGCCTTCCACGTAGCCTCATTACTCTCTCCTCAGACTGCACACGCTGACTCTGAATCAGCACATATCCACCAGCAGTCTCCTGTACATAGTAATGTGATGCTGCGAGTGTGTCTGAAGACGCCACGGCATCCATTACAAGCAGTGTGTCTGGGCTCAGTGCAGTGGCTGTGATGTGGCTTAGGCGGAAGAGAGGGAAAGAGAGAAGGACTAAAGGAGAAAACAAGTGCTGATGCCATGTTTCCCTTACAGCTGGAGGAGACGCAGGAAGTAGTGTGATGACTGGGCAGCTCTGAACACGCCGTGCATCTGGTGCACCGATGTGCTTTATTTATAATTCCCTGAGCTTCAGAGCTCAGTTGAAATCACATTGCATCCTTATGACAAATGCTGGGGAGTAACAAACTAAAAACAGAGGCTAATTAAACTACATTTTTCAGTAGCATGACAGAAGCCCCAATTTCTGCTAGCCTTAGCTGGTTTGCTGGTCTTCCAGTCTAGTCAGGCTGATTTTAGAGTGGTTTAACTTTCACTTTTTAAAACCATCTTAAACTGATTTAAAATGCAAAAAATGCAACTGCAACATTGTGATGCATGCACAGTCTCTAAAGTCTGATTTATTTGAGTTAAATGGTTCATTTATGCATGTTAACGGTCTGGATCAAAAATGATCCTCTCATTTTAGTTAGCTCTTAGTTCTCATTAATTAAATCATAATTAATTAGTTCATTTGTTCACTCTCTGTAGCTAAACCATGACCACTAAAACAAATTAACAACAAATTAGTACAATGTGACAACGACTGATCTAAAACAAGGGAACAAATGAATAAATCATGGCCATAAATTAATAATGTATGGCAGTAATTCATATTTATATTTATGTTTTCTTCCACATGTTATGTGGGGGATTTTATGCATTCTGTGTATTTATTATGTGTTCAGCATTAAATAATTTTTATGTATTTCATTTTGGGTAAAATGGTGTCATTCTAACTGATTGTTATTGTAATTGTAAGTTATTTAACTGCTTTTAGTAGCTTGTAGTTTAGCTAGCCACTTTTTTAAATGAGTAGCTAGACTGTAGGTGAACCACTTTATGAGTAGCTTTAAGCTTTATAAGCTGCAGCTTCCAAGTGACTTCTTCGAGGACACTTCACTGTCAGACACATCATGCGTCCATTTGGCGTTCACCTTCAGCCCTCGGGAGATCTTCGCTAGGTCAGTGAGGACCAGCGAGGGGTCTCTGCGCCCTGTAACCTTGAGCACAGCACTTTGCCAGTTAACACAGCCTTATAGCCACAGGTCGTGTACAATAGAGAATGAAAAAGACAGCATGTGTCTGTCTAAAAAAGACAAAATGCGACTCTTCCTAGCAGGATCTCCTCCATTACCTGCTGTGGACTCATTTTCTGCTCTGACAGCGTGTGCCGAGCGAGGGGACGGGAGATTGACAGCTGAAGGGAGCAGAGGAAAATGGCGAGATCAGTGGGACAGAATTAGCAGCCTGAGCAGCAATGGCGGGTGGAGCCGCGGGAGGAGGTTTTCTCTTCTCATGCGCTGTGTCCTGTCATTAACGTCCCCACATAGCCAGCAGCGGATCGAGGGGAGAGGAGGGTAGACACGGGCCCCTCAGCGTAAACAGCAGACCACTGCGAGCCTTTATTTGTGCTCCAGTGGCCTTCATCAAAGGGATGGAATATCACAGGAGGCCACAGGGTTCACTTACTGCAGGGAGTTGAAAGAACTGAAAAAAACACAGATCAGAGAGAAGAACAGGGGGCCTAATGGTGCCGCAGACTCATTTACTGCGTCTTCACACACGCTGAAGTGTACACACAACCTTTGCTCTGTATGTGTTGTCCATCAGTCTCTTATGTTCATGTATGTATGTAACAGTTTAAGGAGCCACAGCGTCAGATTTTAATTGGCTCGTGAAAAGCTAACTCTAGCACCACGGGATAAACTCATTGGTCACCACTTAAACCATCCCTGTGATGTTTTACATCTTTCCCTGAAGGCCAGAGTATACAATAAATTACAGCTAGCTGTAGTTGTAATGAAGAATTTTGGTCATTTTAGTACTTCAACATATTTTATTTGATCAACATTTCAGTTTTTGTTAATTTGTTTTTTCATGTAATGTTTATATTTAATTTATTTCACCTTTATTTTAATTAACAAATCTTTAATATATAGTTAACAGTAACAACACTGCATCCAAAATAACATCTTTTGTTGTACTTCTTTTTTGTTTGGCTGAACGGTGCCTTTAAATGCACTTTCATGGCTAAATATCTTAAATGATATCTCTTTTCAAACGTCTTTCACTTCCTCAAACATGCACAATGGTCTCAGGCAGGGACTAACCTTTGATCACTGGCCACAGGGACGGTGTGGTCTCCAAGGAGACACACTCATCTCGGTCTTATTAATAGGTGCTGCGGACAGGCCTGAATGTTGTGTTGCCAGGAGGGCAGGGGGAGAGGAAGTGTGTGTGTGTGTGTGTGTGCACAGAGGACTGCACATATGCTGTCTCAGTTATATGCGCTTTTGCAAACAGCATCGGAAAGAAACAAGAGAAAAGAAAAGGAAGAGCAGCGATATGAAACCGAGAAAGGAAATGCAACAACAGAAAGATATGCTGAGCTGGGCTGCCACTCATGCATACTACAGGTAAATTATTTGTGAGAAATAAAAGGGAGAAAAAATGTTTTACATAGTTGCTAGGTGGTTTAAGTGTAAGTTTGTTTTGTATTGTCCTAGCAAGTAGCACTAATAAATGATGGTTAAAATGTATCTTTAAGGGAGGTTTCACGCCCAGCCTAGTCATGGCAGCAATGTGGGGCATGTGTCAGACGGCTTTGGGATGCTGTTACTGGAGATCTGTGTGGATTAGTAACCGGGGGCTCACTGTCTCCAGGAGACCCTTGTCCGACCAGTCGTCCCATCACACACCCTCACATGTGGCACATGCCACATGGCACTGGCCCCAAGCCTAAACTCAGATTCACAAGTGTGAGCTAATTAGCCTCTGATTAATTCCACAGCAGAGGATGAGGATGGGTATATGGGCTATAAATCCACTAGCCTGCTTTTCTGTTTCATATGGGTTTTTCACACTTTGCTGCCACGGCTGTTAAGGTTTCGGGGATGCAGTTTCTGATCTGGGTCACCCGACAGCAATCTTTACTTAAAACCTTGTAAGTTTTGAGTTTTAACTGGCCTAATTTGAAGGATTAATTGTGTAAACTGTTTCATACTGAATTATGTTTTTGCAGCAAGGGAAACCTTTCCTCAGTATTGATCCAAACTATGTAATAAACTAAACATTATGAACCACAAAACCAGTTTGACTCACTCAGTGTAAATTTTTTTTCAAAATTGAGATTTATACATCATCTGAAAGTTGAAAAAAATCTGGAATTTGAGGGTTCCAAAAATTCTAAATATTAAGAAAATCGCCTTTACGGTTGTCCAATTTAAGTTCTTAGCAATTCATATTACCAGTCAAAAAATAAGTTTTGATATATGCATGGTAAGAAATGTACAAAATATTTTCATGGAATATGATCTTCATTGATTACTTAATCATTTCTGGCATAAAAGATCAATAATTTTTACCCATGCAATTTATTTTGGCTATCGCTACAAATCGACTTAAGACTGATTTTGTGTTCAAGGGTCACATATAATTTTTGCAGCATATTTGAATATTGATCATATTTAACTCAAAATACTTGTTTTTGTGATAGAACTGTAGATGTGCTGACGCTGAATATCACTCAAGTGAAATTTTAGATACTAGACAATTTAGAGATTCCCCACATTAAACTGTCCACAAAAAACTTAAAAGTAACCACAGTCTAGCTTTAACTCACTCAGGTTTACATAAAACTCAAAAATGGACTTACAAAGCCAACTTGGGCAGGAATGTATCCAGTACATCTGCAGATGTGCCCAAGGGAGGCAGGTCTCTGTGGGATAGCATGTATGTGTGTGTCCGTGGTCCAGATGAGGCGCCACTGGCACCCACATCACACCAAGTCACAGAGCCCAGCTGAGCTCTCCACAGCCCACAGCTGTAGCCTAGAGATGCCTCGTCCCAGTGATGGACATCATTCACAAGGGCAACTATGACAGCACCTCTAGTTAAATTGCAAATGTCCTTCAATAAATTTCACTTGTCCCTTTTCTTTAAAAACAGCTAAATCTGGGGCACACGGAGGCATTGACAATGGAATTAAACATAGATGCTCAATTTCAGTCAGTTGCAATAGTATAGTAGTATTCAATGTTCAGTAAATGCTTTCATAAAGTGTGAGATTTCTGGTTCAAAATCTTCCAAAAATTGGCACCTTAACTTCCAAGTGGCTCTAAGCGTCTTTTTTTACTTTGTAAAGAAGAAAGAAGGCTAAATTATTTTTTGTTGCAATCACCCCAAATGCTGTCAAACTCTTAAACCTGGAATATTACTTTAATATATATTTAAAATCCCAAATGTGAAAAGATGGAAAGTTTACTGCTGAAGCTGACCTACATTCAAAATAAACTGGTAAGTAAATACCAAGACTGGTGGAAAATGAGGGTAAAACTGAAAATACATCATGCCAACGCACACAGAACCCTGACCTGCACCCCCTTCTTCGCACACGGTGAAGAGGACAGCTTGCTTCACAGATGGCCAAGGCGAGAGTGTTAGTAGGGGGCTACGGGGGAAATTCTTATGCACCGCCACTTATATAGAGAAAGAGTGTATGTGAAGGTATGTGGAAGCCCTTCAGGGTTTGAACTTTGACCTCTCATTATGTTCCAGGCCTCTGGATGCAGTTATTCATGGCACTGCGTTGAATCAATGCCAAACTTAGGGTCAACTTTGCTAAATCTAACTTTACGAAACTATTGCAACCTTGAATCTGTGAATGTGTTAGTAAAAGATAGGAAATTCTTTTGAAGAATGGAAAGGAAATTAATGGCTTGCATGGAATGTGAGACGTGCTGGAATTGTGTTAATCAGATTTTTCCATTTGCAGCTGTTAAATGAAATGTTTGCTGTTGTTAAATGAAAATAATTTTTCTTGGAAATGTGGAAATGTGTTATAACTTCTGACCTCCGAGATTTGGAAGTCTGAAAGAAACAGAAGTAAATGCTAGAAGCGCATAAATGAAACATATTCCATTTGAAAAGCTTTAAGAATTTCAGCATGATGTCTTAATAAAAAGAAAGCAAAAATGTGCGGTTGAGCACAGAACTAAAAAGAGATTTGAGAAAGATGCAGAATAAACATTAGGATATCTATTCTTGTCACAGATAAAAGTAAGTGTTTTATTTCAAGCATGCATTCATAATGCAATAATACCATAATAGCCCTCTCCCATAATTCTCAGCATCAGTTATTCAGATTGCAGGCGTAGGTTAAAATGACCGAGATCCATGGTCTAAGGAGCCAATCCTGGCTGGAATGTCTTCAGCAGGCCTTGGCTGCTCTCTTTAGAGTGGTGGCATGTGTCATTGTGTCAGCTGGGGTAAGGAGGTCGCAGCTCGTCGATGCAGCAGGGGGTACGGGGGCTTTTGTAAAGCAGCCTTTGCAATCTGTCCCTCTCTTCAGGGCTGAACCTAATGGCCGTGTAGCTGCTGTGATTGTGACTCTTGGCCAGCTGTCATGGCGCAGGGCAACGCAGTCAGACGGTCACCGCTCCCCTATTGTTTCCGTCCACACCAGGGAGTGTTTGTCTCTTTGTGACATCATCATTACAGGCACTTCACCCCGCCCTCCCCCAGAGATTGTTGTGACAGCTGGAGGCCTGGACCCACCCACTCTGTATGACCAAACCCTTTCAGCTATATTGATGAGGGCTAGATGATGGCAGTCCACCATATGTGCCATCTCCACTCCCCAGAGTAGCGCTCATTGATAATTCACATTATTGATCGATGTTCATTACGGCCAGCTCTTCAGAGGCTCTCAGTGGGATGGAGTGACTATTACTTAAGGCTAAGCACAGGTCTGAGAGGGCAGTGAAATAAAACACAGGGTGTGCAGTACTAAACAACCACAGTGTGGACAGTGTTGATGTATAAATAGTCTCTGGCCTATAAGCAATAATAGAATGTTATTCTATGGATGCTCTAACATATATGTAAACGTTTTATAAATTATACAACATCTTTAAAGGTGGCTCATCCAAACTGATGATAGATAGATAGATAGATAGATAGATAGATAGATAGATAGATAGATAGATAGATAGATAGATAGATAGATAGATGGATAGATTATTCAGTTTTTTGCATAATACACTCATAAATAGATGTATGGATAGACAGATATTGAGTAAACTAGATAGATTAATGTCTATATAGATACACAACACTCATACATACATTGATATTTACCTCTGTTTGTGTAAGTCAAGCTAAGTGAAAATGCAGAGTGTGACGACACCGGAGGTTGTGTACATGTGGATGTGTCAGATGAAACACCTGCATTTCAGAATTAATGTGTGTGAAAGTGTGTAGAGCACCGTGGAGAATGTGGCCATTTACTGCAGCAGTGCCAGAGAGAGAGAGGTTGTGAGTGTGTGGATGTTCTGGAGGTAGAGGCGGGGTGGTCAACGGGTCACAGGGTTTCTCCAATAAATCACACCAATAACATGCTTGTACCTCACCAACAAAAAATCCCAAGGAATTCGTCATATGCCATTTAAAAAAAAGGGGCAAGAATCAGGCGGAGGGGTGAAGACAGGTGAAGAGCGAGAGAAAGAGAGAGTGAGAAAGATGAGAATTAACAGTGACAGATTGCCAGCTTTCTTTAATGAGAACGGCTTAATTGGATGGTTAGCAGGGTTGTCACATCTAAAGTGACAGACTGCGTGAGTGGGAGAGTAAATATTAATACAAGATCTCTGGGATTTTCACTAGCCTACTGTCTTCTTTCTTTCTTTATTTTGCACTTTTTCCTATACATGACAAGCAACCCTGCAGTGTCGAGCAGATAGTATAGTTCTTTTAAATGCATTTTACATGTGTGCACTTGTGCTTTCCAATGTGTTCGTTTTGTCATCGCTCGTGC
The DNA here is from genome assembly GCA_032357445.1 of Enteromius radiatus. Lineage (NCBI taxonomy): Eukaryota > Metazoa > Chordata > Actinopteri > Cypriniformes > Cyprinidae > Enteromius > Enteromius radiatus. Next base: position 3,254,762 of record JAUCMS010000034.1, on the reverse strand, counting down.
CTGGTTACCATAGTCACTAGATTTAATCTACCAAAGCATGAACGCCTCACAAAGAAAAGCTTCATTGAGTCTGTGTGGTTAATCAGCACTGCTTTGCCCTCTCTGACAATAAGTGAAGACTCAGGCAGATATAGAATTTATATTTTGCACAAAAATGAGCCATATTTATAGGACCATAGTTTATTTTCTACATTTCCTTTATATTTTTTATTACATAAACAAAATAAGGTTTATTTTTGATATTTTTAAAATTAATTTCTAAGATTTTTTAATATAGTAAAAAATTCCGATTTAAATAAAACCCATTATTTTTAAATACACATGTATGCGTACTCGCCAGTTTAAATTAATGGACTTTTTTAACCTTCAAATTATTTTGCATTATAACAATCATAATTTAAATGATCATTATAACACTGCATAAAAAGAAATGCTCCCAAATATTTGCTTTATGTTCTTTATGCAAAAAAATATTTTGATTTGGGTGTAAAATGACCTGGTCATTTGAAATTCACCTCTATACTGGGATTATTGAGTGACGTCTACAGACCTGTGTGTGTATCTGTTGTTTAGTATGTGGGAAGTGACACCCATACACAAGGCTGGCACAGTGCGTTCCTATAGACTGGCTGGTGTGAACTGATAAAAGGAGAAAGAGAGCGAGAATGAAAGCACAAGTAATCTCATTAACTCAGTGTTATGAGTGAAGGCCAGCAATCATGTTTAACTGGCCTGTGGGGATTCATGAAAACTACATAAAGCTCACTCCACCTAGATCATTAGAGTACACACCTCAGCAGTCCACACAAACCAATGCTGCCCGTCCATACATGTTTTATATTAAGGAGTGAATGCTTGTTTCACAGAGGGCAGAGTGCATTATACTAACATGCTAAAGCACTAAATCTCTTGAGGCAATGTGTTATGGTGATTTTGCTCTGCTTCATGCTGAACTAAACCTCTTGACCGTGGTAAATTCACTTAGAGCCAGAACTACCCATTTTATAAAATGTACAGACGCACCATGTTAATAATCTTTACTATTTAGTCCAAATAAATGAAAAATAAAACATTAAATTAGATTTTTAGTCTTTTTAAAGGAATATGCATGCTTTCCAAGATGTAGATTAGTTTGTTTCCTTAATCAGAACCGATTTAGAGAAATTTAGCATTACATCACTTGCTTGCCATTGGATCCTCTGCTGTGAATGGGTGCCGTCAAAATGAAAAAATAATAATACAATGTTGCAAACCATCAATTAATGTCTTGTGAAGTAAAGAACTGCATGTTTATAAGGCATTTAACTGCTTTTGGTCACAATATTAGTCTATAATCTATAATAGGGCTTTATCCAGTGAAAGAATCTGGCACTTGCTTGTCCTCTAATGTTAGAATCACCTGACGTAATTGTTTAGAACTGGTTTAGACTGTTTATGCTTGTAAATGGTGCTTGACATGTGCATATTTCCCTCCTGATTCAGAAGAGACAACCTTATCCACTGGAGAAAGCAATATTACAGATATAGTACACTACACATAGGGGGGAGTTAGAAACATCATAATTACTGATTTATTTGGTTTATTTTGTACAAACATACAGCTTTTCTCAAGACATTAATAGATGGACTGGGACTGTGTGAATCACTTCTGGAAATATTCTGATATCAGCTGTTTAGACTGAATTCTGGCGGCACCCATTCACTGTAGAGGATCAGTTGATTAGCAGTTGATTGATGAAATGCTAAATTCCTCCCAATTGTTTCCAATGAATAAACAAACTCATCTAAGTGAGCCAGCTTTAAATCATGGCAAAAGTAGTCTAAATGTGAAAAATCCACAAAATTAGCATGCACAATAAAATATGCAATATCAACACAAAATATTAATTAAAATATCCCTCTAGTATAAACGGTCAACTGTGATTCCAGTATAAATCCAGACAATTTTGAGTGTAGATGAAAAAACACAAATTGTACTGATCTAAATGTAAAAATAGAGCAAATGACAATTAAATCTATGATATGGTACTGATATGTTTTCTGTGAGTGTCCTTGAGAAGGAGTTCCACATGCTGAACAGCTCATCTGAGTGTGTTGTGATTGGTATTATGTCTCAGGCGTTGTACAAATATGGGGTCGTAGCTTGTTTTCATTTCCCAGGCTCACGCGGTCGACACAGTCCTCAAAGCCTAAGACAGAAGGTAAACAGACGAACAAAAGAACGGCCCCTGTTCCCACAGTGACCTTTGAGACCCCAGATTTGTTGTAGTAGTGTGTGTGTGTTAACCTGTTATGAATGGCGCCATCAGGACAGCATCCTTATCCTCCTTTGTGCGCCTAGCTATTCATTCACTCTCAGTCTCATGCAGTTGTTTTTCTCTTCTTCTCTCTCAGGTGGTTGTTCCCACACGGGTTGGTCAAATGTATGTGTATGACACGGGGAGAAATGAACAGGATGAGTATGACGTCCCCAGACACCTCCCACCCACCCAAGATATCTATGACGTGCCGCCTACCCGCACCCAGTACAATCAACAGGTAAAGCATCACATGACCCTGTGCGCACTGATTATGTCACTGTGTTGAGTTTCATATGAACTTTAATGTCCATGTGAAGATCATTATGCTGTAGGTTATTTGATATGTAGTAATTTGTAGATGAGCCAGTTATTGATGGTAGTAGTCTTTAAGTGTATCTCAGATGTCTGCAGTGTGTGTGTGTGTGTGTGTGTGATAGATGATCATCACACACTCTGCCAGACTCTGGTGAAGAACCTCCACATTCATGAATAATACAAGCAAATGAGAATGTAAAATCTTTCTTTCTTTCTTTCTTTCTTTCTTTCTTTTTCTTTGACTCACTCACTCGTTCTTTTACACTTCCGTTCAAAAGTAACGCTTCTTTCTTTTGCATGTTTTTTTTTCTTTTCCTTTAGCTTTCTTTTGCTCCCTCTTTTACTTTATTTTGCTTTTGTTCTTTTGTTGTCTCACATTTTACTTTCATTTGCTTTGTTTTTGTTCTTTCCTTCACTTTTCAGGGATTTTTTTGCTTTATTTTGCTTTCGTTCACACTTCCATTTGCTTGATTTTGTTTTTCAATTTCACTTTTTTCTTGCACGCTTTCACCCCCTGTCTTTCTTTTCTCCATCTTTCATTCATTTTCACTAGCTCTTTCTTCCTCTCTCTTTATCCCGGCATCCTTATATTCCTGTTGGCTCGATGATTGCATGCCTATTTTTAGATGAGGTCATGCATTACTTGCAGTGGAAGTAGATATTTCAGTGTCTGGAGGCATTTCAAAAAGAAGGTCAGCATTGTATGTGTGTGTGAAGCAGAATATCCCGAGACTGCTGTGTGTGCACACGTGTGTGTATTGTGTGTATATGAGAGGGAATGTGCTGTCAGCGAGATCAGTCCTTTAGTTCAGCACACTGCAGCACACACACAAACACACTAGGGCAGAGAGAGACAGACAAACATGGGCGACGGCAAAGACCCGAGCACATGCTGTAAATGACAGAGGCGTGGCCTAAACAGGACAACTGAACACAACAGTATATCCAGTAGAAGTGTGCAAACACAAATGACATAAACATAAAATAGATACTGTAGGGAAATCAGAATTGCAGCTGTTAACACTGTATTTACTGACACATGCTGTTGGGTGTTATTTTAGCACTCAATTCACTAATCATAGAATCATCTAATTTATTAAATCAAGCTAATTGCTGTAAGTAATGGCCCAAACATGGAAAACTAAATGTTTTCTTATTTTGTAGGCCAATTATGGAATGTTACGTGTTGTTACCATATATTAAAGCTTAGGGAAAGAATCTGGTATTTAATTGATTCATAATTTAATGATGCAGGTCTGTAAAAGATTATTTAGCATCTCTTTAATCTAGTTCATCAGAGGTTAGTGAATAAAATGCAGGTTTTTACACAAAAAGACCATGCAGCAACTGCTTAGTAAATCCGCTCACTTTATTTTCTCACTCAGTTTTTCATACCAACCAAAAATGCTGCAAGCCAAACCACTTCCACCTCAGAAACCCTCCAAATATCATTGTAACAAATCGGCATCTCTCAGATTAGAGTGATACAGAGAAAAAAAAAAAAACATGGACGTTTAATCAAATGGAGCTGGCACAGTGGCTGCTGGATGTTCAATGAGAGGTTTTGGTATTCATGGGTTCTCCTGCCTTAGTCTCTGACTGCAGGCTCTCCTGGGGGCGCACAACAGATTGAGAGCTATTGTTTGGCCAGCATTATAAATGCTAATGGTGTTTGTGTAAGGATGTGTGTGTATGTGTGTTTGGTGCAGTATTGATAGAAGTGTAGAGTAGACTTGACTTCAGAAACACCACTACACATTAAAGCCGTATATATTAGGATTCTTCTGTGTACATTTGTAATCGTTACTTGAGGTGTAAATCAATGGATGTTTGACAATTGCATAGCCTCCTTATCTTAGAGAAGCAGATACTTAACACTAATATATAAATGCAAAATCGAACATTCTCACTTCATATGTGACACGTATTTCTCTTATAAATTATGATCATTGCTGATAGCATGCGTTTTTGTAGAATCAGGAGCTCATGGGAGTAATAAGTGAGGAAGGAGTGGGATATAATGCTTGAAATGTGACATTTTATTTTTCCTTAAAATAATGTCTTGTACTGTATGACAACAAGAAGTCTATGTCTAACAGCTGCATTTGTAATAATATACATTTCTGCCATTACTATCCTTAGAGCGCAGTTTGCATTAAATTATTAATGCGCAAGTATTAAACTGAAAATGTACTATTGAAATTTAGCAGTCCCTAAGTGTGTGTGACACTTACTCTATCTCAGACGAGATTAGACTTCAGCTTAATCCAAATTCCCTTGACCTCATTTCATCCATATCAGATGCAGTAGTGGAAAAATAACACTTTTACTGCTAGCACTATAAAAAAGTTTATTGGGTTTTAATCCTTTACTAACATTTGAGCGCTGTGAGCCTTGGTGTATGTGTGTCTGTGTGTGTTTGTGGTTATTTTTTCTTGTTTGTACCAGTTGAGCTGCAGGCATTATTTGATATTTATATCAGTCATCAAATGGTTTGACAGAGCATTGAGACAGGAAGTCACACTTCATTTATAGCACGTTCTGAAACTCGAGTCAATTCTGTTGTAGTTTTGAGTGCATGCATAGCTCTGTGTGTGTAGGTTTACTTAATTATACATCTGGGGCCGCCCTCAACTGGGAAAAAAATTCTATAAATAAAATATATACATTTATTCTGACAGTAATCTAAAAAGAGTGCCCTGGTGGGTCGAGTTTTCTCTAATTGAAAACATTTTTTTAGATATAAAAACTGCAGTATATGATGTGGTGAGTAAATGTAAATGTGGTGAGGTTATATTCAACATAAAATGATGTCACATGTAGATATAAATACATTTATGTGAATATATGTCTTTAAAATACATGAATCATACTAAAATTCAAATGTTTTGGGTGATTTAAATTTCTTTTGTACTATTTGGACAAATTAAATAGATCAAAAGTGAGAATAAAGGCATTTATATTGTGCCAAAATGTCTATTCATCAAAAAAATATTCACTTATTATGTATCATGGTTTCCACAAAAGTATTCAGCAGTTCATCTGAAGGACCATGTGACAATTTTTATAATTTATCAGTTTAACAGTTATTTTATCATTTACAATATACTTTTTTTATTGTCTATTTATTTATTTTTATATATAAATGCAGCCTTGGTGTACATAAAATACATTAAAAACATTAATAAATCATACTGACAACTAACTTTTGTGAAGCGGTGCATGTTATGATGACATGAATCAATCAGTAAAACAATGACAGTACAGAGTAGTTTGCCACAGGACAACATAGCTGGTGTCTTTTATAGTACATGGAAGGCTTTAGTAGTTCTGCATAAAGGCTTTCCACAAACTCACACAGACAGAAACTCCTTTACTATCTCACATGTTCAAAATTTCAACTTGACTTCAGAGCCACTGGACAGGTAGCAAAGAAAGAGAGGGATTGCGGGTGAAGGTGGAGGTCAGTATCTCTGCAGCACTGCTGATTTCCTCCAGCTGTTCCTGTCTGAGGCCGTGCTCCTGTAGTCTCTCCACATCAGTGGGAGTGTGTCCCCTATTGGGTGTACCTGTGTTCCCTCTGACCCCATTCATCCAACTGCATCAATCACAATTCTGCTCCAACATGCACAAAAAACAAGGGACGGAAGGGAGAAAAAGACAAAAAAGGACAAAATATGTAGGAGAAAGGAGCTAGGGGCACTGGGCTGTAAAAACAAATAGGAAAAACAGACAAAAACAAATGCACAGTCCTTTCTTATTAGAATCTTTTCATCAACACTAATTTCCGGCTAGGTCAGATCTCATTATAACCACAGATCTTGATTTGTATTTATTTACATTATTTAAACTAGCAAATGAGTTTCATGTGTCTTTTTGACCCCGTTCTTCTCTCTGGGTCACAGGTTTATGATACTCCTCCCATGGCTATGAAAGGCCCACCCAGTAGAGATGGTCAAGAGATCTATGACACTCCACCTAGTGTGGACAAGAACCAGCTGCACTACCAACAAACGGTAATACTCTTGTCTCCATTCTTTTCAGACTGACACAAATCAATTACACTCTGGTTTTATGTACACCTTTGATCTGCACATTATTGGGGGTTAAATAGATCTATATTCCCTGAAACAAAACACCACTTATGGTCTTACATTGACAAAATGCTTTCAGAAAAGGTTCTGTTAGTGATTTTGCTACCTTTAGCCAGACTTGGCAACTGAATTAGGCCGCCTGCTGCAAACACATGCCGCCCCTCCAAAACCCTGCCCACTAATGACATCTCAACCAACCCAATGACAGCAAACCCTACAGTGTAAGATGATTCATATGCAGAAAGCATTTCTGAATCAGTTAGTCAGACGGGTCACCTATTTCAGTAGTGATTGTTTGCAAGCTGTTTAAAAAAAAACAAACAAGCAAAATTTACTTGGAACACATTCAAACTGTGTTCATTTAGCAAATCCTTAGTGTGTGTAACATTTAAATTAATTCAAGAAGTACACAATATTTGGGCACCGTATGGACCCTTTTCACTTTTAAGGAGTTTTCAGAAGCATAAGTCATTATGTTTTTTGTGTTCACAAAGTTAAAGTGGAAAAAACTTTTGAAAGATTGACTATGTTGGTCAGAGGTGACAAAGATGTCAAATCTGCCACCATCAGCATTATCTAGTTTCTTGTATCTTAAAAAAAGATCAAGACACAAAGCACAGTATTATAAATGCATACAGGTAAAAACAACAAGAAAAACCCACCTTTGCTAGATTAACAATGTTTTCACAGTGTCTGTTGGTTACAATTGTTCTATTTTACTTTTAACATTTGCTGACTTCTGCAGCTTAGTTTGAGTTGATCTTCAAAAACACCAATAATTTAATGCCACTATTAAATGCCTTTAACAAATTTCCAATTGCATACTCATTTTTAATCATTTTTAGTTAACATTATAATGTTGTGATGCCTAAATTCACTTTAACACCATCTTATCGGTACTGGGCAGAATTTTAATATCTGTTTTGGTAAATGCATTATTCCTTTTTACAGGTATATGACATTCCTCCATCTGTCAGCAAAGATGTTCCAGATGGTCCAATCAGGGAGGAAACGTACGACGTTCCTCCTCACTATGCCAAGATGAAGAGTCTGGAGAATCAGAACCAGGCCTATCTGTCTCAGATCGCAGGCGGTCCCGAGCCTCCCATACCAGAGGACGTCTACGATGTTCCTCCTCCTCAGCTAATAGGAAAGCGACAGCCTGAGGGCCAGGACATCTATGACATCCCTGCCAGCCTGCGAAAGGGTGGCCCACAGGACCACCACCCTGGAGATGTGTACGACTTCCCCCGCGAGCGACCAGCAGGTGAAGAATCTGGCGATTATGTGTATGATGTGCCTCCGCAGGTGGTGCGTGACGCAGCGGCCACTGAGGAGCTCACTGTGAGCTTCAAACGCCTGTCGGCATCCAGCACGGGAAGCACCAGGAGTAACCTTTCGACGTCCTCTCTGGACATGGTGCCGGTGCGAGAATCTTCCGGGCCCGGACGCGTGCTGCTTCTGGATCTAGACCAGGCCATGGAGCGGCTGTCCCGTCATCAACAGGCCGTAGAGAGTTCGGTGTCCGTCCTCATGTCATTCATCAGTGGGAACTGGCGCAGCCTCACTCAGATGGAGTCCAACCTTCCTGCCATCCGACAAGCTGTGGACCGCATTCGCGTAGCTGTCAGGGACCTGCTGGAGTTCGCCCGAGGAGCCGTGGCCAACGCCACCCAAGCCACTGACCGCACACTGCAAACCAAGCTCAGTAAGCAGGTGCAGAAGATGGAGGAGGCCTTCCAGGGTCTGGTAAGGTACAGTCAGGCTCTGGACTCCTTGGGCTGGTCCCCCGCGGCTCTGATGACGCCCTCTACAGGCACCAGTGGAGACGACCTAGACCGCCTAGTCATGTGTGCCCGAGGTGTTCCTGATGACACCAAGCAGTTAGCATCGTTTCTCCATGGCAATGCATCTTTGCTCTTCAAACGGACAAACAAACAGCAACAATTGCCATTGCCGCCCGTTCCTCATACCGGTGACATGCTGGGTCAGCTGACCAACAACAACAACATCTCAGCCTATCAGTCAGGCACACCTGAACGGGCCAACATCCAGTCCCGCCCGTTACCCTCCCCTCCTAAATTCTCAGGTGAGGAAGAGACTCCAGACAGGCCGTATGAGACGACAGAGGAGGGTTGGATGGAGGATTACGACTATGTTCATTTACAGGTATGCTACATATAAAATCACTGTAAAACATTCATTTGTTTCCTGTTGAGAACTTGATTCAGGTGTATGTTCTCAGTCGTTGATATGATCAATGTTCTGCATGCATCTCTTTATGGGCTGTTTGTTATTCCCAGTTTGTCAGCCTCAGGCTTTTTCATCAATCACTCCAGATGCATGTGCAGACCTGCTTTTCCTTAAAGCCCACATACATCTTCCTTTAGCACCAGCTGTTGCACGTCTGTCGAAAGTTTCAGCGAAACTGTGCTGATAAGATGAATTTTGTTCAATCAGTAGCAGTACTAGCTCATTTTTTCAGTTGACCTTGGGCCAAGAAAATATGAAACATAAAATACTAACATCTTAGTGAATTCAGTATGCTTAAGGACTGGTCTAGCGGTATAAACAGATATTATTGTGAATATTTAGATATTTTATTTATTAAATATTATTTTTCTGAATGTATCATTATTTGATTTTATAATACATTTTTATGTATTGTATATAATATTTTATATTATATTTAGAAACATTTAGAACGTTGTGACAGTTAGACTGATCGTGTTATAATAATTTTAAGGGACATCTTTGAATGGACATTTGATTTCTGTAATGTTTTCCACATCTGAAAATGGCTGTGTTGGATTTACACTGACATTATACTGCCCTCTGGTGGACTAAACTGACATTTTTTTAACTGGAAGAAGAGAAGGATAGGATTCACTTTAAGATTTATTTTGGGTGGGATTTTATTATTGGTTGTGCACAAATTATGAAACATGATCTTGAATGAAGGTGTTACTTACATTAATACATGCAGTGCAATTGTTCACCCACCTATCCATAGAGAGTAAATTATTTATTGAAATATATTTTCTTTGTCTATTTTAGGGCAAAGAAGAGTTTGAAAAGAACCAAAGACAGCTGTTAGAAAAAGGCAGCATCAAACATAATAAAACTCTACTGGAACAGCAACAGGTATATGACACTATAACACCTTACTCACACAACTCTCCACAATGTGAGAAAATATAATTTTTGAGGGAGTTTAGAATTTAGAATCTCTTCAAATCCATAAACAATTGTCACAGAACACGTTTCACTGAAGCACTCACATATGTCAGGTATTGTGATTATATTTATATAATTGTATTCCATTTATTCTATATTTAATTTATTAGAAATTATTTATATCCATTTATTTTAAATTTAATTTATTAGAAATTACTTATATACATTTATTTATATATTTCATGATACATTACAAAAATGATTAATTTTGTATATAATAATTTATATACATCTTATAGAAATACATAAATAATATGTCATATTGTTTAATTGTAGATATGTGTAAAACTTTTTACAATGCGCTTTATTGATCATCTATTAAATACAATATGATTCCCCCGTGTCCCCAACAGCTGAAGCAGTTTGAGCGACTGGAGCAGGAGGTCTCCCGACCAATCAACAATGATATTTCAGGTTGGACTCCGCCCTCTCACTACTCACAGACGCCGCGCAGCAAGCTGTGCATGGGCGACCGGCAGCTGCTGCTCTTTTACATGGAGCAGTGCGAGGCCAACATCACCACGCTCACGAACGCCATCGACGCGTTCTACTCCTCCATCAACAACAACCAGCCGCCCAAAATCTTCGTCGCCCACAGCAAATTCGTCATTCTCAGTGCTCACAAGCTCGTCTTCATCGGAGACACGCTCTCCAGGCAAGCAAAGTCTCCCGAGGTCCGCACCAGGGTAGCCCAGCACAGCAACACGCTCTGCGAAAAGCTTAAAGACATTGTGGTCAGCACCAAGACGGCAGCCCTGCAGTACCCCTCGCCAGTGGCCGCCAGAGACATGACGGAAAGGGTGCGGGAGCTCGCGGGCTGCACACAGCAGTTCCGCATGGCGCTAAATCAGCTACTGGCCATGTGAGTGCCCCGGGACAGTACAGGAACGCAGCCTGTTTTAAACTCACTGGACAAAAGTACCCTGTGCCACGAGCTTTTTATCTCCAAAAAGGACAAAATGATTAATGGGCAGAGCCGTCAGTTGTAAATGAATCATTGTAAATATTTTAGTTGCTGTAAGTCGGGGACTATGTAACTGGGTGAATGCAAATGGTTGAGGAACTTTTTGAACAAGGGAGGAGAAAGAGAAGGAAAATATCTAAAGAGTAGATTTAAGACATTATGCATTATTATGGCTGAACTGTAATTATTGCTCTGATTATTATTATTATTATTGTCATCATTATTATTATTATTATTATGAGATGCTGACTAAAGGTGTTTAAAATTTTAAAAACGTGTATGTAGAAATACAACCATTTCCACAGAGGATCAACAATGGAGGCTTTTTAATGAATTGTGCCTGTTGGAAGCAAAAATGGCATTTTAACCTTCATCCTCTTGCTCTTGCCGTTGTTCAAAGAGGCTGAACACAAAGCATGCTGGGAGTGAGCCAATTGGCAGACATGAGACATTCTTCTTATTTACTGTGAGAGTGCAGGTGACTTATTTACATATATTTACCAATGCAAAGCAACAACAAGAACACATCAGATTTGTACTACTTTCGGAATGTTTTGTGAAAATGAAATATTTCATGAAATATTCTTTGCCTGTAAGCTCTCAAATGCCTGTTCATATCTACGCCTTTTTGGCATGTTTTAGGCTGGTTTGAAAACATATTGCATCATTATTTGAGATCTGACTATGTTCATAAGAAGAAGAGCCCATATTTAGTCTTTCAGCATCATTTGACCTCCACTGTAGTGCCACTTCCTGCTGGACAGGTGCATTGTGGCCACATCTTGAGTGTCCCTGATTTCATTTTTAGCCTTTGTCTCTCAGATAACGCATCATGTCCAACATAGACCGTGCACAAATGTACTATATCCAAAACCAGCTCGTTTAAACTCTTCCTCCATCGCATCTGTTTCTGAATGGAGATGTGAAGCACCTGCCTCGACTTCTCTCACCTTGTCTTTTAGCTCCCTGTTGGTTGTATTCTAAATTTAAGAATATGTCAGAAAAGTAGTTTAATGAAACTTATTAAACTTTTTAAGTACTGCAACATGTTGTTGTGCATATAGTCAAAATCCTTATCCCGTTGAAAAAAAAAGAATGAAAAAAAGAAGCATTTAAGCCAAACGGTGACCTGATATATGTTGTACTGTTAATCTGTTCTCAAATCTGTGTTTAAGGATTTGAATGATATTGACATATATGTTACTGTAAATTGCATAACTGGAAATATATGTTTAATATATTTTCATTAAAAAAAATAAATTCCAGTCCATCTTGCTATTCATTTTTTTTAGTGACACAAGTTAATTTTGAATATACATTTAATACATTTTCATACATTGTTCAGATAGTTATTGATATAATATAGATCATCATCAGTGGGAACTGGTGATGAATTGTTCATCTAAAACTAAACAAATTGGTCAAACCACCATTAACAGTGTTTCCTGTTTGTGCATTTCACATCCAGTTAATGAAACAGTGTCCCAGTGCACATTTGGCATTGACATAGATTATCCTTTGGCAGACCACAGATTTCATTGCATTAATGCAGCCATTTATAACATAGTTTAGAACATATTTTTAAAAACACACTAATGCACATAAATTAGCAGAATGTTTACAATTTTGAAAATGTGCGATAAAATAAACAATTGTGGGTTCTACTTAGTACGCTTTATGACATTTCTTGAAAGAAAAAAATAAAGAAAAGGATTCAGA
>JAUCMS010000034.1:3216310-3228710 GCA_032357445.1 Enteromius radiatus | reverse complement strand
ATTAAAGGCATGTGTGTCTGATTAGAGTTGGAGCTGAACTTTGCAGGACAGTCGATCGCCAGGAGCAGGGTTGGGCACCCCTGGTTTAAGATAATGACTTTTCTGAAATAGTTTGAGTTTTCCTATTGGTTTTCACAGTGTACAGATTTATATACCTTAAGAGCATATGTTTCTTATAAGTTTGTTGTTAAAATCAAACAGTTTCAAGAAACTTGGCATCCTTTGCCATCTCCTCTTATTTGCACAGGGAGAAAGGCTCCGCCTGCTGCGCCCATGGTACAGCAGCAAAGTTCCTTAATTATTACACTGGCATGAGTATAGTTTCTAGTAGACAACTTTTCCTTTTTCGTCAGGTTTAGTACACAATGCAACAGAAGAGTCAAGTTTTAAATAGGAAATATATTGAAAAGAGATGCTTCTGGTCTAATTAGATTCAATGATCTATGCTAGCTATGAAGCTATGCTAAAAGTGCCATCGCCGGACCCAGAGATCAGCTGAATGGATTCAAAAATGGATTCAACTCTGGGGGAGTTGGATAATGAGCCTATTCTTTATTATTTTTTTCAAAGTGGAGTTTTCCTTTAACATTAAGTTTCATTTAATAAATTTAAGATTCCAGATGTTTATTATCATATGTACCTATGTACGATTACAGGTCCTTCATGAAACAGAAGAGCTACAACACGCCCAGATGAGCATGTGGTACATTCATGTCAAAAGGATGGCAGTTCCTGTGGACCTTTTGTATTGAAAGTAAGTTAAATATATCATAATGTCTACTGTGCATTGCTATTATGACCGCACATCCTGTGACATGCCACATCCCCACAGAAATGATCGGTCTAAAAATGAGTCAAAGTGTCAAAAGTTAAAAGTAGATTTATTTTAAAGACCAAGAGGTTAACACTTAATATTGGATATAAATAAACATATTAAAGATAAAAATATTTTCAGGTATCCTAAGTTCGTATTTTTGGAGTAAAGTTATATAAAATGGAACACAAGTCATACAGCGCTCCGAACCGCGCCTCACGGCGAACCATGCAACAATGTTTTTTGTAAATGTGCTGTAAAAGAATACGAAATGCTGGTGACAATGCAGTTTTGTCATGTTCATTCATAGCTGTTAAAGAAAATATGTCTCAAAGATGTCTCTTTTAGAACTCTTAACATAATTTGTAAATAAAGGTTTATCACCCTGCAGTTCAGTTTTGTTGTGGGTTTAATTTTAACGTCTGTTTATAAAACATTTACAATGAGGAGGAGAAGCCTCATTTGCTGAGGTGAAATTGTGGGACATTTCAATAATAATAGCCCAATAATTATAGGCCGCCTAATAATAATAATAATTGTTTTATACATTAATAGAAGAATGAGACTAATATCATCTTGACTCGCCAAAGACATCTGGTATCGTCAATATCTCTGACTATCGTCAATACACAAAACTATTGTACAGTATATCGGCACAACCCTATCCTGCAGTATATAGTATAATACTTTTAAAGCATGGTCCTTTATGGAACATTATATAAAGGGTTCTGCTATTATTACAAACCAAAGAAATCTAATTTGGTACTGTTTAGAAGCATTAAGTCATTAAAGCGTATTTCATTTTTAAATTAGCTCATTCTGAAACATTTCATATGTTTCTGTGAAGACACAGCATAAAGAAAAGGATTCAGACAGCAGTTTAACAAAGCCAGAGTCTTGCTTGTATCACCATATGCTCGGCGGAAGGACTTCAGTTGGGAATGAACACCTGGGTGAGATGTTTTAGTCAGAGTAGTGACTATATCAATCACATTAATAATGTGCACAGGAGTCCAAAACAGAAAGAAAGCTACAACGATGCTGATCACAAGCCTCTTCTTGTAAGTCCTAGCATGTCCCTGGTTTCTGGGTTCCTGGTCCTGTGGAGCTGTAGTTAGACTGGAGCTCCTGGCTTTTTGTCTTAATCCTTTGTCCAACCATAGATAACATGTCAACATTATACAAAATGGGATGACAAACCCCAGCAGGATCTCAAGAAGCAAAACAGTCACTTCTACCAACTGTGACTTCATTGTCCTCTGACATCTTAGCAATCCATTATTGTCTTGGAGTCCTTGAGTAAAAAATACTGGCAGGGCAAAAACGAAGGCTAGAATCCAGATGGCAATCAGCTGAAGGTACCTTTGCCGTCTTTCCAGTCTCTGCAGTATCATCCTGTTAGTGACTCTTGACTTGATGACATTGTGATAGCGGTGCACGCTCATGGATGTGACCGTCAGAACAGCAACATACAGACTCCAGTGACCCAAAAAAAACACAAACTTACAAGACCAAAGGCCAAATTTCCATCCAAACAGTATTCCGTACAGCACAAAAGCAGGAAAGCAAAGTGTCAAAGCATCAGAGACTGCAAGGTTTAGCATTAGTTTTAAAGTGAAACTTAGATTTCTGTTCCACTCACGAGCTATGCTGATGATTACCACAATGTTGCTTGGCAAACCAACCAAACAACACAAACCTAGAACTACAGCAGGAGCAATCTTCTCTGAACCCACAGCAGTGCTGTTAGACGTTGAATTAAAGCCTACGTTGCTCTCCATCATGATCAAAAATATTCACAATCTCTAATATTCAAAACAAAATATGAGTTCCTGAAATAACCCCTCCCACATATAACATAATAACATATACCAAATGGCATGATTACCTTTAACAGGAAACACAAAACAAAGACCACATAGCCACAAGCACAGGTCTTAGTAGCATTTTCATTTATAATTAATTAGCAACATGACACAATATATCATTATATGATAAAAGATCAGAAGTTAATTGTCATGGCAATTTTCTATTTTAAAAAAGGCATGAATATAAGCCTTTTGATGATTGATTACTTGCAAGAAAATTATCAACAGTCATCGATTGGCTTTATGGATTACAGAGTGTGACCAAGAGTTAAATCAGCATTTATTCTATTCTATATTCTATTTCATCCAATCATAACACATTCAACATATGTGTACCCATTTAGATTTCAAACTACTGTATGTATCTACCCTGGATGCATTTTTAAAATATTAATAATTTTTGTGTCGAGAAGCAAGCATGTAGGAACTCTAACACTTCTTGTTTTACTCTCACACATACATTTCCTGTTGGTCTTTTTAGCATGTAACCAATTTTAAGTATACAGTCGGCAACACCACAGCTCTAATTTTTGGAGCTATGGTGTTGCCAACTTTATGCTTAAAAACTGGTTCTATGTATGTTTTTTTGGTCGAGCACCCAGTTGAGATGATGTGCATGCTTTAACTTGCTTTTTGTCTTTTTAGCATGTAAAAATACCTTAAACATACAGATGAAGCATTAACACAATTTATAGAAAACTAAATGTCTCTCACATTAGTAGTTAGTAGTTCACTGCAGAGGTCACTCTAGTAAAAAAGTTAATATATTTAAAATACATTTATTTCATACTAAGTATAGTTTAAATCTATTAAAGAGCAGGTCATATGACATCCAAGAGGTTACGATTTTGATATGTGCAATTCTCAAATATTTGTTTGAAGAGCATTTATTCAACAAAGTCAAAGCCTTATGAAAAAATCTATAGCTACCTATGTCATGTCGTAAATCAAAGATGAAAACGTGACATTCTACTCTAAATCTAAATTAGCCTATGTGTTTCTATGGCAACAATTTCAACACCAAAGGCCTCACTGCTCCTGAATATATGCTTACAACGTGTGAACTCCAGCATTCTGAGAGTTACAACTTGGATCAGTGACAAATGAGTAAACATTTAGTACACGAGTAAAATGTCACGTGTTGTCATCTCAGAATTACAGTAATTATTAGTAAACCTGTTGTAGGGGACTCGAACACAATATTTGGACACTTTAAAATACCATGCACATTTAACATGTTTACTGAAAGATAACTCGAGACCTACTGATATAAAAATTTTAATTAATCTTTATTTGGAGTATTAGGCTACTTGTGCACAGTGAGGATTGTGCAATATTGCACTTGTGAAAATGCACTCGAACGGCAGTCAAACTCATGACTTTCCACCCGTGAACTCGCACTAGGTCGATGTACTCCCAGTTCCGAGCTCTGACGTCACATAGCTCGCAAAATAACAATGGCAGCTCATAAGGATGGTGTGTTTATGCAAGTAGTCACTAAAATAGAAGGTATAACAACTTCTCTTGCCTTCTGCGCCAAATGATTGTAAAAGAGCATAAGTCCCGTACGGTCTGCCACACTCCTTTGTTTACATCCATAGATGTTTACATCTAGCTACCACAATTCTTTGTGCTCAGGCAGTTTGGCATGACTAGCTTGGTAGGACAATATGCTAACTTACAGAAAAGCATTAAAAAGGTCTAGATCTCATTACTTTTCATCTCTATTAGAAGAAAACACACATAACCATCTGTATTTATTCAATATGTATTTATTTAATACAGTGACTAAATTTACGAAAAATAAAGCATCAACGTAATGACTTTCCCCAAAATCACTAGCCTGGGCCCGCCCATACGTCCTTTGACGCTAACGTTACATTCATTTCGCGAGTCTGGCCAAGTTGCGATATTAGAGCATTTCTGTTCCCAAAAAAGTACACTACAGTAACACTAGCGAAAAAAGGAAAAAGAGGATCCTCCCATTCATTTTTATTGCGTTGCAACCTGTACTGGATGTAGCAATACACTGCTTCATATACCGGATATAGGACGTGAGATATAATTTAATAAGTACAAGTATGAAGAAGTACAATTGCATGTCATTTTATTAAGTACATAACTATGAAAATTTATTAGTAGAATGCTAAGCATGAAATTAATGTAATTGAAATGCATTTATTTTTCACTAGGGGAGCAAGTGATGTAACGCCGAATTTCTCCAAATCTGTTCTGATGAAGAAACAAACTCATCTACACTTTGGATAACCTGGCTGGGGGTGAGTAATTTTTATAATTTTGAGTGAACCTCACCTTTAAAAAGAACGCTAATAAAGTGTGCACTTTATCCCGGCTGTGGTGTAGCAAAAAGAGTCAGGAAAGAGTGTCTTAATTTTATTCTCACATTAAGTTATGTCAGTCCACCCATTTAAACAGATTTTAGAGCAAAATTGTCAGTTTAGTTCCTAAAGTCAGAGTAAGTGAGTAAAACGGTCTATAAAACTAAATCATGATTCTTTTTGACTGTCAAAGATGTAAATCCTTTTATATACAGCAACAATAAATTACACAAAAGTAAACCTGTGAAATATCCATGTGAACAATTTATTATAAAAAGCACTGACAAATATACAAGATAAAAAAAAAAAAGGTCACTGAAACATTTTTTCTAAAGACACTGTGTTCACCACTTAGTCAAACATAAAAATGTAGCCACTTGATGACAAAGTTCAATAATAAAGACTTACAATGTATCTATAAATGAGAAAAAAATGCACACATTTCTATGCAATCTAAATCAATGTAATGCAGACAGGCCAGAAAATTAGAGATTTTGTAAACCTCGATGGACCTCGCCAACAACGAAATACCGCATCTTCATCTGTTACCCCATCAGACTGCGCTCACAGAGACAGTCCAGGGTCATAATGACAAATCCTGATGCTTTTCAGTTGTAGATGAAGTTAAACCTTGTCAGGAGAATGAATATTTGCAATCATTACTTTAACTAGAGAGCATTCATCAATACTAAATTATGTGTAGCCCATTTACTACAAGCTACACAATTCACAAGTAATATCTCACCTGCTCAGTAGCTGTGGAAGACTGGATATAATTGGGCCGTAGCCAGGAGCATTATCATAAAGTTCAAACAAGGGGGCAGCCACCAGCTTGTAGTTCTTAGGCACAGCAAACAATGCTAAAAACACACAGCAAACAGGTTAAGATGTACAATTGCTTTTTACTCAGGGTACATAAAAAAAACAGCAAGCATTTCATCCTACCTTTCTCTTGCAGCTGTACTAGAAAAAGCTTCTTATGTTCTTTAGGCTTAGTGATGTGTGCTGGAATATAAGGGTACTGTGGAAGGAAACAAAAGATGTTCAATGTAATTCACCATTGAATCAAGCTGTAATAATTAACTAAACTCAATAAAAATTTATAATGTGCTTGAAAATGAACAAAACAATATATTCTGTTAGTGATCCAATGCATACCTGTCTGAGGGAAAAGTGAACAGAATAGTTACCTGAGGTGGTTCAAAGTTTGGTCTCCACCAGTTCCCAATACAGTCATCAATGACCCAATCCTGTTTCACTCCATCCTGACGACCCAAAATCTTGACAACAAATTTAGGAATAAATCTTAATGTATATCAAACCGTCCTTTGCCAGTTGTTACATAATAAGGCATTTAACGTCATACAATATGGTATAATACTCTGATAATGTGTTTTTGGCTGGCTGGCATTTACATTCTTTTAGCTCTAAACTGAACATATTGTAGTATTCTACCAATTATTACTTTAAATAAGCAATATTACCTCAGTCATTAGTCGTTTCAACCCCTCTACCTCATCTTCTCCAGGGTTCAACTCACCCCCAGGACTGTAAAAGAAAACAAAAAGAAAACATAAATGGTTAATGAATAAACAAAACAATTCTAAGAAAAGAAAACAAGTCATGGTAAAAAAATGAACAAAAATGTATAAATAATCATGTATACATGAGGATAGATTACTTCTAACAATACAGCACTTTAACCAATGAAAAGCACCCATTTGAATTGATCACATTTATAGACTCGTGTGAACCACGGGCTGCTTACAGCTTGAAGAAGGTGGTTCCCAGCTGCAGCAGCAGCACGTGAGGGAGTCTGTGCTCATGAACGATCAGAACCCCTTCCACAGTCCGCCTCATGCCAATTTTCTCAAATTCTTCCCGCATCCGCTGAAAGCGTGCGGCTACCGAGCTGTCCTTCTCATAGAGCGGCTCCTTGGTGCCGAATGTGTAGTTTGTTAAAGGGTATCTGCAAATAAACAAACATTATGATGCTCAGGAGTAAGTTAAATTAAGATATGATAAAACCTTATTTATCCACTAGTGATCAGCACACAGAAAAATATGCAATATAAAAAAATGCATATAAATACATAAACGATACAATAAAAAAAAAAAAAAAAACAACAAGTGTGGAAAGTCATAACACATCATGCTGGGACCATTGCTGCTAATCATATAAAAGTCAGATAGAGGGCAGAGTACATTGTACAAATGCATAGTGCGTTTATAGTGCATAATTTGAGACAAAAATAATGTATGTGCGCCTGTATGCACAATGGGTATATCTCATAAAATCTCATTTTATCTAGTCTAAGTTAAAGTTTCTTTCTTTCTGTGTGTACATCTTATCATAAACTTATATTTAAACCTTTCAGAGAGTATACATTTTAACACTTCTGGTTCACAATTACAATTCTTCGCTGGTTAGTTACACTGGAAAAATATGTAAACAAACATTTGTCCCTAATGTAACTTTATGTTTTGTAATGTGTGTTTTTGATCGAAACTTTTCATGTATCTGTAATTGCACCAAACGATTAATTGTGCAAGAAAACAATACACTCTGCTACCGATGTAATATAACAAAAACGATATGTTCCCTTTATTTTAACTAACAGTTACTTATGTATGTACGTTAACGTTACAAGCTGATATAAACGTGCTCGCGCAAACAAACAGCAGTATCCAGGAAGGAGCTACGATTGTTGGCCAGGTTGATGCGTGATGCTGCTTCAGCAGAAGCTATTGTACATCACTGGGATCGCTGAGCATTCCTTATGAAATAAATGCAATTGCACACGCTGTTCGCAGTGGCGAATGTTACTCACAGATTGATTGTTCTCTCCAGGGTGAGCGGTTTAGCCGGCTGGCTAATGTATTTATTGCCGAACTGATTTACTCCACGAGGCCAACCGGTAGATGATCGATTAGGAGGTACAACTGACATCGTATGACGGATAATATAGTGGCTTCTTAATCTTTGCACTAATCACTTTTTGTTTACGGTTGATTACAATATTACTGGGATTGAAACGCACAGCCTTGGCGCTCGATGAAAACTGGAATACGGCACTCTGTTGTAAACGCACATCCGGGACATCCGGCTGCGTCCTGTATTACGACCGCGCGTTTCGCTTTACGGCCCAAATGCTTCCTGTCATACATCAGCTTTTCATTATAATGCTAAAAACGACAGCCTTCTTTCTTGCTCCTCAAATCTACATTCGTTACCATTGCAAGTAATCACGACGGGAAGAAAATAAATGTATTCAAACCATTAATCTGTGGTAGGGAATAGAAAAACCAAATTACTGAAATCTCTTTCCAATACATTTATCACACTTTTATAAAAATACAGGCCTATTTCACAATAAGATACCCATTTTTCAGTTTACATATGAAACTGTATGATGTAATCTCCTCATTCATTTAAGAAGTAAAATGAGATTTGCTGCATGCTTTTAAAATAGGTTTATTGTTTTACAATTTTTTTTTGTACATATTTTTAACATGCTGGTGGGAGTCAGGAACAGACTACAATCTAGAAATAATATGAAACATTGGTTTCCTTTCTTGCTTTTGTCTTGCTGTGTTTATCTACATTCATTTTTTAGCAGTGCAATGAGTTACATTATGAAAGAAAAGTAGGCTATGCAATAAAAGACTTGCAAGCTGTGTGAATAAACACCCTTCTCAAAATAAACCATTTCATTATTGTTCTTTGGTAGAGAGTAGTGGAAAAATAACACTGAATAAATACTATTTCTAATACAGTTATCACCCTTAGTGCAATTTTTTTATTCCATCATAGTTCCCATCTAAATCATCATTAGATGTTGTATCCTTGAGAAATCATACAAATCAATGCAGCTAAATTCCTTTTTTAGGGAAATCATGTAAATAAATGCAGCAGTATTGCACTTAAAATTCAACACATTTGTAAGAGATCTAGGGTTTTCTGCATTGTTAAGCGACTGCCCTAATAACAAAGTGCATTATGGCCTCTAAAATGCTATTGTATGTTGTGTGTTCATTAGCCCTCATAACATATATGAGGTTTGGCAGGAAAAATAAACACATGCTTACCTAAAGCCTAAGGCACTGCTATTGTTGGTTTTTAATTTTGCTGATGGGCTGAAATACTCGGTGGAAAATGTCAAATTAGAATACATCGCATAAATAATTAAAATATAGATGTTGCGTTTTATATTAGTGCTCGTCTAAAAAAGCAATTAAAAATCATTGATTCTT
Source organism: Enteromius radiatus (assembly GCA_032357445.1). Lineage (NCBI taxonomy): Eukaryota > Metazoa > Chordata > Actinopteri > Cypriniformes > Cyprinidae > Enteromius > Enteromius radiatus. The sequence goes on along the minus strand of JAUCMS010000034.1, from coordinate 3,219,435 downwards.
TCTTTTGAATCTTACCATTGTGGTCAACACATCTGTTTCATAGGAAGGCGAATATCACACAATATATCATAAGCGTATCAAAGATACTAAAAGATAAACTGAAACAAAGATATTTGATGTCTTAATAATATATTTCAGATACTAAAATATGATTGAGAAAAAGACACTAAAGTGTGCAAAAAGCAGTGCATCGTTTCAGTTCTGCGAGGTCTAATTTTTAACCCCTAGACCTCTCACATTAATACATACATAATATGATTAAACCAGTACTTTTTATATGTCTTCAAATATATATTGCAATACAAGTGTGTGCTTCATTATGATATCAATTTTAACTAAATATGTTCACTTCTTACAGTTACATTTTAGGGAAAATGAAATCGCAGCTCCACAAAGCAGAAACTCCAACACACAGACTAAAGTGCATTCAAACTCGGGCCACAGTGATTTACGTCATAGTGCATATACAGTAGTTCACCTCCATTGTAGTCATTTGGGAGGGAAATGCTTAATATTGCCTTTTCCTTAGGAATATTAGTGTGCTTAGGATGCATTATATCATAAGAAAAATATCTTCAAATCGATCTTGATGTAGCCTGAACTCCTTATAGGCTTTGAGAAAGGATTACTGTAAATATTCCATCTCCAAAGAGTTGAATTGCTCCCAATGTTTTTATAAAATGCACCTTCCACTGATGGCCAACTAAGTGAATCTTCACAAAGAGCTGGTCAGCATGTTTACTTGATACGGTTTATAACCTCCATATTTGCTTGTCAGATAAATCTGAGCCTTCTCTTCTGATGTTGGGATAATGTACAATCCAAGTGGCATGCTTTCAAATGGATCAGTCTGAGAAAAACAATGAAGCAGGACAACCGTAAGTGTGAGGTAGACAAAAGATTTGGACATCAAGTTGATCAGTACTTGATCAGTACCTGCTCGCTCTCAGGAGGGATCTGTGCTGGCTGTTATATCAGGGCCTCACTGCTCCTCATAGCCAGCGGTGGGGTACGTCTCCCCTTCCTGACCCTGAAACATGTACTGGGACACAGCAGTAGGGATGAGGGCATTAGCCAGCTCCTGCACATGCACATAGAAATAGATTAGAAAATAGTCCATACAATCATGCCAAGCATTAATTTGAAGATACGACCTTTGTGTGTGTGTGTTTTGAGCCTTCATGCATTTAAGAAAGCAACACTGCATGTAACTGTAATGCCCTCTAGCGGTTGAACTATTGAACTACAAGTTACCTGCGGAGGAATTTTGTTTTGGTAATTACATGAGTTATGCTGTGGCTCCGCTACTTTGCGTCGTTTTGATTCCTATTAGAAACTAAAGGTCGCTACCCTGAGGTCTCTAACAAAATAAGGTTATATAATAATATGTTTTGTGCAGGTAAGCTTACACGTTGTTGTTGTTTTCACTTGTTGAGATTTAAAACAACATTACGAAAGTTTAGCAATGCTGACACTACAACATTTCCATTCATATCAGAAATTTTTCTATTGGGGTGTGGGGGGTTTAATTAAACACATTGGATGACTTTTCGGGACACTTTATAATCTAAAATTACATTTATTTACAACCTATTTAATATTTTCTCAAAAACTTCTTGTATATAAAGAACCTGCAATTCCAGCCAAATTAAAGATCTGTTTGTAAATAGTAAAGACAATGGCAGTAAGTCACTGTCTTTGTCACTGAATCATCCATTAAAATGATTCAGTTAAACGGTTGATTCGTTTAGTAATGAAGCAATTGACTCTCTTTTTGAATGGGTCATTGACTCGTCGACACATTTTACCAAGTACAAGATGTTCTGTGAGGACACCTGTATCGTGCTGCGCAGCGATAGAGAAGCATTTCTATTGACTGTAATCTGCAGGTTTTTGCCATAAACACAGCGATACATGAAACTTGGCCAGGCAATTTAGACAAATAGACCAAAATAATAACTGGTAGGCGTTCTTCCAAACAGGATTGTTTTACAAAATCAATTCACAACAGTTGTGTTGCTATGCAAACTATGTTGATTCTAGTTTTAAGAGTAGGCTACTTTTTCTTTCCCTTATTGCTTGCAGACTTTTTTCATTTTAAGCATGGCCTTCTTTCTTATGTTCATGGATATGATGTAAGCACACAGAGAGTCATGAAAGTTTACCAGAAAATCCATCCTGACAGCTCTGAAATATATTTATAGATTTACCATAAATTAAGGGTATGGCAGAACACATGTTTTGGAAGGTAGTTTTACAATTGCTTTTGTTAAAATTAGCTTATCGCAGATGATTATTTATAAATGACAGTAAACTCACTGATTTCAGAGTTGGGTCCATTTCTGTGAAGTTCCACTCGTTCAAAGACAGACTAAATGTGAAGGGCTAAGAGAAAGTGGAGAGATTATCTGTTAATCCAGTGTGTATTTTAAGGTCATGATGAGGCTATCCTACCATTAACCTGTATCTGTGTAAACTTCAGATTCACTCTCTCCCTGTATCGATTCAGGCTTACATCCATTGCTGCAGCACTGGTTTCCATGCTCTGCTGGTGACTCCTCAGAAGCAGCTGTAAATCCTCCAGGCTCATGTCAATATTCTCCACGCCATCAGGAATCTCTGCTCTTACATACAAAATAAAATAGGATTTTAAATGAACGGAAATGTAAGTGTTGCTTACAATAGTTGACTATCTTAACTATCTTAAGTTGTAGATATTTGTTACTTTGATACAAATTATATATTATACCTCTCCAGCATGGGTCTTTTGGCCCTTTTCTCTCCCAAATTAGATCCTCTGCCCTCTAGGACGGACTGTACCATGGCAACAGGAAGGACGGGGGGTTCTGTGCACACCTCACAGGAGCCAAGTGGTACACCCTCTCCTCGTCCCTGCACCCCAGGACTCACCGGCTCTTCCTTAATTAGCATCAGACACTTTTCTCTAAACAAATAGACAAATTACACTGTATTTCTTCTTCAATTTCATGTTTTACATCATCATTTTCCAAATTTTGGAAATTATAGGGTTCGCCCTTCTAAACAATATTAAAGGTGCCATAGAATGGAAAACTGAATTGACCTTGGCATTGTTGAATAATAACAGTTCAGTACATGGACATAAC
>JAUCMS010000034.1:3205501-3216210 GCA_032357445.1 Enteromius radiatus | reverse complement strand
CTAAGCTACATACCTTCTATGTACATATCAGACAACAATTAAAAATATTCTCTCAATGCATTCTATGGCACCTTTAAAGGTGCAATATGTAAGATTGGCTAGCAGTTGAAATGGGTACTGCAACTGGAAGTGGGAAGGATCATACAGATTAAAGATGAAGTATGTAATATTGCCAGCTAGCGGTTGAAATGGGTACTGCAATTACGGCCAGGAATCTGCCAGAAATGCACATTTCAGAGCAGAAATACTATAGCATTATTTTTCTGAGAAAAATGTTTCCTAAATATCTACAAAGATAGTATGTTATTTCCTTGGCTTTAGAAGAGTAAAAATTGTATATGCAGCACCTTTAAAGTGATTGTTCACCAAAAAAAGAGAATCCCAATTTAAACAATGTTTGTATCCATACACTTAATGTCAGTGGGGTCCAAAACAACGTGATCTGGATGAACTGTCCCTTTAACTCTGAAGCTCGGTCCACTCACCTAGATTCCTCAGCCTGCATTTGTAAAGCCATGGTGCTGGACTGTGAGATTTCAGTGATATCAGAGATTATTGGCCCTCCTGTCATCACATTGCTAGTTGAGCAGGATGCACTTTCTTTGGATGGCTGGTTTAACATGAAAAAGAGTCTGTGTTTGTCATATTTTATTGATTGAGAAAACCACCAAAACACCAGTTTTAAGAGGCATGATACAGTGAGCAAAATCTTCTGTGTCAGATCTTCAATCTTTAATATGAAAGCTTTCTCACCGACTGGATGTAGAAAGATTCTTGCAAGGCCTCCGCTGAGTGGCTATGGCTGAATTTTGAGGCAGGAGGGGTAGAGCAGCCATCATCCAGCATAAGAGGACTGGGGAGAAGGAAAAAGGCAGCATATAATTGATAAAAGCCACATCAATAAATGTTGAGGTCTAAAATACAAGAGACTTATGACTGTTGCTGTGAGGTACAATCCTGTTGCCCTCTAGTGGTAAAACTGTGAAAGACCGTTGGAAAAATGTTGTTATCACTTGGAAGTCGCAGTGGAATACCAAGCACTGGCTCTTGCGGTCCCTCTTACCCAGTTTGTTCTCATGCGTCACACTAGCTGACGCTGCACCTTTTAAATAGAGGGTAGAGGGTCATGCGCTATAGTTCAGGTGTGTGTGTGTTTGTGGGTGCATGTGTGAGGGCAAGAGCTCAGGAGGTCTGACTCAGCATTCAGGTCCATTCATCCCAGCAAGGGCAGTGAATTGTATCAGCTGACTGTTTCCAGCTGAGTTGGCCGTTCCCTCTACTGTGTTTGTATTGGAGCTTCAGGCTGTTGATTGCTATTTTCAGTTTACGCTTTTTTTGTTTGTGTGTGTATCGATACAAAATCAAGTGCTTCAGATTAGTGTGTGTGTGATTCAGATGAATGGGCACACTCACAGCTTTCTCTTCATTCCCACAGTGCTGGGAGTGTTGGACTGCATCTGGCTAAACAGGAACTGAATCAGCTATTAATAGAACAGAGAAACAGAGCGTGATTCAGCGTTACTCAGTCACGAAATCTGCACGACAGCATCTTCCCAAATAATGACCACATCAACCCACTGACTCTCGTTGTGGTTATGAGCTGTATTTTTTTTTTTACCTTGTTCATGACTTTCTGCTGCTGTGTGTGATTTTGCCTCAATGACACCACCTCCCTCCACAGAACATCATTTTGCCTACAAGATAGATAGATATAGACGGGTAAATGGATGGACAAACAGTTAGATAAATGGATGTATTGATGGATGGATGAATGGATGGATAGATAGATAAATGACTGGATATATGGACATACAGATGGATAGATGGACATACAGAAGGATATATAGATAGATAGATAGATGGATAGAGACGAATGGATGATGGACATATAAATGGATAAACGGATGGATGAAAGGATGGACATACAGAAGGATAGATAGATAGAGGCAGATCGATGGATGGATGGATGGATGAAAGGATTAGACATACAGAAGGATAGATATATAGATAGAAGCGGATAGATGGATGGACATACAGTTGGATAAATGGATGAAAGGATAGACGTACAGAAGGATAGATAGACAGATACATAGATAGATAGAGACAGATGGATGGATGATAGATGGATGGACTTAGAGATGGTTAGACAGACAAATACAAGTTACAGACTACATATTAACTAAAGGAATAGTTCACCCAAAAAATACATTTTTATCATAATTTACTGACTCTCAAGTAGTGCATTAATTACTTTTTTCTGCCAAACACAAATATTTGTTCCTACTATGTAAGTCAATGGTGACCAAAATAGCCTGGTTACAAACCTTTTTCAAAATATTGTCCTTTGCCATTGGCAGAACAAAGAAATTCATACAAGTTCGGAACTACTAGAGGGTGAATAAATGATGACAGAATTTTCATTTTTAGGTGAACGATTCCTAAAGGGTTATTTGTGAGTAATTGTTTTGAGTTTGGTCATTTCACCTGGCTTCAGGTTTTAGGTGGTCTGCAGTTTTTATCTTTTTAATGATGTTGTCCACCACCTTGACATATTTAAGAACTACTGATATAGATGATTATTTAGTCCTTAGAAATGAATATCTACCTGTGGGCATGTGATCAGACCGCTGGTCTCTATCTGTCAGGTGAGCTACTGAATGTGCTATTGAGGCAGCTTAAACAAAACACCAAACCACTGAGATCCACAATGCAGAGGAGCCAATGAATGAGAAGTAGGTGAAAAGTTAGAGGGATTATATGAAAGGGCAAGTTGTTTGGGGTTCAGTTTTTTGTTACTAAAGACAAAAATAGGCAGTAAATAATAACATGGGTTAAACATCTTACTGTTTCATATCCTGCATCTGCATCTCCATGTTCTCTTGTTGGCTGCGTAGCACTTGCACCTCATACAGCAGCTTACTCAAGTCCTCCTGCCGCACTTTGGTCTCCTCGCTCTTCACTATTGACACCTGCAAACACATAAACAGTCATCACTAATGTGAGATCATAAACCTTCAGCCTGTGTGTGCGTGTGTGAGAGAGAATAAGGCAAGAGTGAGAATCACTTAAAGATGAGACATCTCACCTTGCGTTTAATGTGTTCAAGCAGATGCTCGTGGCCCTGGAGGAAATAGAGGTGCTGGAACTCGGTGTCATCTCGCTCAGGCTTCACCAGCCCACTCTGCTCGATATTCACCACCTTCCTGAAGCCGTCTGAGAGAGAAGTGAAAGGTTAACGCAAACACTATTTCAGTCTGAAGAGTCTGTGATAGCTTTGGGATGTTTGTCAGCACAGAATGATACTTACACATGTTGAGCTGGCGTACAAAGCTTGCCATGTTATTGTGTTTGAAGTATTTGGGCAGAACCTCTTTGGCAAATCTGCCCTGGTCAAAAACATGGAAGCTGGTGCCCGTCTAGAATGAGGGAAAACAAGGCAAAAAGGAAAACATGCCTTTGCTTTGATTATAGTTTGTGAAATAGAGTTTTTTTTTTATTGCTCTTCCTCAAGCTATTCCTGAAGGACATTGTTAAATGCAAAACTGAGACACATGATTGCAATCAGAGGGAAGCATCTGCTAAGCACGGCCTGCCTGTTTTTCAACCTCATTGAGTTTTCACTATCTTCCTGCTGTTATTTATTTTATTGCTTTTTGCTTTTTTTTTTGCACACACAAGCAGAATGTTAAATTAAAACAACTCTAGCGTAAATGACTTTTGGTAGACATGATTTTAACAAATGGAGTTATGTGCCCAGTAAATTTGTGCTAAATTGATGGTAGAGATGGAAAACCAGAAGATTATGAACATAAACATTCTCAAGTTTCCACATATTGATGCAAATCATTTATTTAAATATTTAATATTTAATAATATTTAAAATGTAATTAATTCATTTTTAATTAAGATATTTTCATATGGATGCAGTTTGAATAGCCTGTATAAACCGATTCTTGTTAATCATAACATAAGCTAGAACAAATAATATACAGAGCCACATAGAGACCAAACCAAACATTTTGATATTTTAGAGTTCATCTACAGTAAAAACATTTAAATCTACATTTCCATTATGGACAAAGAATAATCTGCCAGATGGTAGTATAAAATTTATGAGATATAAGTTGTAAATATACTTTTTTTCTATTAAAATTCTCTGAAATGTATTTTCTAGAACAAACAATTACAGATAGCAATTTATAATAAGGTTTCATTAACCACATTTGCTAACATGAACTGACATTGAAAAATACCTCTAAAACACTTATTTTTTTGTAATTTCAGCATTTACTAATACAATATTAAAATCAAAAGTAGTTTATATTAATATTATATTAACATTTAATGGATAACGCTAACATTTCAAGAGTTTGCGCTTTCCTCATATAAAGTAAAGCAGGTTTGGCGTGCTGTCCTGGGAGCGAGCCGGGGAAACGGCAGGTTCCGAACCCTAGCGCTTGTAACCCTAGCGAGGGTAATGGTTCGGAGACCGGCTCGATCTTCGGCTGTATATATTTATAGTGCTTTGGAGGAATTTGATTGGAAGTTTGGATTGAGGAGATTGATTAGCTAATATGAGCCAGCTGTGGCTAATTCGTCCAGTTTCTTCCCTCAAAACTGCGTTATTATCAAAACGCTCGCGAAATAACAATGAATACTTTAACTAATATTGTAACAAATCTAAAATCGAAATAAATAAATCTAAACTAACGGGACCTTATTATAATGTGTTAATACGATTAAAACATTGTAAAATATTTGCTTAGTTAACACTATATCTGTTTTAGAAGATTACCTCAAATTACAAAACGTAAATTTTCTGAATTTCTCTCAGATTTTCTGTGTACCTCTGAGGGCTCTCTTATGTGTAATTTATACTTTTATGAAAATGTTTCTCCTTTCTGATTGGGGTAGGAAAAATATTAATTGTAAAATATATTCACTGTTAAGTAACTGTTTTCCAATATTGTAGTATATTGTTTTACCTTTAAATGTAGACTGATTATATCCAGTTATTTTATTTAGCAAACTAAATATTTATACTTATGTTTTTTTTCCACACACAATATTAATTGGTCTATATACATAACTACTATTATACTACTATCAACTATCATTATACTTGGATATCTGTGCCATTAAAATGTTTCAAAATTTTTGACTTACATAACTTTTAAATATGTATATATGTTAAATATGGTAAATATGCTTAGCCTAATATATAATCAGAGGTTCACAACAGTGAGTTCCATTTTTATTTCAAATCTATATAGATCAGTCATCAGCGTAAACTCACAGTACTCCAGCAAATCAGATGATTGGTCTCTGGGTCCTCCACAAGAGTCCAGAGTTTAGTGAGGAAAGCAGGTACATTGCTGGCGTATCCTCCATCCACACCTATAGAGCCTGGGTTCTCCTGCATGACTATACTTGGACTTGAACAGATGAGTCTTTAATCCAGTAGTATTTTAGTCCATTTCCAAATCGAGGCTCTTTTGGGATGCGCGTTACTGATGCTGGTCCTCTCTCCTTCTCCTCCTCTTTCTGTTTGTGGCCTAGTCATTGGGCCATATCGCTCCCTGCCATTCCCACAGGTCAGAGTCAGCATAAAGCAATGGCCTGCAGCATCACCACTATACCCCCCTCACTCAACAAAGCAGCCCACAGGAGAACAATACAGACCCACACAAAGCCTAGAATAATGCCACACTGTCACGCCAAGCAGCACAATGGCCAAACACAACCTGCACAGGAGAGTGTGCTGGGCAGATGTGTGGGGTTTTGTGTGGATTGTGAAGTGTCATTCATGATGTTGTTTAGGGGGTCTTCAAGAGGTGGAATATTTACAAATATACAGCAGCTTATATCCACCTGATAAGGTGATGCTTTTATTAGAGTCAGATTGAAATAGCATTAATCTATCTATCAATTAATATTTTGTGTGTGTGTGTGTAAATCACAATACATTTTTAGACATTAAACATAGTTTTTTTAAAGATTCTTTGATGAATAGAAAGTTCACAGGATCAGAATTTATTTGAACTAGAACATTTTTGTAATATTGTAAATGTCTTTATACTTTACACTTTTGATTGGTTTAATATGTTCTTCTGTTTGATTCAAGTCACTATATTTGCAGGGTAAAAAGTAGCTTTACATTGTCAAGGTGTTAGGAACATTATATGCATGCATGCACTTTTACGCATAAAAATAAAATAATAAGACAATATTATTAAATACATGTAATTAATTTATGTAAATTTTGTACATTTTTAATTTGGTAAAATGAATGCAAAAAATAATGAATAAAATAAAATATAAAAAATATATTTGTAAAAATAATCTCTACCCTTATATAACCAGCAGGGGGACCCACAATACAGATCAGAAGTATTTTTTTATTCTTCTACCCAGTCATCACTTAAACATATTTTTTTCCCATAAATTCAGCAGTGAATTAAAGCAGCGGAACGCTTGATATTAAGGCATTTGATCAGTGATATCATAAGATTTCTGTATGATGACAGCATTGAAATTCTTTCAGTATATCTGAATATTTCTGTAAGACAAAGTGTAAAGCACAAAATGTCATTATAAAGCAGGCACAAAAGGTAACAAGGTTACTGAGGAGATGAGGCGCAAAACATGTCAGCACAATAATATCAAAATTAATATGGCTGTAAATGTAAACCTAAACATGTATCTTTTTTAGCTAAAGCATAGAATCCATGATCACGTAAACATTATAAATGCTTCTGTAGTCATTCAGGTCAAAGCCTGATTGAATTAAACGTGATTAGTAGCCGACGCATGCAAAATCACAATCACTGGTCATATGCTAAACAGGTCATAGACCCTCATGACTTTTTAACTTTCAAACTCTAGCATTACATCACTGCAAGTCACTCAATTTTGAGAAATCCCATGTAAATACTGTAGTTAATGAATAAAGATTCAGCGTTAATTCAGCAGTCAAAAAAAGTAAATTGTTCCCATGTATCTTGTTCCAGCAGGCACATTTTAATTAGTGCTGCAGGAAGGAAGTGTTTTATTTGTATGCGGATGCACAGATCTATCAGTTTTGTTGTCATGTGGGAGGTCGGTCTGTGTTTATGTTTGTACCCACAAGTGGGTAGTAACTAGGTAAGAGACTGCTCATTGTTTAAGATGAGTAAGAAATTTCTGTTGCCAGGCATTTACAAATTGATATTTGCTGAGTAGATTAATGAGACTCAATTATGGATCAGGCTGTATGCTGTTTTTCAGCAATTTACCTCTAATTATAAGTTGTTTCCATCTCCTGAAGTAATCCCGCAGTTTCGTGAGAGCATTTATTGTACTCCCATCTTCTGAGATAAATCACAGTCAAGATATTGATGAGTTGCACTCCTCGCTGTAAAGCAATGTTGGCAGTATAACATTAGCTATTGCTAGCAAGACCGTGCCGACCTGCATAGACAAGCTGCAACAAAAATGATATCCTCATATCTGTAATTATTTTCAAACATGGTAGTATCAAGTGACAGCTGGTCGCATGCGCTCTGAGTCTGTGAGTGCAGAGAATGTGAAAGGGCTTTTATTTCATTTTCAAACCGGTTGCTTGAATTTCAAAGCTGTCGCTTCAAACAGTCAAAACAAGAAGAAAAAAAAAACTCAACCAGTTTATCATTTACAATTATTTACAGTGCTGCATTAAAACATAATTGCTGCCATAAACCTATTCCTTACATTAATTATTATAAAGAACAAAGATAAAGATGTCTTTTATAACAAGTAAAAATGTCTATAATTAACAAAGGCCATCAGCTTTCCAGTCATAATTTACAAATCACATAATGAAATGTTTACAAATATTGTCAGTTTGGACTCAAATCCCTAATCTGCCACAGTGCGTCATATAAACAGCACAGGGCCTGAAGAAATCACTGGCCTGAGGGTCAAAGAGCACATGATGCACGATTTAAAACAGTCATCTGTTCCTGCAGCTGCGAGGTCAGTCATAGTCTTGTTATTAATAAATTTGAGAGCCAGGATTAAACTAATGAACTTGGTGGCCTCGTCTGAACAGCCAAGGCGGCAACGCAGCTGCGTTTATGCAGCATTATGCTAATGCTAATCTGGCCAAACACATAATCCATTAGTGATTAAACACTGTGAGGAATTTGTACCGTGGACACATGTCCATTCATCCTTTCAGAATCTACTTGGACACTGAAATCAGAGAGAAAATGAATGGTTAATGATCAAGCCTAAATAATTAATTAAATACTTGTGAGATGCAGTGGTGACCCTGAGGGTTTGTCAAAACAGATTATAGAAGATAGAGATGAGAATGTGTGTGTCTGTGTGTATGAGAAAGAGAGAGAGAGGTAGGAAGTATCCAGTCACACACGTCAGCTTGACTGGTGTGTTAGGACTGTGACGTTTAACTAAGGCCATAAGTGAGATCAAAGCCACATGGTCTGAAAAAAGAGAAACCAATTATTCATATCCTAGTCTAAAACTAGTCTGCAGTTCAGTTTGTGAGGGATGAAAGGAGAAATACAGAATGATTTTGATTATTTTAGCATCATCTTGACGATTCCTCATGCTGTATATAGGGCTACACTGACTTTTTAAAATTGTGTTTTATGCTCAAGGTTTTATACCAAAGTGTAATATAAGCAAAAACACACTAAAGGAGTGTTATTAAATTTTAATTAGTATTTATATGTATGTGATGGCAAAGATGAATTTTTAGCAACATTACTCCAGTCTGTAGTGTCTCATGATCCTTCAGGAATCATTTTAATTTGCATTTCATCAAACATTTCGTATTTTTATCAGTTGGGCTTCTTAATACTTTTATGTAAACCATGATACGTTTTTTTTTTTTTTCCAGGATTGTTTGATAAATAGAAAGTTCACAGGAACAGCATTTATTTAAATATTAAACTTTGTAAATGTCTGTCACTTTTGATCAATTTAATACGCTCTTGCTAAATAACAGTGTTAATTACTTTCAAAAACAAACTGAATGGAAGCATTATCACAGAATATACATACACTACAGCTTAGCGCACTGTATCAGACTTACTTAAGATTTTCACGTGGCTGATATTCCATATTCAAAATTGTAGTACATTAAGAAAAGGGTGGAAATATCAAGAAACCTGAGAGCTGTTTTGCCCAAAGCTGTCAGGCATGAACATAGCAACCAATATGAACACCGTAGCAACCACTTAGAAATTCCTCAGCAACCAACCAGGAAACCGTAGCTTCCTAAAATGCTAAAAACAATTATTGTCAAAAGCATCGTAGCAGCAACTTTTGTTTTATGGTCAAATATATATATTTTTTAATATTTTATATTATATTTATAAGAAAATATTTAACATACACACACACATATATATGTGTGTATATAAAACCTAAAATTGCAAACAATGTAATTAAAAAAAACAAACAATATATTCAATAAAAATATATAAATGCTTTATTTATTCATTGAAAAAAAATCTAACAAACAGCATAAATTTAAAATACAGATCTAAAAAAAACAAGAAGAAAGAGCGAGAATGAAGAATTGCCTGGTTTAGCAGATGGTGAAAATGGTTTGTTGCCCTCAAACAAACCAACAGATAGAGCGACTAGATGGTGTGTGAAGGTGATATTTTCAAGTGTTCAAAGCCCTTTCACATTCTCTGCACTCACAGACTCAGAGCGCATGCGACCAGCTGTCACTTGATACTACCATGTGTGTTCAGAGCAGAAGTGTGCAGAAACATCTACGTGATTGTTGGCTTGACTTTCCACATGATTTCACACACTTCCCTTGCCCTCACTTGGCCTGTTGCAAACAAAAACAATACAGCCACTTTAGGTCAAAAGGACACTCACATGTTTGAAACGTCAATATTTGTTTAGCGTTTTCAACAAACCAACTGACTCTGCCTTTTACATGATTTCTTAATAAAAACTGAAATTCAAATAGTCTAACACTTTAGATGGAATCATGATTCATGTATAAAGATATAGCTAAACCTGACCCTTGGTTCTACTAAGTACATACTGTACAATACAATAGAATAATTGAAACCTCTGCTTTTTGAATGGCCTCGTGGGGTGCCATGCACGGTGTCAATAATTCTGTCTGAAAAGTCAATGAATGAAATTAGATCCATTTACTGTAATAGGCATAAAGTGGCTTTATCAAGTCTGCTCTGTTTGATTAACCAGTGTAATGCAGGTTATTGATTAATCTGGCTAATGCTAAAGCTGAAGTGTGTCCAAATTTGTTACTTTTCACTATGCTGGTTTATCTATCTATCTAGCTAGCTAGCTATCATCTGTCTGTGTGTTTCTGTGTTATGTAGTACATTGTAAGTTGCTCTAAATGTTACTTTAAAAAAAGTAATTAATTACTAGCTACTAATTATATTTTAATCAGAGTATTGAGATCACTATTAATTACTCTTTCTAAAAAAAGTTAATTACTTATTACTACGCAATTACTGTCTAAATACTAAATCAACCTCAACCAGTTTCAAAGACAGAAATGGAACTGCTTTTTTAATTATTTCACATAAATATTATAAAATGACAATGTTGCTGTAACGCTCACAGGAAGGAGGACGATGCAAGCAGGTAAGTTTTAGGGTGTTTATTGATTTTAGTGCAATAAAAGTCTTTGTGAATGAATGAGACTGAACTCCGTTCAGTAATGTGGC
>JAUCMS010000034.1:3175168-3205401 GCA_032357445.1 Enteromius radiatus | reverse complement strand
TAGTCACTCTAATTAGGAGTGACAGGTGCTGCTGATTAAAATTCAGGTGATTGTGAACGTGGGTAAGTGTCTGTGTCTTCCTGATTGGCTGTGTCTGCCTCAACACAGCTCAATGGCGTGACAGTTGCATTAAAATGGTATTTACTGCTGTTAAATCCACTATTCTTTTATATATAATTAATATATAGTCTATACAGTATTTAATGCAATTACATCAGAAGTAACTGTAATTAAAATTCAATAAATCAATAGATCTCACTGAAACTTTTAGACCCTCGCTGTGTCTTGTTGTTGTCTGTGTATTTTTGTTCTGTTAGCTTTATCCACTTTCTCGTTCTCCCTTTCTTTATTTCCCTGTTAGCTGCTTCTCGCTGAAGTGGTTCTGGCTGTGTTTTATTCAGGAGGTAGCTGAATGACAGAGGCACTTTTGTGGCCTAAGCCTCCCGTCTGCTCTGTCTCCCCTCCTCTCTGGGCCTGTGCATTATTCAGAGACAGTGCTGTTAAGAACCAAGTCCCCAAAGTAGCATTCCTTCTGCTCCACAGAGCTGCTCCTGAGCCTCAGCCGCCTCTCAGACACCCGAAAGCACAGTGGCTGAAACAGCTAATCTCTTTTTTATTTGTGGCGATGTAAAAGTTGAAGCAACACATTACATCAGCCCTGGACTGCTGAACACAAGGGTTCCGGACATGTTTTGAATGTGCAGGTCGCTGGAGACGTTTCCCTTTTCTAGTGTAAACAAACAAACACAAATTTTCAAGTAAATATTCATCTTAAAGACATCTGGACTTTATTAGTCAGTGCATTTAAAGGAATAGTTCAGCAAAAAATACAAATTTGCTAAAAACTTTGCATCAGGCCATTCAAGATGTAGGTATGCATCTACTTCTTCAAAACAGATTTAGAGAAATTAAGCATTATTGCTTAACAATGGAGTTTTTCTGCAGTGAATGGGTGCTGTCAAAGTCTAACCTGCTGATAAAAACATCACAGTGATCCACCATAAGAAATCCCCATGATTTCAGTTAATGGCCTAGTGAAGTAAAAAGCTATGTGTTGGTAAGAAATAAAAACCCATCCTTAAGGCCATCATTTAAACCATCGCTTCAGAGGTCCCTACTAAATAATAGTCTTCTTTCGGCTTCTTTCCTTCCGCAGCTCGCCTTTTGTGCATCCCTCCTCCACCCCTTCTCCACCTTTTAGCCACCCTCGCGCCTTCCTCCAGGGGGGCATGCAAGGACAGAGCTCTAGTCCTAGCTTGGGTTCAAGCCTCTAGGGTTCGGTGTCCTCCCGGCCGCATTGGTGAGCAAGTGATGTAATACCAACTCATACGTATTTTACGAGGTAGCTAATTTGTATGAATTCATACAACCTCACTCATACGATTTGTCTAAAACCCCAGTGATGGGTAGGTTTAGGGGCGGGGTTAGGGGAAGGTCATTCATACAAATTCATACGAATTGTCAACTTGTAAAATATGTAATTGATATGAGATAGGGCTGCTATTGCTCCTAATCTGTTTGGATGAAGAACAAACTTGTCTACATATTTGAATACCTGATGGTGAGTAAATAATAATTCCTTCAATATATAAAGACGTTGATCGTTAATACAAAACACATCGTCAAACAATAGACACATAATTAGATTATGAATGATGGACGAGTAAACAGCAAGCGAATACAAGCAAGGAAAATACATATTTTAACAAATTGCAGCATAAAACACACTTTCTTTCAATGGGTATCAACATTGGTGAAAGAAAAGCATGACTTAAAATCTACCCCTAAATCCACACTTTAATATTAAATGCATGCATTTTTCATGTGCCAATTTAGGCAAAACATGCATACAAGCCATTTTTCTGTTGGCCTAGAGGAAGTGGTAAAATCCCTGACATACATTTGAAAAATGACAAATTGCAGTATGTAACGTTTGAGGAAATGCCTAACTTTAAAAATATATCTCTGACATTCGTCGCCTTGAGTATGTTGAGTTTCCCAGCAAGGACTAAATGGTAAAACATGTTCCTGGAAGCACAGAGGATTGAGATAAGCTATTCCATGTAAGCCAGAACACTAAAGCAACCAGATCCCATGACAACACTTATTTCAACACCTTGTCTCCTGACCTGGCCAGATCAAAGATCTTTGGTGGGCCTTCTCTAAAAAGAAATCCATAAAGCTGCCTTGAATTTTAAAACCCCCAGGGAAGACTTGTGTTCATTTCCGAAAACACTCATTCCCTGAATACTTTGCTGTTCGTTTAAAGCTTTGGGGGAGCTTTTTAGAAGATACTGACTATTAATGTGGCATGTGGGTGGTTTTGAACATGTAGAATCAGATAAAATGAAATAAAAGTGTGTTTTTCATCAAAATAAATCAATGGGTTTAAGGGAGCTGCAGTACTTTTATAGAACCATGTCTTTGAAGTATGTAAGCGTGCCATCATGTGTTCCTGCTGAATGTCCCATCATATGCTTCCAGTGTTTATTGGATTAGAGTGCATTTAGTGTAAATGCCAGCTAACAGAAAACAAGAATGATGTATGTATGATGTATGAGCGTCATCATGAAAATGAATGCGCGTCATCATGATGCTCATATACTATCAGACTTACACACCTGGCACACCTGTCCAACTGTTCATTGAAGGCAAAAGGGGGTCCAACTCGGTACTAGAAATGTGTACCTAATAAAGTGGCCAGTGTGTGTGTGTATATATATATATATATATATATATAGACAAAGTGTTAATTCTAGGTAACTTTGTGAATTCATACTGTAGCTCCAAACATACATAACATTATTCATGAGAAATGTAATTTTCTCTGAATAAATTAATGGAAGTCTCCAGGTTTAAGCACCACACAATTACAGCTGGAAACACTTTTTTCTGCTTCCTCTCTTGAAATATGGAAGCTTTGATAGGCTCTGATATACAATAAGTAATTTAGTGTGCAGCACATGATGCACACTTGGCAGTTTAACTTGATTTCTAGAAGTACGCTTTGTAGGAGATTTGTCGATCGATACACTTAAATCTAATTTCTGAATACAACAAAATTGTGAGTAAAAGAAACATAAATGGATAGTTCACCAAAAAACTAAATTAAAACACTTTGTCATTTACTCAAGATTCTGTCAAGCCAAACCTGTATGATGCTATAGTTTTTTTGTCTGTAGAACACAAAAGGAGAATTTTTAAAGTAACAACTTTGTATCAATGAAATAGTTCACCTAAAAGAAAAATGCTGAAAATGCACTAACCTTATAGGCAAACATGTAGATGAGTTTTGTTTCTTCATAATAACTTGCTCACCATTTCTTCATAATCACTTGCTTACTAAGTTATTCTTTGCAGTGAATGGGTGCCGTCAGAATGAGAGTCCAAATGGCTGATAAAAACGTCACAATAATCCACAAACCAGAGCATAGCCTTAGTTAAAAACTTGTGAAGTGAAAAGCAACAAATCTCTTTAAACCTCTGAACCATTGCTGCTCTATCCATAATATTGCTTTCTCTGGTGCTGATGGCACCCATCCGCTGTAAAGGATCCATCAGTGAGCAAGTCATGTAATAGCAAATATCGCTGCTAAATATGTCCCAATGCAAAAACAGAATCTTACTGAGGTTATTTTCAGCAAATTGTCATTTTTTGGTGATCTGTTCATGTTTTTTTTAAATATTATATTATATATATATTATGGATATGTGTATATTTATAAACTACTACTTTATTTAATGCATGCAAATAGAAGATAGAAAATGCTTTCTTTATGAAGTAATTGCTTGCCAAACAGTGTATTGACCTTGACACAAGGTCAATTTAATGTTGTAAACACGTTAAAAAATACATTTCTCATATACTAAGCTATTCTTTCAAATATAGGCCAATACTGAACAGCTAATGAAAACTGGTTGATACAGTATGTGTGAGCCCAAGTTTCCTTGCCTGTGCCTCTTAATGTATTTTGTACAAGGACAAACACTGCAGTGGTGCTCTGGGGGTTTTCATAACAACCATGTTATTCAGTATGTCTTGCTTTAGCTTAGCGTCTTCCTTCATGAGGAAATGAAATAATGTGTAGTGACAAAGTCTCTTAATGTGGCCTGTCAGTCGCTGTGTGACGGGCTGGCTAGTGTGAATTAAATCATTTCACATCTTTTGATGTGCTGCTGTTCACCTTATTTTGGTTGCTCTCCCTATTTCATGTGCTCTCTTTGTGCCATAAGCTTCTTTTCCACCCCCACCCTTCTGGACGAGACATCCTGTGCATGAGAGAAATTACATGTTTCTGTTGTAAAAGATGAACTAGTTGTCTAACCATTGTAACATTTACTAAAATCTGGATTGGCTACACAGGAAGATGGAATGTCCTCTGACAGAACTACACCAAGGGAACTGAAAGTCAGCCGTTAGAGGAAGTTACGCATCTGTGTGCTTTAAGAAACTGTTTTCTTGGGTTGCTTAGTCTAAAGTGCGTAAAACAAATGCATGCGTATATTTACTACAAGTTTCACTTCAAGTCAAATATAAATCAAATTAAATGTGTGTATATATTGATCTAAAGTTCAAGGCAATCAAATTATGTAGCCAACTAAACTTTTAAAGAAACAATCTGTACATCAAAATAAATTTAATATCCTCTATTTCAGGGGCAAAGCCAGAAATGTTTAAGTGGGTGGGCCTACAAAAGACTGGGTGGGCCGATTTTTTATTTTTTTTTACTAATAGTTAATTAATTGTATAGTATCCCAACATTCGTGTCTGAGCTAACACAGAGTCCTCTTTTTTCCCTTTTCTTCCAAAACCGCATAGCCTACTGTTTCGGCAATCAAAATAGTTTTGTGTGTAATAGCAAAATTTAAATTTTGAAAATAAAAAAATAAATATTTTAAGTTAATATAGAAAAACATTTGGAATATTTGTCTGTTAAATGGTTTTGATTTTTAAAGTAATGACCAAACTTCCAGCGGCAGAAATTTATAAATGTTTGATCAATTTAGTCTTCTCAAATCATCACGACTTGCCTAAAATAAAATCTATAGATATACTGAAACAGTTCAAGCATTTAACAATGTTTAAACGTCAAACCTGCACTATAATAATAAATGTGCCATGGTATATGATGGTATATCCAAGTTTGTTCTGAGAATATAAAACTCACTCGCAGGACATGAAGGCAGCCGCGCAATCACTCGCATTTTATTCAGTAGAAACAAAATAGCCTACGCCATAGTTTTCTCTGATGAAGGTAAGAGTAATACATCATTCGAAACTGTTAAGGGTTTACTTTTACTTGTGTGCACTGACAATAACAAATTGTTGTAATTTTCTAAAATAAAGAAAACAAACATGATGCTGAGCACTTAAACCGAAATTCAGCAGAAAAAGACGGGAAAAAGGGTTACATATATAACCCGGTTCCTTGCACTAGAGTGCCCCTTGCCTGAGAGATAAGACCCCTCCTGATCAGAATCTCCCATGGAGAGCCATCGAGGAGGGAAATGAGGTCCGAGAAACAAACTCGGCCCCCCCAGAATGGTGGTACCAACAATAGGCTGACTGCGTCCTGATGCACTCTCTCCAGAACCCCCAGAAGCAGAGCAATCGGGGGAAAGGCGTACAGACGAAGCCTTGGCCACATTTTTACCATAGAATCCAGTCCCAATAGAGCCAGATGAGCTAAAGAGAACCAGAGAGGACATTGTGCAAAGAGGTCCAACTCGATCTGATGCACCACCTCTGGGTGAAGCCAGGGGGCATTGAAGAGACGAGCAGAGAAGGGCTTCTTCCAAGACCTAGACACCACGGTGGGCAGGTTCGGGAAGAACGGGAGGCTCCGGCATGAAGGTGATGGCCGCGGCCACAAAAAACACTCATCCAGCTGGCTGGTCTCTCTGCCGGCCAATCCAGACTGAGCCTGCCACGGCACGAGTCACCACCTCCAACAACTCCTCATACCGGGGTGACTGAGACTGCGGCTCACTGTCAACACTCACCACATCCACCTCTTTGGAGGAGGATGTGTGCGGTGCCAACAAAATGTGCTTCCATACCCAGAGAGGCACAGCTGAATCTGATGGATGGGGAAGGGGATCACCCGTCTCAATCCCCTCCATCAGATCTCCCTGCGAACCCAGGGTGCAGGCGTCGCTCGAAGAGCGGAGTGTAGCCAGCAGTAGCTGCTCAAGAGCGGCTGCCACATGTTCCTCTCCAAGGCAAACAACACACAGCTGGTGTGTGTCCAGTGCTGTAAAAAAAAATTACCACGAGGACTAGCACACTTCGCAAATCGCTGCTTGCCTTTTTCGCCCAACATCCTCTTTCTCCTTCTCTTTTTTTTTTTTCCAAGAAACTGCCTAGTTTATCTGTTAATAATTCAAATATCTTCCTACTTTTTCCCTGACACGTTCATGGTTATTTCTTTTGCTGGTCTTTTCCTGCAAGCTTTAGCCTATTGTGTTCATTTGAACGCAGAACTCCTCAAGAGTGCATAAATGTGCAAATATATCAGTTTATTGTGGACAAGAGTGTTTCTTTCCAGAAAGAACTTATCTGGTAAGTGGATCAAAATGAAAAAAATCAAAATGTTTCAAAATTTTAAAAGTCATGTCTATTTGGACAGATAAGAATAAAGCAAAATATCTGACTGTATTGTTGACAACAGAGGGAGGTTACCATCAAATCCCAATTTTTCATTCATATAAATTATTATAACCAAACAATAGCCTGGACTTTCACTATTACTCTAAAAGTTGGTGCTGCAAGTGATTTTGATGGTACGATGAGCAAAAAATAACCCAAATTTATGGCTACCTGATTACTGCTCATGAGCTTTCTATACAGACAATGAATGAAAAAAAAAAAAAATAATGGGACACGGTTCATTTTTGTTCAGTTTATTGCACTTTCTGCTTGTCAGTCAGTTTGTGTGTTTACAGCTGACACTTTATATAAATGATATATATGAACTAAATAGTTTGGAGAGAGTGAATATTTCACGATTTTCACAAAAACAGATGAGTGGAGTCCTGAGGCGGCGGATGGACTCTGACTGACCAAGGCGGAGCCAGGGGGGACGATGGAGCCCGGTGGAGCTGGTGACCTGACGGGCCACGATGGAGAGGAGGGAGCTAGGGCCCATGGTTCAAAATCCTCAGCATTATATGTCATGGGGATTCTTATTGTAAGTGTTTTTCATTCATGATTTATCTGGTGAAAACGAAAAACGTATTGAAAGTATGGAAGTAATGAACATGTTGAAAGCTGTTCCTCTCTCCTATGACTTATTCTTGTACATTTAAATCATTATTAGAACTTTAGTTGCCACTATAGTTGCTGTTATTCTCACAAACTAAACATGTAGCCATAGAAAATGTGTGCACACGTCTTTGCAAAGCATTTAATAAACAGATTATTTTTAGGTTTTTGTCATACAATAGGGGAACTTGAAAGGAACTGACTTCATTCATCCAAGCATCCTTTATTTCATCATGCAAACTAGCTCTAAAAAGTGACGTTATAGGGTCATTTATAGATGATTTGTTTAGTGCACCCACTTGTAAGTGTCCAACTATATTTTAGAGCTACTGTACATTCACAAGTGATGTGGAAGATAACAGACTGTATCCAAAAGAAAAAAGGAAGCTGAACAGTAAATTGTCTTGGTTCAGCTAAACCAAACCACTGTAGAGCTTATGCTTTGAAGTGTAGAAATGATTGTGGAACTCCAAAGCCTTGGCTCCTGTCAGTCGCTTGACTGTGTCCAAAATCAGCTCCTTCAAGGTCCTGCAAACCATAATCTTACAGGGCCTTAAATGGAAGGCAAACCCAAGACTGTTGTCTCAACAGAGGATTTACTTTGGACTGCAACTAAGAAAATTCAATTTGACACAGGACTTGATGGTTCAGTTCTTGAAAGCAATCATCAAGTTTATCACCTTCTGATAGGGGTCAGCCAGTGCAGGGAAGACATAACACTTCAACGCATTATTTGCTCAACAGAGCACTACTCTGAAGAAACAAAAATTCCCCCTTGCCGTTTTGGCTAAATGTTCATTCATTGCAGTTTGGTCGCTAAAACACTTCTGCTGACCCCTAGTCCTTTTTGCACTTACAGTACCCCTAGGCTATTTACCTGTATAAACTGTCAAAACTGTGTATAGTCAAATGCTGCAGCACATTCAGCTATTTTTGTCGAGTTTCGTACAAAATCAATGCAGGAAAAACATTTTGTCTTAATATTCACTGCACTTTCTTCTCTCTGTCTCTGCTCTGCGCAACTTATGATTACTGGATTTCCGCCGTTATGTTAGGAAGCAACAAAGTAAACTGCCTAATAAATGCAAACTACTGACTTTCATACCAGTGAGAATCTTGTTTTAGTTTGTAGCCTGAGAGCTTCTACTCTTCTCCCATAGGCCACATCCTGACAATCATTATGGCATAAAAAAACCTCAAGCAAACCCCATTACAGCTAATTGCATGCATCACAACTGAGAAGACAGAGACATAAAAATACATATGAAATAGAGTTACTTTGAAGGCATTTCAATTCCAAATCTGTTTTACACTGTGGAATTTATATTGCTTATGCTCTTTCTATTTTCACAGTTTTTTCTTTCTTTGCTAGATGTAGTTTCTTTGCATGAACAAACGAGTCTATTAGTGCCACTCATTACATTTTTTCCCCTTCTACAAAGAACACTAACAACATCAAAAAGATGTTGTATTCATAATGATCTTTTAGTTAGAATTAGAATGAATGTTTATGTATGATAACATAATAATCTTTAGACTGTCATTGTGGTTTAACTATAGTCTCATAATCACTCCTGCAGACTCTGGCCTATTCATGCACGATGACGCTTGCATGACTCCCTGATATTATTGCATCAGATACATTGATTGTGTAAGGTCCACTGAGTTTCCTGTGATATTCACTGTGCCATTTCTTTCCCTCTGTGTTAATAAAGGTAGATTCGAACTCAGTGACACTGATATCCATGTTCTTTAAGAACTGTATTACGTATTAATCTAAAACAGAACATGTATTATCTTCCTTATCAACGTTTTGTAATGAATGGTAATGAAGTAACGGGATTGTAAGGAGGTGAATGCATGCCTATACATCTGCCCTTCATAAACAACTGATTGCATTACCCCTGACCCTGACCCTGGGTGACACCAATCATACTTCTGTGATGTCTGTGATATAACAACCCAAAATACTGGAGTTTTTTTTGTGGTTTATCTCCTCTGTTAGATCATTTAAATGCTGACAGAAAAAAAGTATGACAGTGTAGTGAACTTGTTCGCTTTAAATAGCCTCAGAACAATATAGTACACTGCATTTTTCATATGTTAATGTAAGTAATTGGCTGTTTTAAAACAAAATCTATGCTACTTGTTTTCACAGGGTAAGAGAGTAATTTATGAAGTGTGAACAAAAAACATTTCTTGACTTTAGAATTTTTGCACTGTTAAATAAGGCACTTTTTCCATATTCTAATGTTTGACATCAGATATCACTTCATTTTATTATTTATTTTTTTCAAAATAAAAAAAAAGATAGGGGGAAAAAAACGAATGGAAACTTTTGGTTGTGTGCTCCCTAGACATTTGGAGAACATACTGATGTATTGTTTCAAGAAAATGTCTTTATATTTATGTTAAAATCATTTACGTTAATATAACCTTCCTGTTCTATACTGTAGCCCTGCGTTCAGTGCAACTGTGCTTTACAGCATATCATTTCAGACTATGTACAGATTTCATTTTCAGGTAATGGGTTATATGAAATAAGAAGAACTGATTCTAGTCTGATGTCTCGCTTCTGTCTTTACATATTTTCTTATAACTCGATTGCTCTAAATAAGCTTTGTTCTGATTAGACGCAACAAAACATTGTCATCACAGATCAGTGTCTGACACATAGATCCATCACGCTCAAAAAATCACTGTAAACAACCATTAACATTTTCACCCCTTCTATATCTCTATTTTAAACAGATATGCTAAGGAAAAGCTTTGTGGTTCACATGACATGCATGTGTAGTGAAACTGAGCACGTCAGTGGAAATAATATGTATTCTTACGAATGCAAGCCTGGGCGAACTGCTTCGTAATAGTGTGTGGGTGGATATCCACTGCCAGATTCACAGATTCAATCACTCCTACCAGTGTCTCTCTCTCACTTCTTTTCTGTCTCATTCTTTAGGTCTCTCTCTCCTTCCTCCCTTTCCTTCTCAATTGAAGTCAAATCAAATAAATGAAGCTTCACTGGCGTAATTATCAACAATAGGATGTTACTGCAAAGCATTCGAATGGTTGCCATTCGTAATAGTAGCAGAGAAATCTGATTCATTTTTATTTTATAGTTCATATTCATAACAGGGAACTGGGGAGTGTTGACAGAGGCAGTTAAATATAAATATGCAGGCAATCAAATTGGATAGAGACTTCCATACTCAATTCTATTCTCATAAGATTATATGGAGCATTTCTATACCATATGGGTTTATACCATGTCAGTTTAAGTGCAGGCTAGTACTTGTGGAAAAGGAGAAAACTAAGCCACTCAAAGTTGTATCAGATATTTCAAATATAATTCATTTCAGTGAATTCATTGGCATAGTTATATATAAATACATTCTTTGATACTAAAATCACTTCAGTGACATTAACGGAAACCAAAACAGAGCAAAGCAATATTTAGGGAAATTAAAGTATATATTGAAGTGAACTGAAATATAGTTGTAATGGATGAGAGAGATAGAGACAGAGCCTCACCAAATACAGGCTCAGTGATCACAGTCTAGTATAAAAAAGAAGACAAAAAAAGACAAAATTGACCTCCAAAAGAACAAAGACTATGTGCTCACTTTCTTTCTTTCTTGCTAAGAATTGGAGAATGCAAGAGAGAAATACTTTGAAGGTCTTTTGACATTTTCCAAAACTGTCAGAAAAAGATCAAATGCAGGTTTTCCAGTCATGCATCAGCATATTTGAGCTTGCCGCCTTCAGAAACCAGCCACTGTTTCACCATAGCCAAGAGTTCATGTGTAAATATTCATGAAAGGCTTAGTTCACCCAAAAATGAAAATTCTGACATTAATATCTTAACCTCATGTCGTTCCAAACCCAGAAGACCTTCGTTCATCTTTGGAAGACAAATTAAGATATTATTGATGAGATCTGAGAGCCATCAGCAATACAACTGAAATGATGTGAGATCCAGAAACCATTGGTAAAACAGTCCATGTGACATTTTGCGATGCTACGAGAATACTTTTTTTTTTGCGCAAGGAAAACATCTTTTACTCTACCATTCTTCTCCTGTGACTTACATCTTATACAATTATCACAACACATGGGTACGCTTTCTTCTAGGCGTAAACAATCGCAGTTATTTACATGTGCATGCTTTCTTTATTTCATGTTTTCTTTTTTTGCATTCCACTAAAAGTCTCCTGAGTTGATGTGCTTTCTCAAAACATGTCCCAAAATAGTTGTGCTGGGTGAGGCAATCCTTTCAAGCTATTTGAAGACATACATGTATGAATGTTGAACCTGTGAAACTGACGTGAACACATACATTTCAACTTCCTCCAAATGTGGCTGAAAGTGGACAATCTTGAAACACTTTTAGACTCAGTTGACACCTGCCTTTAGGTGTTCTCCACTTGGTATATGAGCAGCAAAATATTTCTTAATATTATGTGTAAACAGAGCGGTTAATAGGTTGGTTTCGACATGGTTTTTAACCCAAACTTTAACATAGGTTCATTGGAAAAACATGTCTAAACCTACACGTTTGCTCCATAAACATAATTATAGTACAATTCACCACAGTTTCCAACTGACATGAACACTAGAGGTAATAAAACAACCATTTTAATTCCTTTTAACATATATTATGATTACAGAGGCAGATTATAGATTAATAAAGGTTTGTTTTTACAAGGTTCATTGCACAATATGTTATTACTTCAGAACACTATGGTGCGTGATTTGTTAACAAATGCATATGATGTTTGGATCACACAATCGTTTCAATGTGTGAAGCCTTTCTGACATAGTAAACTTTTAGGTTGCTTAATGTGAACTCACCGGACATTACAAATTGACCCTTTATGTAACAATCAATGATAAACGCTATTCACTGGACATTTCAATTTGACAGAATTGCAAAATGTTCAAGAAACAGTGTAATATTGTTTTGCTTTTTTATTTTTTGTAATGATGGTTGTAAGAAACAACTTTCTTACATGTCTTGCTTGCGTTTCTCAGTGATTAGCTGGACATGAAACTGTGTTTGTCTTTGTGATGCATATATCTTGAAAATGGCTTCTTAAATGAATTGATTTTGTCCATTGAGAATGGATTGAATCATTGTTGTTTGCTAATGATTAGAGATTGTCTTGGCCACAATAATTATTAATAATATTAATAATGTATAATAAAAATGTGAAAAATAATTTTTGACTTCATCGTGACTTTAACATATGGTATGATATCTATTAATATTGAAATGTACAGTCGTCAAAAGATCAATGTGCTGCAGCATATAGAAAAAAAAACACCAGCTCACTACTTAAGGAAACATCTTCATTCATTTTAATAACATGTGCTACAAATAGGCTACTCACAATGAAACCAACAACAGAAACACGCTGCAAACACTCAAAACGCAACCAAAAGAAAAACATTGCAAGTTGCACAGACCACAAGGGAAATTTTTTAAGTGGCCCCCAACAAGTTGTGAAAGTAGGTTAGCTAGCTTTGAAAGTTGTGCTAAATTACACATTGCACAAGGTGAACCTTGACATATTCTATGCCTAAAATTAGATTCAGCATTTAGTTCTTTAGAAGGTATGTTCAAGACCACAGTAAACTAAACACACTTGCTTTGGCAATTTTGTCAATAAAATACTTTGAAACAGGCCTATACTATTTTGTCATGTTATATGTTTCTACATTTTTAACTCCCTGGACGTACTGAAAATGCCCAAAAATTAATGGAAATATTGATTCTGTCTAATGAAATAATGAAATGATCATTAAAATGTGTAAATGATTATTTCAATTTTCCATTTTTTTCAAATCTCACTTAATTTCCATTTTATGGAGTGCTTTAAAGAAGTAATCAGTAAAGTAGCCTAATAATAGTAGCTAATTTTTGAGGAGTTATGAGTAGGATCATTATATAAGACTCCCTTGAAAGACATTATGCACAATGCTTTGTTAAACAACTTTGTTCTTTAAAATAGATTAAGATCCTCTTTAAAATTTCTATTTAATGTTTTGTCGATAGTTTTGTGTCAATATAAATAGTTAGAATTCCCTCGTCAGATTTCTAGTCATTTGGCGTTGCTGTTACAGGTTGTCAACACTAGGATAATGGCCACACCTTTCTGTGATTCTTCCCGTGGCCAGGGCCCGCTCATCGGCTTTAAATCATCCGCCTTACGCTCACACACACGCACACACAGACAATACTGATCCCGTACATCCCCCCGCGCACACACACATCGTTTAACATCGTTTGCGTTGCGCGAAATACCGAGAGAAGCGCATTTATTCCGCCCGCAGATAGCGGCATAAATCTAGCTGTAGTTAACGGTGCGTGATTCGAAAGCTCTCTCGCTGGTGCGCGCGCTCCTCTCTCTCTCTCTCTCTCCCGCTTCGCTCACTCCTGACGTCAGCGAGATTGTCTCTGAGAGCGTCGAGCCCAGCAGAACTCTCTCTCCACACTAACCCTCCATTGTGCGCACGCTAACGATGCCAGCGCTCGCAGCCGCCGCCGCCGCCCAGTAGAGACCTCTCAGACCGAGGACCGAGCACCACGACCCCGCTACACAGTCCGAGAGCGCGCGCCAGAGACTTATGTTCCAGCCCATCGTTGTCTTTTGTGGGATTTAATGCTCTAGCTAGTCGCCGACAGGGAGAGAGAGAGAGTGTGTGTGTGAGAGAGAGGGATAGGGACAGCCTTAGAGAGGGATAAGGAAGAAACACCGAGGATATTTCTCACCCGGACCGTTTTGGAGATTAAAAAAGAGCCGAGGTTCATCTAGCCATGGGATGTACACTGAGCGCAGAGGAAAGAGCGGCTCTGGACAGGAGCAAAGCCATCGAGAAAAACCTCAAAGAAGACGGAATCACTGCTGCTAAAGATGTGAAATTGCTCCTGCTAGGTAATGCGGAGTGGAGCCCGTCAAATCTAACGTTAGCTGTATCCTACACGTCTCAGCCGATGAATGCACATATATGGGATTTCTTCATTTTGACAGGCGATCTTACTCCCTTGTGTCTGTGTCTTCTCCACAGGGGCAGGGGAATCTGGGAAAAGTACCATCGTGAAACAGATGAAGTAAGTGGCATGTTTTAAATGACATCCATCAGTCAGTCAGTCAGTCAGTCAGTGTGCGCTGTGTGAGACACACACGAACCCACCCACCCACACACCCTCGGTTGCTTGATGGCGAATTCTTAGGTCCGCCATATTTTCAAGGAGTTCTCTCTCCACTAGCGTGTTACATACATTGTAGCTGTGGCGTGATGCTACGGTGTGGCAGATCCGCGGTGTGTGTGTTGGTGGGTTCGGGAAGACGAGGCGCCGTCGATGTGCTGTTCACGAAAATGGTGCTGAAAGTCAACTGGGGGACCGTGTTTCTTAGTCTAATACTCCATTGGCGTCCACTGACAGTGTAGCCTACTTCACACCCGGCTGAGTTACATTACCACACTCCACCCCGATTTCACTTTATGCTGTGGGCATTTACGGATGTCTCTGGTGTCTTCCTGCGCGTTTGTCTCTATGACAATCGTCAAAAATCCATCAGATATACATTTACTTAAAGATATAGCTATAGGCTACTGTGCCCTTCTTTAGCATTCTTTTAGAGATCAATATGTGATTTTAACAGAATTATGCAGCATAGAACGATAACTCACTTGACCCATATATATATATTTTCCGATATCCACACTTTTCTACTTGACTGGTTATCGGTTCCATTGACAAATGGCGTCCACTTAATGGTACTCGTTTTTAATGTACTGTTTTCAAGCTGTTACATAGCAACCATTCATTTTCAATGGGAAAAATGCGTCCTGGGTCCAAAATAAAATGTCTCCCATTTAGATTCAGATAAATATAGTTAGATGATGAATAATACAATAATTAATCTGCACACAATGCACGTTGTTTTATCTTTATTTCACTTTAAAATAACAAATAAATCCATTGATATGATTCTGCATATTTTATTTTTCACTTGTGATAATTGGTAAAAAGGATAAAAACTCACTATCACTCGCTCCCTACTATATGCAGTTAATACGGTGTTAAGAGCCTTCTGTTGACTGAGAATGGGGAAGGCAGAGCTTATATGGCAAATGGTGCCTGGAGATAATGCTGTTGGCTGTGTGTGCATGTCGTTGGTGCAACAAGAACAGGCCTTCATGCGTTTGCAGTCTGTGTTGGGTTGATGCTCATGGTAAAGGAAGAAGGTTTGACACCCAACCAGCTCAACTTCCTCACGGCCATTTTTATGCACCGACGTTCTCTTTACGCCTCACTGAAAACGATCTGTTCGTCTACCTTGCGGTTTGAATGTCATATTCTTAGTTTATTGTCTTATAAATGCAGCTCCTCCGGTTATTTCCCTCTTTGACTCGCTTTGCAAGAATTTATTTTATATGGTTACCATTTCTCGGCGTGGAGTGTGTTATAGAATACGTATAGGCTAATTATGGCTAATTATTATTAGGCTATTGATAATAGGCGTTATAATATAAGTGAGTTTTTATATGTCGAGCTTTATCAAGCGCAGGTTATTGCTCAGTGCAAAGCATTCGATGAAGAGAAACGCCTCCATTCTCAAGTGTGTGTGCACAAGCTGTCTTTGTCGAATCGAAATCTGTAACGTTAGCCCTCAGAAAATGACATTTTTTCTGGTCTGGCTATGTTGTTATATTACCGTGCTTTTGTAATGCGACCCTAAGTCATTATAATGAAAAAACTCATTTAATTAGCTCGGATATATTTTAAAATAGTGCTTCGGAGGATTTCAGGCGTTTTCAGTGGTGGACAGCGCCCAGCAGAGTCTTTTTCTGTGATCGGCTTTCTTCGGCCATTTTCGGTTTTCTCCGTCGTTAAGAGCGTTCAACCTGCGGCTAGAGTGAAAACAGGGAATGGATTGGTGCGTTGCTTGCGCTGCCCACACGTGTTCAGGGAGAGGTGCGGTCTATTTTATTTTCCCAAACGCCTACGAACGCTGCTTCTTTTGTAATATATTGGTGTATGAATGTTTTATGTCCTAAATTCAATGCTTAGCTTGAGACAATAGCAAAATTAACGAAATCAGCTGACTAGCAAAGCCAGAAAAATAATCAGGGGGCAAAAATGAAAATAAATTGCTCAGATATTTCAAATGTACCAGCATAGTGTTTCTGTTGTGATAAATCTTGTACATACGGCTACACTTAAATTTCCATTAACAAACATTGACATTCTCATTGATGATTTCAGCAATTAGCCTAATATTATGAGCCTTTATAAACGGTTAATATAAAATATAATATATGTTATGATTGCAGAAAGGGAGAAAAACAACTTAAGGGTGTATATTGCATCTAAATACAACACATTAATTAATAATTTCTGACAATGCTTACAAAATGCAGGTTGAGAGAAACCAAAATGATTATGTCATTATTTTCAGTTTCAAATTGCTTGGTCAGCTTAACAGATTTAATGACAATATTCGCCACTGTGCTTTTAAGCCATTGTAGCTAATGCCTCAGGCATATTTCTAAGTCATCCAAAGAGTGATGACTCTTTCCTCTCTAAGGATTCATTGTTGCTCTGATGTGCTTAATTGGGTAATAAGAGTGTCTCATGATGGAGCTGCTTAAACTGTTTGGGTCCTAAAGGAGTGGAGTATGTAGCTCTGGGCTTCTTACTGTAATATGCCTTGAATGAGATGCTGTTTAAGGACTTTTGTTAAGCTTAACTAGAACATTAAACATTCCACCACCATGTTTTTTAGGATATTTCAGCTTCAATATAATGTATTGAATTTAATGTAGATGTAATGTGTATGCTAAAAAGGAGGTGTAAAATCTGTTTATTATGTCTTCCAGCTTCCCCAGAGAAAGCATTTAATATGTAAGACTATGAGCGTTGTCGTGACTTTTGGCATGAAATGTTATTCATATATGTGATGAAGGCAGCGCTATGATATGTAGTGAGATATGTAGTGAGAATGACATAACATTCATATCACAACAAGCTAATCGGACACTTCAGATACCTCCACTGATGGTTTCTACAGTATTCTGTATTGCATGGCTTGAAAGGGGCGGATGAAACAAGGAGGTGTGCACTTAACATGTCAGAGTAAACCAGGGAACTGGGTGATGTGTGAAAGATGGTGAGAGAGAGAGAGGGCGCAGCGTGAGGAGGGGAGATGTTGGTAAACCCTGTGATTATGGTGTAGTTCTCTAGGCAGGCAACAGTGCTTCCATCTGCTTCATTAGTTCAGTTTGAGAGGGGAGTGTTTAAGTGTGCACAGGCTGCTCTCAATAGATGATCACATCACACATACACGACTCTCTCTCTTTCTCTCTGTTCCTGCACTCATCTTTCTGGCACATACTCCTATGGGAATGAAATATAAGCGATTGAAGGTGTATTTTGTGTGTTGGGAGGAGAGAAAGAGAGAAAAAAATGTGAGTATATGGTGATGAGAACAGTTTCGTAGACCCTGGAGACTGAACCATGTGTGTCATCATCCTGCGTGTCACTTCCTCACCCACGCATGTCATGCATGGGTGATCAAAAGCAGCCTTCAGAAAACAGATCAAATGTATATGAAAAGTTATAAGGCATGATTTGCGCACCGAACAACCTTTACATGCCGATTGTGGCATATTAAACCCATATGTCATCAGGTCATGGATCCGATTCTTGCTTGTAAGGCTGTTAAACATGTTTAGACTAGGTGGTGTTGCCTAGTTAATCATTAACGCTAATAATTTAAAAGTTGGGTTCAGGAAATGTTACATTTTAAACTACGACACATTAAATTGATCAAATATCACAGGAAAGATATTAACAGTGTTACAAATAAATTACAAATGAAAGCTGCTCTTTTGAATTTTGTTTTAGTCCAAGAATCCTGAGAAAAATTGTATGATATTTCCACAAAGATATTAAGCAGCACAAATGTTTTAAACATTGAAAATAATAAATATTTATTGAACAGCAAATCAGCATATTAGGTTGATTTCTGATGGATCACGTGACATTGAAGACAATAATTTAAAATATAAAACTTTTATATAAAATTATTTTAAACTGTATATTCTGTTGTACAGTAATTTTATGTTTGCTGTATTATGATCAAATGAATGCAGCCTTGGTGAATATAAGAGGCTTGACCTAAAAACTGACCTAAACGTTAGTGTACAATGTTAAAAATGTTACAGCAAAATAATTCTTATTAAGTGAATTTGGCGCATGTTTGCATTCACAAATCATGTAATAATGGAACTGTGCTGATGTGACAGACATCAAAGTTAATTTGAAGTAAAAATTCAAGGCAAAATTCTTGAAAATCACTCTGAAACTAATGAAGTGTCACCCACAGCCTGACAAAAACTGTAAGCAGTGTAGACTCTAAAAATGGAAATAAATCTCAATAACAAAGTCATTATTTCTGAATAATGCTGGACTTGCCAAAAAAGTAAGAAAAAAATAGCTGATGATGTGGATAATATTATGAGTCACATAAAGTAAACACTGACTAGATTACTTTTCTTCTGTAGTAGCAATGAGTTGTGAAATGCCCAATTTAGACTGTTTTCCCATTGAATCGACTCATTCTGTTGTCTAATCTATGAACTGTAATCCAAGGCCACTCGTCATATTATCCTTTAAAAGCTGCTGGATAGACTGGATAGGATTAAAATTGTTTGTTTTTTCTAAAGTGATCTCTGCAGTATGCAATATGCTGGGCTGTCCTGTAGCTGGCTAATTGAAGGGTTGAAGCAGAGGACCCAGCTGTTCAGTTACTCTCCATCTGTACGGCCATGAAGCTAAACTCTGGCCATGTACTTGAGTAGCAGAGCATGAAACATTATGTCTCTAGTGTCTAGAGGACGTTATGTGTTGAGTGATTGACATCTGATGAAGGTTTAAATGAAGAATACTGTGAGAAACAGCAATAATAGTGTAGATGAGAGTGTTTCACTTCTCCTGGAAGTGGGACTCAAGCTCTACAGCAGTCTAAATTTTATTTTTTGAATAATAATAAGATATACCTTTGCTCCTGTTATGTGCATGTTTGTACATTTTATACATAGACTCTTTATTGGCCACAAAGAACCTTTACCATCCATAGAACCTTTTTATGAAAGTATTTTACAGGGGGGAAAATGTTTTTTAGATTATTTGAATGTTTATCATACTATGAAAAAATTGTTGTTTTAAGAACTGTTCACTGAAAGGTTCTTTGGGGAACCAAAACTAGTTTGTAACCAGGCTGTTTTGGTTCACCATTGAATCCCACTGTATTTTTTTCCTACTATGGAATTCACTTGTGACCGAAAACAGCCAGAAGTTAAATTATTTTGTATTTTTATTACATAAATTCCATTTGAATAATGACAATTCATCGTTTACCAGCCATAACATTCTCTGCTTATTGCTGTCGGAGAACATTTATATATAGGTACATCCCTTGAGACATGATAATTGCATATTGCAAAATGCAGAAATGGTAGAGAAAATCCATTACTTAAAAGTGTATTTGTAAAATGTGGTTTAAAATCATACATGTGTTTGGTTGCTTTAGTTAGCCTTTTAAGAGGTGTATTCTCTGACCCCTAGGTTAAACTTGGACCTTTACTGAACCCTGCATGTTTCCAGCTTTATTGTTGAAAGCTTCATAGCAGATGTAAGTTGAAGAGGGCTGTTTGGGTGGGTAAAAAGCCTATTTTAATGCAAAGAAAGGAAATTAGCATTGACACAAAGCACCCTGCTTGGGACTGCAGTGCTGCTGGCTCTGTTATTGGCAAATGCAGTAGTATGCAGTAGTGTGCAGTATGCAGATAGAAAGGCCATTTACATTACAGCTTTACATCTGCTTTTTCACTTGGACATCTTCCTACAGAAAATTATATAGTTTAATGTACCAAGTGTTGCAAGTGCAGTGGGATTGGGTGGGGCTGTGCACACTTGCAAACCAGAATGTGTGTGTGTGTGTGTTTGTGTGTGATTGGGGAAGCTCTGAGTCACTATAGAAAGGGAAGGAGCTCTGTTGAAACACACAGGATGGTGAAACAAACTGTGCAAATGATAGCTTCCTCGTCCATTTTTGCTTCTCTCTGTCTGTGATTTTCTGACTGTCTGTCTGGCTCTCTGTCCCTCTGTAATAAAGGGGGTTTCATGTGTCTAACTGATGTGATTGGAGTTGACTGAGCACAGGGAGAACAAACAGTTCTCATGTGTTGATTTCCCAGAGCTCGGGCTGTAATACTCTGCCGTGATCCGTTCTTGCTTGGCCCACAGACACTGAACGAATTTCAACGAGACTCACCTGAATTCATTCGAGGTGGTTTGCTTTGTACATTGCCCTCTAAGATAATTATTCAATGTGTGTGTATTTGTTTCTATACCTGTGCCATGGAAGCATGTATTTTGCATCTGATTTGTGAACGCTACTGGGTATGCAAAGCCATCAAACCCACAAAAATGCAGTTAAACATGCAACATTCAGATCATATATACCATGGCATGGTTTCTATAGTGAAAGCAACTGGTCTTTATGTGTCAGCGTCAGGGTTGGAAATATATAAAACTAAAATGCAAAAAAAAGCAAAAATGCCCCCAAAATGAACAAAAGTTCCCAAAAAAGACACAATTAAGCTGTAGATCTGTTATGGCTCTCATAATGAGTGTCCATTGAAGCATTGCATTTGCTGTAGATTTGTTGCATCAGGTTTCTTTTTATGCCCGGTTCGCAGCAGTGAACATTATGACCAATCATATAAGTTTCTGTTGAACTTATGAATTGTTTAATTCAGTCACATTTGTCACCAAAGAGAATGCTGGAGTTGTTCAGTGCAGTCGCTTACTGACTATGAATCTTTAATAGCAAATTCTTTCGTCATCACAAACAAGAAAGTGCAGAGAAGATGCAAGAAATTCAGTGTTTTTTGTACACGCTCTTATGATATAATTTTAAATAACAATTTTGCTTTCATGCTACTAAAATAGCTAATGAAAAGGCTTACATTTCTAACCAGTAAAATGTAATGAAAACTTTAGCTTGTTTTGTCTATAGCCAGAACATGTTTTTTCCTCCAAAACACTTTCTATTAAATTACATTATTATTAGTTTGTACAATTTTTATTAAACCGGTATTACAATTGTATTTATTCATTTATTTTATAAGTGCATGTACATAAGCAGCATTAAACAGTCTGTGTGAATAAATAGGAATCCAATATGACTGTTCTGGTCTTGAAAAACACTGTTTTAACACTATTTTATTTTTTTATGTAACTACTAATCAATGTCTGATATGAGAATAATGGTGTTTTAGGAACTAAAATAGAACACTATTTGAAAATAAAACCCACTTTTTGTTTCAACCTCCCTTAAGGAGTCATATCCTTTATGTGTGTTTATACTTAAAATATTGCACAGTAATTCTGTTCTCATTTATTGTAAATAAAAAAGTCAGAGAGAGGAAGTGAGAAAGTGTTTAAGCGCTGGCTAAAATGGCCTCTTTCTCAGTATTTCCAACTTAGTCATACACCCAAGCAAATCTCTTTTTGTTTTACATCAGTGAAATGGTGCATTTAACAGTTTGTGGTTTAAAGTTGATGCCTGATGAAAATTAAAGGATGAACAGGAGAGTGGGAAAGTGTCAAGTGCTTAGTGACCCTTTTTTCTCCCACCGGTTCTTCGTTGCCACCCTCTCCGTTTCTTTTGGTCTCTCTGTGGTGGGTCCATATGTACTTGCGGTGTGGAGAGTTCTGGCTGACCCATGTGCTGGTGATAACACAAAAGGCCTTTGTTTTAGTGAGGTGTTTGTGTTTGGCCATAAAGCAGGTCCTAGACCAGCCCCTTCAACGGCAACACAAAAGAGCTTTATTGGGGAGGCAGTCAGGGAGGGCCTGCTCATCTGATCTGGGGTCAGCTGATTTACAGCATGGCAGTGCAATGTGAACTCTCCTTATGGTGGAATTATATAATGTGTATCTGGATCAGATTGTGGCATGGTCCTTAATTAAAAATGTACTAAATATTGTATATTTTGATTTATTACATAAATGTCTTAAAGCATTAGCATGTTTTCTAAGCTTTATATTTATTACCATTCGCAGATTTAGGGTGTATATATATATATATATATATATATATATATATATATATATATATATATATATATATATAAATCTCCATTTTCTCTTTGGAGATTTATTTATTTAATTTTTTTTCTTATTCCATTGAAAATTAACTTATATATGATTTTATAACTTTGAAACAAATTGAGGTTGGATAACAGAATTTTCATTTTCAGGTGAACTCTCGCCTTAAATGTTACAATGTCACATTTTGGTCTTTCACCCCTAGCTTTGTGGAAATAATTTCCTTATTTTGCAAGTGTTAGTGGGGGTCTGTTGTGGGGAGGTGTGTGTGAAGAGTGTTAATTGCATCCTGCTTTGACTGTGTTTTGCTATGTGTTTATCATTGTCACCTTAACCTGGTGAATGTGAGTAGGTATAAATTGGTCTGTCTGTTGACGGTTTCCAGCAACCTTCAACCCTGGGGAACAAACACACACACACACCCACACACACAGAGAAACACAAACAGAGCTTGGGTATTGCATAAGCAACTTTTAATTAATGTATAATTGCAGATATAGTAGGCACTCCGCCTCTGGCCTTTTGTTCACATAGGTACGCCATGTGGACCATTTCTGCTTTTGCAGTGTTCGCTTCCTTTTTAGTGACTGAAAACTACAGATGTTTCCCAATCGCTTACAGTAATCACACGTAACGTCATTTGCCAGGAACATCTGATGGTTATCTCTTGCAATGTGTGAAATTGCGGTCCATGACTACTGCAGGTGCTTTGTGTTGGTATGTGTACGTTCCTCTGGTGAACGCTAAGGATGTGCTACCATATTTCATTAACCCGTATGCATTCGCTCCTTCTTTTCTTCACTCTGTTGCCATGGAGATGACAATGGCTGCCATAATTAGAGGATGACAAATGACCTGGAGTAGGTAAAGGGGGATGGGTAGTTACTGTGAACCGTGAATCAGAGGAAAAGTGGGAGTGAATCAGGGGGTTGGCTGGGGGAGTGTACAAGATGAAAGCTGAACATGCGTGTGAGTAATATTGTGTATTCATGACCAGTCTATAGTAATATGCTAGTCTGGTACTAATAACCACTTCCAGCTTTTAAGCAACATAAAAATTAAAAAATTTACTTTCAAATAAATGACAGGTATGAATCATCAGAGCATGATATTATAAAGCTTACATTAAAATGTTAATGCAAATTTCTCCACTTATGAAATTACTTTTCATTTCTGCTTATATAATCAAGTGGGTGCATAAAAAGTAATATTAGGCTTATATATCACATTATGTAGGTATAGAGAAAAAGTCTGAATAAAATAGTGAATACATTGCTACATACTTTCCCACAGTCTGCTGTAATAGATCGCATAATGGAAGCTGCTCTGTAAGTCACCAACATTTTTATGTTTAAAATTCATTCAAAAAATGAAATTCTGTCATTAATTACTCACCCTCATGCCGTTCCAAAAGAAAATATCTTCAAAACACAAAGGCCCAGAAAGTTAGTAAGTACATTACTGTCAAAATAGTCATCATGTGTCATCAGTGGTTCTTTAACCACTTTCTGTATTTATAATACATTATAATTGTCACAATAGCGTCCGTCGTGTTGTTGTTAGGCATGCCTAGGTAGTTTTAATGTGTTATAGCTTTTAGGAGTATGTTCATTTATAACACATAATGAACATGATTCATTCACTTAAGTTACAATTTATTATATTTATTTATAATGCATTATAAGTCTCATATCTTGCCATTTTACGTATGTTACTTTACTTAAAGCAAATACCACTTATAAGTAGAAATAATAACAATGCATTTTTTTTTCTCACGTCAGATATCAGATCAGATTAATGTGTAATATGACACATTTGCTTTGATCATTTATTTATTTATTTATTTTTTTATCAGTTTGATTATTTTGATGGTACCTTACCTGTTAATAAGTAACTCTGCAACTACATGTCAACTAGCCTTCATTAGAGTATTAGAAGTGTGTTTGCTAAATGTACGCTAACTTTTTATTTTGATGGTTTCTCAACACGCTGAGTATACAGTACTTTGCAAGATGGTGAACATGCTATCTACCTAAGTCTAAGTCTATACTAATACTCTTAGATTTGAATAACAAACAATACAAATTGTTTTCAGTTGAAAGTATTAGCTAGCTCACATTATTCTCAGTATTAGCCTCAGAGGAAACACTCAAATAGCACTCAGCACCTAACCACTCAGAAGATGTTGTAAGGTATTGTGCAAATCTAAATGAAGTAGAATAAATGCAGTGTTCATTGTGTTACAAATAATCATACTAGTTATACTAATATGTAAATATTCTAATGTATTATAATTGTTTTTATGATTATTCATGAGATGTTATAACACATTACAAGTTTTTTTTATAATGCATTATGCATTCATTATAACGCCTTAAGAATACCATTATAATTGATTATAAATACAGGCTTTATAGTGTTAACGAATGCTTTGTGTGTGCAAGAGAATTGAAATAATTACTTTATCCAACAATTTCTTCTCTTCCATATTAACCCCTGATGTCACATGGACTAATTTAATTAAATACTAAATACCTTTTTGTGCCTTGAAAGTGCATTGCTATCTGTGCAGGGTCAGAAAAATCTAAAATATTTAAATTTTGTGTTCTGAAGATGAAAGAATCTCTTAAAATTCACGTGGCATTGTGATCTTTATTAAAAACATTTAATTCCCCTTACCCTCAAACTGGCATCTCTTCTCTGATGACGTGTTTGCTGGCACGAGGGCAGGCCCCACCATCAACCTGTCACTCACATGAGATTGCAGTAATTAGCAAACGACAAGAATCTAACGATTCAGTCAACTGCCAAGTGGACAAAACCATGTCCCGGCTTATATTTTTCTCATTTGAGAAGCCATTTCACTCGTACGTGCATTAGAATAGGGAAGACAATCACAGCTTCAAGGTACAGGCATATTTAGACCAAGGAAGATCATCATAACTATAAAGTTTCATTCTGTACGAATAGGGATGTCCACACCTATCCACAACTATAGTGATAACACCACAGAGCAACAATATTGTACATATCTTATAATAATAAACAGAATGTTATCTTCTGCTGGTGTGAATATAGTTATAGTTACCTTTATAATTGCTATAAAATAATGCTGTTTTTCTGTGTTGACAGAATGAAAGCAATTAGTGTATGTCATGTATGTCATGTAAATGCTGTTTGATTAAAATATCCAATATGGTTTGTTGTTTAATTTCATGTTAACTAAATGCTAATAAGCTGACTCACTCTTTGCTGTCTACATAGACAGCTTTCTAACCAGCACTGAATATAATAAATTATGAGTTTAGAATGCTTTACATGGGCGAGATACTCTCTGCGCAACACAAATATTAATAAGTATAATGCACTTTAAAGTGTCTTTGTGGGCAACTAACTGCGTTTTTGAAAATAAAAATGCTGACATTTTTGTGTAATTGCTTTCCTTAAACGCTCCCCTTGTTCAGTGTACAGCTTTGTGTAAAGCTTGCTTTACTCTGTAACAGAAAGGGGGAAAGATGATAGAAGAAAAAGAAAGAGGGAGGCCTGCTGTTTCATAATTGTAATTACGCTCTGTAGTTTTCTTTGACAAGCGTTTCTGTGAATTGATCTAGTAGAACGTGACTTGCATACATCTGCAGAAGGGACAGGCAGCGTACATTTTGGGTGTATGCTAGGCTTTAACGGTGAGAGGTTGACCTGTGAACTTCCTAGGAGATTGAGAATGTGAAGCTCTGATTATTATTGTTATAAATAGATGTCCCTCCTAGTGTTTGGTGGGATAAGTGGCCATGTCCGGAGGGTGATGACAGAAACAGCACTCAAAAGCACCATCAGGACAAAGGATTCTCTTACAGATGACATGAGCCAGCTTTGGGAGATATGAGCGAGAGGTAGTGTGGGTCGTTGAGTGTATTTGTGTATGTGTGTGTGCAAATTTTTGTATTTCTGTTTTGGCTACTGGTGTGCACTCTTGAGATCCTTTAAATCATATTCCACCTCACTGCTTCAAAATAAACCCATGTAGCCATTTAGAGCTGAGAACTGCTCTTTAGATTGTCTATATATTAGAACAGTCTTCTCTTAACCTCACTGATCTGATAAATTGAGTTATAAATGAAAGGTCAGGAGGAGAATGTTCACTTAGTCCTGTCTATCACAATGTATCGAACGTTGCGTACTGAGCTCAGCTGCAGCATTCTTCTACTATTCTACATCCATTAGGACAGCAATCATTTAAAGTGTTGTTTAAAAAGAATACCGATATCATAGTTCCAAACCCATATTGCTTTCTTGCAAGTAATGAAAATAAAGTAGGCTAGAATTAAGTAAACCTTCCTGTCCACTGTAGATATAAAACTTACCAATTTCAGTATATTTTTGTATTGTTTACTATAATTTATTATAATAATAGTTTTTTAATTAGCTTTTATTTGTATGTTTTAATTCCATTTTAATTAAGTTTCTGTTTTATTAGGCCAAAATGTAATAATTTGATCAATTTAGTCATTTTAAATATGAATTTTTATATTTCTATGTATTACATATCTCCTGCTTTAATGTATTGATTTATTTATATTTTTTAGTTTTAGTATTTAAACATGAACATATTTATTGTTAGTATTTGTCAGAGCAACATATAATATTTGTTCCCCTTCATTTGAGTCACTCTGATGTTACATATGGGAACTCGCATGAGAGACCAATCATCTCTGAGCCTTATTAAAAAGGCCAATGAATATTGGCATGCACTGATTGCATCCAGCTGCATCTGATCACAGCGTGAGTATAAACAGGGCAGGTGGAGTAGTGCACATTAGCTTTTAGCTTCGGAGCCTCGCCTAACCTGAGTCCTGAAGTCTTTGAAAAACAGTTCCTGTGGAGTTCATGCTTTCTCCTGGCGATAGAAAAAACTCCGGCTGTCAGCAGATTCTATGGGTTGGCTGTTTTTC
Source organism: Enteromius radiatus (assembly GCA_032357445.1). Classification (NCBI taxonomy): domain Eukaryota; kingdom Metazoa; phylum Chordata; class Actinopteri; order Cypriniformes; family Cyprinidae; genus Enteromius; species Enteromius radiatus. The sequence continues at coordinate 3,178,001 of JAUCMS010000034.1, read as the reverse complement.
TAAAAACCGCTCAGCCTTTGCAACAAGCGATCAAAAGACCGGCATTGAGTGCACAGTTGTGCCGCGAGGTCCTCCCTGGGAAAACTGGGATTGAAAAAGTTTGTTTCCTCATCTCTCTGCACGGATCAGGAACAGCAGTGCCACCGTCATACCCCTCCGCCCCCCAGTGCCTTTCTTCCTGGAGGTGCACAAGAAGCTGATCAGTCGTGGCGGGCCCTCATATGCTTCATATGAGACTGCTTCAGCCCTGTTTACACAATCGAGTATCGAGATGGGCAAGGCACCATGGCACACTCCGGATTGGCGTTTTCTGTAGTGTCGCCACCTATTCATGCTGTGGTCGGACCCTGCCTTCCTATGGGCTGGAGTCCCCAGGGACAGGTGTCCAGGCATGTGGTCATCTACACAGATGCCTCCTCCACGGGTCAGGGTGCTGTATGCAACGAGTAAGCAGCTTTGGGTCCCTCAAAAAAAAAAAAAATTGCCAGACTGTTATGGCATCAACTGCCTAGATCTGTCCGATGCTGCGCCACAATCCCCCTAGACAAAAATGCACCTCATACCCTCTTGGGACCTCGCTGTCACCCTTCGTGGCCTGTGACAGACCCCATTCGAGCCACTCACGTCAGTCGAGCTGAAAAATCACCTGTCGCTCAAGAGGGTAGGGGACCTACAAGCCTCGATGAAATGTCTCACGTCAAACTGAGACCCTGGCCCTGTGCCCAAGGTTCCTACCACATCCTTTCGCGATCAGGTAGTGAACCTGCAAGCTCTGCCCCAGGAGGAGGCAGACCCAGCCTGAGTTGCTGTGTCCCAAAATATATGTGGACCGCACCAGGAGCTTCGGACGCTCCGAGTAGCTCTTATCTGCTATGGACCTCAGCAGAAAGGGAATGCTGTCTCCAAACAGAGGTTGGCCCATTGGGTGTAGATGACATCCTATGCGTTGGCTCACGGTACCTCTCTAGCAGATATCTGTAGAGCTGTGGTCTGGACGACACCGAATACCTTTGCGGGGTTAGATAATCCCCGCGTCGAGCCTGTCCTCCCGTGTCTTTAGTTAGACATCAGGTGAGTGGGAGTTCCCTTCGAGCGAACCCTGGATCTTCCTGCCCCACATTCAGGACTAGAAGCGGAGTAGTCTGTGCTCCTACTGGATCTCCTTCGCCCAGTATGTTGTGGCCACACATTTCAATATCTCCATGGTCAGCCAGAAGGCTGTGTTTCCCTTCATATTTCTCTGACTCCACAGATATATTGAATTATTCAAATTCCACATGTAGAAACAAAAAGTAAAAACATGTGCTCCGCCCCCCCAACCCCTGCTTCAGTAACAACTGGCATCCCTGTTCATCCTGTTGGCACGAGGGTCTCTGCGTAACGCGGCCCCTGGGTCATGGCCTTTTCCACTGGGTCTGTTCCCATATGTAACGTCGGAGTGACTCGTCTTGGCTACGTAGGTAACCTTCGTTCCCTGAAGGATGGAACGGAGATGTTACATCCCCCTTGCCATGACCCTAGGTTGCGCTGATGCCGGGCTGCGGCTTGGCTCCTCAGCGAAAAACTAATGTGCACCAATCAACCTGCCCTTTTTATACTCATGCAGCTGGATGCAATCAGTGCATGCCAATGTTCATTGGCCTTTTTAATAAGGCTCAAAGGTGATTGGTCTCTCATGCGAGTTCCCATATGTAACGTCTCTGTTCCCTCCTTCAGGGAACAAGGGTTACCTACATAAACAAGATGTTCGTTTTTCTAATATTTATATTATATTTTATTGCAATAATAATTTAGTTTGAATAACGGAAAATTATTTTGAATACATTTCATTTTTTAATTTTATGTAAAATTAACCAAATTCTAAATAATTAAACAAATATATATTTTTTGTGACCTACAGAAGTGGAAAATAATAAAATAATATTATAAAATAATTTTGAACTCATCCTTTCAATCACTACATTATCCGTTGTACTGCACATGCCTTTTATGTTGGTGAATGCCATGATGATTTTTCCCATTGTGTGAATAAGATTGAGTGCACTCAAAGCAACTTACAGGTCACAGAGCACAGTTGGTGTATAATACTGTGTAATAACCTCAGCAGGATCTTGTATTGGCCAGATCCTTCACCTCCCAGGACACACACACACAAATGCACCCCTTACAGACAGCCTCAAGATGTGAGAAATTAGTCTTCATGCGTGAATGCTGTAAGTTTTCAAATCTGAAGTGATTCTTTCTCTCTCTCTGTTCTCTCTCCTCTTTAATGAGCTGTTCTATAATAAGTTCATCTGAAGGAAAGGTTGCTGTAATGATGTCTCTCCTCCACCCACATGCTGGCTTCCAGAGATCAGAGGAGAGGAGAAGATGAAAATGAGTGTTAACCTCACACAATGTTTCTAAAGACACCCCTGGTCTTGTCTCTTCTTGTAACAACTCTTCATCATCCTCTTTCTCATGTGGGTTCTGGAGCTTGATCCCCGAAGCTGTTAGAACTTAGTTTGGCAGCGTTATCACAGACTAAACACATAATGTTTGCAAGCTTTTCTGGTGATTTTGGACTGTATAGGAAAATATATACAGTTCCTTGTTGCAATTGCAACAGAAATATTTATATATATATATATATATATATTTATAACTTACCATTTATGTATGTGTTGAGTCAACCCTTAACAAATAAAAAAGGTAACAATTAGGGATGCACCGATCCGACTTTTTCAGTCCCGATACCGATACCGATACCTGGGCTCTGTATATCTGTCGATACCCGATACCGATCCGATACCATTGTTGAATTAATATTATAAACTGCATACCTTCCACCTTA
>JAUCMS010000034.1:3144277-3162633 GCA_032357445.1 Enteromius radiatus | reverse complement strand
CTAAACCAAAAGATACAAAGACAGAGGGGGAGACAAGACCAGACAGACACAAATGGAACGCCCACGGCGTGACACATAGAGCGTTATATTGAATGGCGTCTCACACCATGCAGTGATGATGGTTAGAGAGAGAGAGAAACCTGCTCACTGAATACCTGTGGAGTAATACATTTTTAGCTCGTATTTCCAACCGTTTTTCTCTTTCAGCTAAAAAATGCCATCTTCGGCTGATCATTTTCAATGCCTGAAAATTCAGTGCATCCCTAGAAAGTACAATATTGTAATGAAATTTTTCAAAAATTGTCAGTAATAATCCTGATTATATGTTTTAATCAGAATCACAATGATTATCAGTTTAAACATTGTTTAGCCTTAAGTTTGGGTTTAGATCTTCTGTTGCTCTCCATGCAAACTGTCACTAGGGTATGTGGTTGTTTGTGTTAGTATGAGTCTGTGGGCTTCTGTGTGTGTTGTGGAGGGAAAACAGTTGGGGAATAAGGAAGAAAGGGTGCTGGCAGCTGAATATTCCCATGAGTCCTGGCAACGCCCTAGCGGTGCTCACGCGCCCACTCATTATACAGAGAAAACCCATCTGAACAGCCTCATCATCATGCAAATAATCTTTATATAACTCTAACCTGGGGGAAAAAACAGTTTGATTTACCTACATTCAAATAGGAAAAATACCTGGTAATGTGGAAGTCTACAGCAGTGTTCTGTTTCAGTTATTAACCCAGGCTGTCTGTGATTTCATATTCTTTGGGCAGGATTATAGGGATAATTATCGTCTAGAGGTGAGCATTATGAGACTTGATGAGGATAAATGTAAAAAAGAATATAGCACAAATTACAGACAATGAGATTAAATTCACAAAATGCTTCTGTGAAACACAAATTTACAGTACCTGGGGGAAAAGGAGCCGCATCCAAATAGGACTTATGACGTATGTCTTTTCAAATAGAACTTTAAGGTGAAGCCCCTTTTAGATGCTGATAGTGATACACTGCCAAATAAAACTCATATTCAAATGATGTGTTTAAATTTGATGTTTTCCGGTACATTTTTTAAAAACTGTGCGTTGGTTTATTTTTGTCTACATGGTAGTACATGTTCCACTTCTGTGTGAAATGGACACCTGCAAATGATAAAAGGAGTTGATAAGAAATATACCTCTGAAAAGTGAAAAAAATCCAGAAAGGACAATGTTTTTGCTCCTACACAGTTAAGATAAGCCGTTTCAAGGGGGGGACCCACTTGCTCTCTTTGATTAGTTTCTTTCTAAAACGTTTTCCCCTTGGATCAGTAGTCACTATTGTGAATAAGCACTGTGAATGTCTAATCAATATTACCGTATTACTGGTGAAAAGGTTTATTAGCTGAAAATTGAGCTGTTTTTTAGCATCACTTATGGCTCCTCTGTAAAGATGTGCTATTAAAAATGTATTTCTGCCTGTTGTTATGAAGTGCATTTAATTCTGTGTCTTGATGTTTTTTGCATTTGTTAACACAAGTTAAGTGTCCACCTTCATAGTTTTTTTTTTTTTTGGTGCAGGTCACCCTGGATTTTGGTACGTTCTTTGTGAAGTAGATAGGTTTGTAGACAGCCTGTACCATTGCTAAAACTGAGAGGGGAAGGTTAAGCGTATTTATAGAATGTGTAAATTAATTTTGCGTGAGGCAGAACGAGAGCCCTCCAGAAGCATTAACAGATATCTATCCCAGCAGATTACACTTCAGCCTCCATTTTAATTGAGACTCTTTTATGTCATGTCTCTGGTGCTTGGATTCAGTAAAAGGAAGTCTGGGTCCCTTCTCCCCAGCCTTACAGCTCATCTACACAGATCCCAAATATAATTATTTCTGACGCAGCTTAATTACATATTAGGTTAATCAATTTACCTCAATGAATCTTTACACTGGAGAACTACATGTGTTTTCCAGGCTCTTGCTTTTTTATTAAAATTTTTATGTCAGACACATCTACTTGTTTGTGCGCCCTAGGCCAGGGTTTCTGAACCAAGGATCACTTTCACAATCCTAAAATGTTTACAGACCCCACAGTACATCTTCATCATTTGAATAGAAACAGATATATTGTACACTAAACAGAGTGGAACTGAATTAGTCTCCTCACTTTTCAACTGTCCTCATCCCTTTTGTAAACCAAGCAAAACTGCAACTGAACCTGAATTTTCAATATTTACAATAAATGAATCTTAGTGCTGTCAATTGAATAATATCAATTAATAATTTCTCCACCTAACAAGGTTTTTAAATATACTTTTTTTATAATGCAGTAATTTCACCTTTAATATTCAAATTAATGTAGAAACAGCATAAAGACAGTATATTATTAATATTTGTTTGATAGCATTTTAAAAGAAAAGTATCACTGATACCAATACTACTGATGTCTCCAGGTTCGTTTTTAGCCATTGGCTATATTTTTTCAACATTAAGTGTATTTGAGAGATATAAATTAATCCAACATTTAATAGACTTTAGAATATAACTTTTTAATTTAAGTGAGCTTAAATGTTCTGCATCTAAATAAATGCAATTCTTGTCTAGAAGAAAGAGACAGAAGCAGCAGTTTGTGAGTGGGGTGTCCAACACTATCTCCCCATGTTAAAGGAACATGACACTTTTTTTGAAAAAACAAAGACTAATTTTTCAATTCCCTTAGAGTTAAACAGTTGAGTTTCACCGTTTTTGAATCCATTCAGCCGATCTCGGGGGTCTGGCAGTAGCACTTTTAGCTGTAGCTTAGCATAGATCATTGAATCTGATTAGACCATTAGCATCACGCTCAGAAATAACCAAAGATTTTCGATATTTATCCTATAATCCTATATTAATACCTGCCTCTTCTGTAGTTACACTGTGTACTAAAACCAATGTAAAACGTTGTACTGTTCTAGACTGATATAACTAGGAACTATTAACGACAAAATTTTGGGGTGGAGCAACCCTTTAACTGCATTAAACATGAAAAATGTATTTCATACATTAACATGCTCATTTTGACGGTACTGATGAATTTACAATACTCTACGGAAGTCATTTCAAAAACCCACAGATCAAAAATCTGAGGAGCTATATGTTTGAATGGGTGTGACACTTCTGAGCTGGATTTTAGGTGGTCCATCATTCATGTTTCAAGAACATTTGTTTAATAAGCTCAACATCAGTGGTATGAGTTTACGTTCTTCTGCATAATGTGTGTTGGCAAAGTTCTAAAAGGCAATCAATGAAGTGGTGTGTGATGAATGTGTCTGGAGCGCTCCCCAGTGCTGCCCTTGCCCAAACTGTGCTGCTGTCACTCTCTAGCAGATCTGTGCTGCTCGTTCTTAATTGGAGAGCCAAAAATAAAGCAATCAGGAACAAACATCACCTTAGCCAGATGGTCCCCGTTAGTGGGCTAGTGAGCCGGCCACGTCTTCGGCATATGCCCAGCTCTTATTATAACAGATACATCAGTCTTTGTGTGCATGCATGTGTGTTTATGCGTAAGAGTGCACATGTGTGATTTTGAGAGGTTGGATATTTGCCCTTGCGTACTGGTATAACATTCAAGCTTTACTGACCGCTGCTTAATATTATGAGAAATGGTAGAGATAGTGGATGAATGAGTTTACTGTTACTCTGTAGAGTATCTGATCTGAATCTCTACAAATGTTTCTTCATGGAGTCGCTGGTATATTCCCTCATAGTGAGTTTAGTCAGACAGAGATCACGGTTAATGCAGAGTCATGAAGGAATAATGGCTCTCTGCAGTTGCAAAGGTTACACTCAGTTCATTTAAGCTTCATAGCGGCAAATGTACGAATCACATCTTTAATATTGGTTTTACTGTTATGATATGGAATATTAGGAATGATTTTTTGCTGCAACTTTAAAAGAATGGGTCCAACACGAAATTAAGCCATTGAATTTTGGGGAACAAAATTACAATACAGCTTCTATATTGAATAATATGGTGAATGGCCTTCACTGTTCACTAATATTCTAAGAAAATATCTAAATAATTTCATCATAACAGGGATAAACAATTTTTTAATAACATGTTTCCGTATGTAGTTTTATGTCCCGCATGAAATATTCATAGCAAGTGCCTTTTTGTATTTTTCCGTTGTTACAGAATCACCCCCAACGTAGTGATATTATTTTCCTATTCATTATTATTTCCATACCGCTGATGGTTTTCCCTGTGGTTGTTGTTGCTTTGCCTCTGGGCAGGCTAAAAAGGAATAATAGCTTTGTTGAAATTATGATCAACGCATGAATATTTACATGCTTATCGTGATACCCACATTGTATACAATGCTGGGTGTCATGTAGTGCTGACAACCAATTTGTTTGTGCTTGAATGAGACAGTTTTACTTTACTTTACATTACTTTTTTTTTTACTGGCCAAGCCAGAACCAAATTTCACTGTGTACTACGGTTAAGCTTTTTAGCAACACTGTGTTAAAGTAAATGACCATGAAAAGTGCTTTTTAAAACTCAACACAAATGGAAGAATAAAAGCATAAAATTGTTATACAAAATCAATTGGTGGCCATGAACTCAACCCACAAAGCTCCCCAAGGATAATAGGAATCTTTTTAGTCTCTTTCTGTTTAATAGAGGCTCAAATCTGGCTTGAGGCCTTATTGGTGTTGAATAATTTATTTTATTTTATCTTATTTTATTGTTTTATTATTTAAACATATATAATATATATATATATATATATATATACACAATATATATATATATATATAAATATTGTCACATCACTGATTTTAGCAGTCATGCCATTCAGACTAGCTTCATTTGAAGTCTGTCAAACAGCAACTGTTTTAGATTACTAGATCAACAAGCCAATCAGTTACCCCACTCAATAAAAGTCAGCAAGAACAGAATAGGGAAGCAAATTGCATTACTTAAAAAGAATATAACTTTGGATTCTTATATTGGTCCTATATAAGGCCAAAATATAAGTACTTAGTGTTAAATCCAGCAAAAAGGGCTTTTAGATGTACAGTAAAGCTGAAAATTCTCAGCCCAGTAACGCTCTAGTCTTTCCATGCGTGTGTGGATTTCAGCTTAATTGACATGGCAGTATTTTTCAGTTCGGGCCTCATTCAGAAATGCCTGTGCACTCATCCTATAACAGCCTGGGCTTCGGGGCTTTTGGGTTTGATCTGAATACGCTTTGACTTGTTTCTCAGAATTTCTCCTCGCAGCACCCTCAGAGACATCTTTGCCTTTGTTGCCAAGAATGACTCCTTCTCATCATATGATCCGTCCCATGAGCGGCATGTCCAAAGTGGACATTCAGGCTAAAAACAGGTTCATCATTCCTTCCCTCAGTCCCTCTTCATTTGTCAAAGCCTTCTCAAGCCCAGTAAGATTAAACGAGCCCAGCACTGAAGCTGGAGAGGAGAGAGGTTCTCTAGAGCTGTAAGTGGCGATTGGTAGAACAACCAGCACTATTAATGAAATGGAACAGGAATTGGAGATTGGGATTTGGTGGCTTTAGGGACGTAACAGCTCCAGCACCTGCAGCGATGCTGTTTAGAACAGGCGCTAAGCCTCCAAATCACAAATAGAAAAATGATTTCTTGCACTTAGCCTCAAAATTGACAGATTTTGCCAGATCTTGATAGCCCTTGGGGTGAGATTACTGTAGATGTGAGAAAGGACCCAATGGAAAATTGGAAGAGAAATAGCACATTATATTGCAGCGAGACCATTGTGATTGCCTGGTTTTCCTGTGGTCACAGTGTGGAACATCATTTGTACTTAAACTCACCTTGTTTGGTTGAGGTCTGATGATGCCGTACACTCTTAATCTACTTTCCAAAAAAAGCAATAGTGCTTTTGAATAATACTGTAGATCTTTTCAAAATAGCTGCTCATCCAGTCCTAAATTAAGCGCCAAAACACTCCGAATTTGAGCTCATCATTTGTTTCGAAAGATCATTATCTGCTGTAAGCTGCATGTAATGTCTGTGTTTATTATTAGTGAATGTATCTGGAATAAACAAGGCAATAGTGGGCAATTCAGCTTACAGTTTTACAGATGGTGACTGACCCTTGCGCTGTTCTGCTGAGTCTCACTTTGGCTGTTTATGAAAGTAATATAGTGTGTATATGTGTGTCTTTCAGAAGAATTACGATAGTTAAGAGAGGCATTTCCTATTAAGGGTGAATGCAAACTCTCTTCACCATTTGCTTGCAATATATCACCTGGCTTCACCTCAAACACTTTTGAGTGTTGGTGTGTTCAACAGGAAGCAAAAAATGTCTTTGGTGAGTTAGGAGCTCAGAGCAGATTTCTGCACTGCATCACGGCTCAAGCTGTCCTAAATCCTACAAAAGGAGAATATCCAAGTACACTTCAAAGAGATAACTTGAAAATTAGATGTTCTTCATATACATCTTAAAAAGTGTTCCAACCAGACACTAAATCACAACCAATCTGAACAGTTTTACGCGTTTACCTTCTCTCAGATGATTCAGTTGGAATAAAGCATTTGCATTAAATATTAACAAGATGAATGGGGTTTTGGACTGACTAAAGTCGAGTTTCGCACATTTGTATTATTGTCTCAGTTGTCATCTCACTGATACATGTGAGAATGATTCAGAATTTCAATTAATGCGAATATCTTTTGATAACTCTAGAGATTGAAAGAAAGGTAGATTGAAAATGGCAAACATGAGAATCATAGACAGTGGCCTTGATAGATTTGTTGCTGTAAATTGCAAACTTGAAAGTAATGTCACTGAGTTCAGGCTGCATACAGTAGCTAAATCATCTGATGTGGCAAATATAATGTCCGTTTTATTTTCTGTTGTGTAATATTCAAATTCTCAGGTTCTCTTGATGGTTGATAATGGTCTTGCGAGTTCCCTGTGCACACTTTAAGTGAAAAAATTAATTTTTTTCTTACAAAATGATAAATACATGTTTCAGAAGACAACATTATATGACTATGAAATAGCAGCTGCAGGCCTTGCAATCAACTTGCATTTTACCAGCTTAGGGGCTATATTGGTCATCTTGATTTATATGTTACAAGGTTATAGGCTGCCCCAGATCACTGTGTGTGTCTGTAAAATCCAGCCTTTGATTAACAATTCTAATTGAACTATTTATGAAGATTGTCAGAAGTAGAGCTTTTGTGTTTTTGTGAAATGCATTGTGTGTATTGAACAGATTCTTATGGAGTAAAAGATGCCTTCAGAAGCAGATTTCCTCTTCTCCCCTGGGGCTCCTGAGCACATTGTGTCACTCACTCCATTTTGTTAACATCTCACAGTAATGTCCATGCCATGAAAACACCTCGACCTGTGTGTCTCTGTGTACTCGAGGCATTTTGCGTGCCTGGAAGAGCAGTGCACACCCACCCCCGCCCCCACTCCCATCTTGTCCTTGAGCCAGGGCTGGCAAGTCATTGGGAAACAGCGCTGTGTGCTGAACTGGACTAATCCCCCCAGAAAACAGCTGAGCCTCCACCAGCCCGGCTCTTAACCGGAGCTGACAAGACAAGGGGCCACAGTGCTCTTTCAATGAAGCTGCTTGCTTCACACACACACACACACACACACATATACACAGATACCAAGGCCCTGGCATTGCTTCAGACAGAGTAACAAGGGGTTGAAGGGATGTGAGGGGTGAGGAAGGGGGTGAAAGGCAAAAAAGAAGGGCAGGGACTAGGGAGGGGTCAGCTAGTGGTCTAAAATTGAGGCTGACAAGTTTATATAGATTTGTACAAAATATTTCTCTCAGTGTTTATTCCCGTTAGTGGCGCTACAACAAAATTAAAAGATCATTGTTGAATTCACTGAATTCAACAATCAGTTGCAAGGCAATTACTGCTGGACTTACAACATAATCCACAGGTCTCTGATATAATAATTCACTTTGGTTCTCATTAAAGAATTTAAATACAAAAATATTAAGCAGTTTTCTGAACATTTAATATACGAATAAATGTTTCTTAAGCACCAGATAAGCATAATAGAATGATTTCTGAAAGATCATGTGACAGTGAAGACTGGAGTGGCTGCTGAAAATACAGCTTTTTCATCACAAGAGTTATGTTTTAAAATATATTGAAATTAAAAACCATTATTTTTATATTTTACTATATTTTAGTTCTGTTTTGCTGGTGTTTAACTGTATAAATACAGCATGTCAGCATAAGAAACTTCTTTTAAAAACATTCACAAGTCTTACTGACTCTAAGCTTTTGAAGCTTGGTAGTGTATGTTTAACTGGGGTTCTGCTTTATCTCAATTAAACATCATTTCTGTTGTCACAAAGCTTAATTGGAAATAAATTAATCAGGTTTCTTAAAAGTACTCTCATCTATTATTGTTGAGAAGAGCAGATAACCCTGCCCCAGACTCACTTTAATGGTTAAGCCTCTGTTGCTTTACTTTTTTAGGAATATCAACCAACAAAAGCCTTGATAATAGTTATCTCTGCATATTAAACTCTGATTATATGAAGTATTTCTGCTAGAAAGCATTAAGCATAATTTTTAAGATGTGTTGACTTCTGTTTTCATTAGCACATAGCTGTGTCACTTTCCAAAGATGAAGGATTTGTACATTTGTCTTCTTGTTATTCTGTTAATTTAGGAAGTTAGACAGAGTGAGCAAACTTTGTTAAATTAAGATGGAGGATGCTTTGTGTGTTGTACACAAGCATATATAATGCGGCAGTCTGACGCTGACTTGTATGTGCTAAATATAAACGAGTGCGTCATTAATGAGCCTACACCCCAGCCTTTATCAAAGAACCCCAAAGATAACTCTAAAACATGTGTGCATGTTTTGTGTGTGTTTAAAAGAGTTACGTTGGGATTTGAAGCTTGAGACAGATGAAAGATGAAAAGAACAGAAAATATATACAGCCCCTGGCTTTAAGAAAACTCTGGAAGTCAAGGTGGGAATAGAGAGAAAATGAAGTAATAAAGAAATAAGATGGATGGACAGGTAGTGTAGACTGTAGATAAAAGAGAGAAGAACGGCTCATCCCATTGATAGACAGGACAGATAAGATGAGTTTAAGAGCAGCGTGCTCCTCCAGTCTGCATGTTCTGAGGTGGATATGAAGCTGAGCTGTGATGGGACTGGCAGCATTTGGGGCAGGAGCTTTTTTGCTCACACTCTCTAGCATGTCCCAGTTTTCGCTTTGTGACGTGTGCGTCCCCCAACCCCCGCTTTTTCCCCCTCTTTTCCCTCAGTGCATGTCCCGCCAGAACTGCCTGAGAACAACAATTTTGCTGGTAGCTCTGAATAATACAGTATGTTTGCATTTATAATTGATGATTCAGGCAGCAATAGGACTTGACCAAACTGTGCATAGCTTTATGATGTGAAGAGTGCATTGGAAAGGGCTTGGGGTTCATGAACCATATATTTTTTGTTCAGTTTGTTGAGGTGTTTCTGTAGTACCAAAGCAAATTGAATATGTATAGATTCTGTGAGTGGCAGTGGTGAAAGAATGCAGCTAATGATACAGGTACCCAGCCAAAAACACACTTGTGTTGTAAGTAAGATGTTTGTACAACTGCGTTGGAAGTGCAATTTTCTGTTGTACAAATGTGGAAGTGACTGGTGTCGATTTGCTCTGTGCCTCAACAGCTACTGTTCAAAAGCATTTGTCTTGTTGTCAGAAATAGCACAAGTGTGTGGAGTGGAATAGAACAAAGCACTAGTTCGGTGTTGGCTATTCCTCATTACGCACCGCATCCAATAAAGACAACATCACTTGGATATATTTGCATGTGCTTTTCACAGCTTAAAGGGATAACTTCAAGTCCCTGTGCTATTAAATTTAATAGCTAGCTATCAGCATTTTGACATTCAGCATTAATTTGTTGAGAAAGATTAATTCAGACTGATGCCCTAATAAAACTGTAGTTCACTTAAAAGAAGAAACTGACTGTAGAATGTATGCGTATGCATAGAATGGGCATAGAATGTATATGTTTATTCTAATGTTTAGGCAGATTATGCTACAGGGCTCCTTCCTCTGAGAATGATTCATGTACTTTTGTCCAACCCCTTTCACAGTACTGCAGTGTGAAAAAAGGCAAGCTTTTTACAAAGTAAACAAAAAAGTTTACATGGCAAAATATTAATGTCTTTCAATGTTAGGCCACTGCAGTGTAAGATATACACTGCACAAATACTCTTTCCCTCTGACTGATGTTCTAAATGTTCTTTCTGTAGAGTATTTTAGAGTATAGAGTATTAGAATATAAGTCAATTAGGTCAAAGACTTGACTGGGCTTTTCTAGAAAAATAGATTTTTAAAAAAAGCGTGGCTCCCAAGACAATCACTGTCCAGGAAGCGCTGAATGCTTTGAGGTTCATTTCACTTGAGAGGAGGTGACTTTGATCCCTGTCACTGCATGAAACATTTAGTGACCAGTGAACATTAGCCTTTCAAAAAAAAAAAAAAAAAAGGGATCAGCAATGACTTGCTTGATGTCACAACTCTCTCTCTCTCTCATTTAGTTGCTCTGAGTTCCTCAGTCTGTTTTCTCTTATCTTTAATGGCTTTTATGTTTAGGAAATCCTTTTATGTTGTATTGTTCAAATAAAAAAGGTACTATTATGCTATGTAACATTTGTTGACTTCATTTCAGCAAGCATTTTTTCTCCCTGTGTCTTTGGCTTATAGGTCAGGGGTTAGCTGTCTTCTTGTGTATGTATCAATATGACGTGTTCAGTGTTTACTGATGTAATGCTTGACCTCTGTCTATTTTGAGGAAGAGTTCTTTGCCTCTAGCCATTTAATTTCAAGCACTAAAATAAGCCATTCTTTATCCATCTTCTCCGTTTTGTTTAGTTTTTTGGCTTGGCTTTTCAGACATTTGAAGATATTCATACATTTAATAAATGAATCAGTTTCAGCAAAAAGTATAGATTTTATTACAGAACTGTGTGTAACAAGCAGGTTCAACTAATAGGGTGGTTGTGGTTTATGTAGATTAATGTGTGTAATCTTTAATCTAAAACATTATCATCTCCCCACTTTTTGCAATAACATTTCCTATGACGAAGATGGGGCAAGAATCCCTCCACTCCAGCAACCTGTCACTCGTAGAAATCGTAGAAATTGGCAGATGGCAATGATCCAATCATTTCCCAAAGGACATAATTTAATCCCCTCCTACACATTTTTTCTTTTCCAAGAAGCTGTTTCACTCAAGTGTTATATGTCACAAGAGAGTGGAAAGGAGGATGTTATTTTCATTTGATGCTGATTTTGAAGTTGCAGTGTGTCGTTTCTGCACCACTAGTGGAAACAAACAGAACTGCAGTCTTTTTTAGCACCTGATTGGACCAGATATAACATTAGTGTAACCATTGGATCAGCAAATGATGTTCAGGAAAACTTATTTGAAAAACCTGACATTACTTTTGCAATTCCTTTTAGTGAGACCAGCAGTCTAGAAATTACCCACTTTACCTTTAAACCATTTTGCTGCATATGGTTGATTCAGCAAAGTTTAATGGTCCTTGGCGTTTTGCTGTTACAAGAAATGAAAAAACTGAGTCAGTGCTTTGTACAGTCTTCTCTCTTCTTTCTGTTTTTTTTTCTCCCTCTCTGGCTCTCTTAGTTTCTTTATTGCTTTGGTAAACAGTGAGATACTACCGAGAACAACTCCTAAATCTCTTGCTGTGGTTTACAAGCGACTCAGATTTACAGATGCTCCTGTGAAGTATAGCACAGCTAGCATGAAAGCCTATTTCATTAAATCCGTTACTATTTGTGCCACATCGATGAGTCAAATGACTCATGATACACACAAGCTCTGTTCTAGAACCTAGCAAGCTGCCTACATAGGCTATTGCCTTCTAAGGCAACCTACAAAAATCATCATAGACCCTCACAAGTGATACTTTACACAGGTAGCAATTCCACACACTACAAAAATAGCTCTTCATATGGGAGATGGGATTCATTTTAACAAAGTTATTGTAATAGATATATTAGAAATGCATTGTAATACAGTGCAACAATTGGGTTTGGAAATTAAAAATCTTCCTATTTATTTTGTCCATAAAGAAATATGTATCTGAGATTTGTGAACTCTTTAGCACCCACCCACTCCATATGACATATGTGACAATACAAATACTTTGTTTATATATATATACATGATCATCATCTGTAAATTCATAGTTCCATTGATTTATTCAACATTTTCAATTCAGTTGTAACAATAATAATGATTAACGTGATTGTAGTTCTGTAAAGGTTTATACATATAAAAAATTAATAGGACACATAATTATTGGGTGAAATATTTGGTTAGCTGTTTTTAATTGATAGATTTCAGTATTTAATTAGTAGTTACATTTACATTTGAACATGTCATTAGTGCATCTATGATGCCTTAAAGTGCCCCGCAGGTCGTATATGTGCCATAATGTTCCTTTTCTTGAGTGTGTTTGTGCATTTGTTTTGTACCTTCATGTGTGGCGATTGAATTCCACTAAAGGAAATACTGTCAGTCTGTTGATCAGTTGTTTAGTTTCTTCTTGTCTGTGGTTTGTCAGTAAAAAATCACAACCCTCTGATTCCTTATCACTTGTGTCTCAGTGCATTTAGACGTGTGTGTGTGTGTGTGTGTGTGTGTGTGTCTGTAGCACAGGTGTGTGTAGGTGTTTTCCTCCTGCTGTGTGTGTGTCCTCCATGCTGTAATTAGCAAGGCTGCTCTTCAATAATGCAGAGACTGAGGAAGAGCCAGTACAGTGTGTGTGTACGTGTTTGTATGCCAGTGTGTGTCGCGCTGGCATTTAGCGCTTAATCAATGCCTTGCGCTGCCTGTGGCCACTAATTGAAGGTTAAGAGATGAGAGGCCTGTGAGCCTGAGGTGGCGCTGGTGCAGAAGAGGCTTCATTCGTCTCTCCTCTCTGCCCTTTAAAACTCCCCTCTCAATCAATACACCCACACCTACTGTACTGTACCTCAACATATTTACCATACAGCACAACCTTTATATCACAGAATGCAAACATTAAGCTATTGAGAGAATAGAAATTATAGAATAAATCTGCATTATGTGGTTAAAAAAAGCTTTTATAGTTGAGGGCAGCATTTAAAGTGGTTTTCTGGTCTTTCTAGGTGGTCTAACCTCGCCAGGTTTCTCAAACTGAAAAAAATATCAGAACTAAAACAGCCTTGAGTCAGGTTCATATGATTTTTTTTGACCATCTTGGACTAGCAGCAAACCAGATACCAGCTGGTCATTTCAGCTTATGGTGACCAGGTTGTGTTTTAACATAGTAGCTGGTTAGTCAGCTAATTTCAGAAACTAGCTAGCAAACCAAGCTACCAACCTAAGCTAAATTTTCCAGCAGGGTTTTTCTTTTTGATTTAATTAGATTATATAGATTGTTGTTTTTTCTCTTGTTTCTGTTAAACCATTTGACCTAAAATTGTTTTAATGTTAAGCATGTGAAATCACTGTCAGAGAGGCTAATTTAGCCTGTTAGCATAGCAGCATGTTGCTATAGCTTGGCTAGATACAGAACAAGAAAGATCTGAAAGACGGGTTGCAACAAGTTCTTTTGAATGGTTTCTATTTTTTGTATGAAAATAAGATTAAAATGCCAAGTAAGTAATTGTTCATTCTGAGAAATCCAGTCCTTGAGGTAAGTAAATAATTGACTGTTGCTTGGTCAGAGATCAGTGAAAAGGCCGGTGCAAGATTCTGAGTATTTTCCTTTCACTTCTGTGTATTATTTTTCATTTAATTGTATCACATACACTTAAGATGCAGCTATCCCATTGAAATGGGAAATGTAGGCCTTTTAATAAAATCAATTTGTTATGAGCTGTATTACTTATTTTTCCAAGCATTTTAGACATTGTACATCATTGTGCAGCATTGTTGATGCTCTACAAAGGTACATATTTGTACATGTACATTTGAATTTATGTGGACATATATTTATGCATGTTTTTGAGCTTGTGTGTGTGTCCTAGGGAATGATTGCTTGTGCATTTGTGAGGCTCCCAGCATAAAGCCTGAAGCATTTCAATTTGCATAAGCTCAATATGAATAGGTCAAAGCCCGGTTGGGAGATGCTGTGTGCACACACACATTCTTCTCCCAAATCTTTTAGCTCAAGAATGTACACTTTACTTTCCCACCTCAAATCGACCCATGGTGCTCCAATCAAGACAATGCTTAAGCTGCAAGGTGTGGCGTCTGTCTCTAGGTTTAACGAGCGTAAAGGAACAAAAAGAAGCATGGGATCTTTCCCTGCTCTCGTCCACAGGAGAAGCGGGCCTCCACTCTGAAGTGCAGAGACCACATTTTGAATTATTTACTCCAAATAAAAAGCTGCATCTGTCTGAGGATGAATTATTTAGGTTTAAAATGGGTCCCCCTGCTGAGGGAGGGAGATAGGGAAGGGGAGGGGGTATTCAAATGAGAGGTGGAATCAGCTTTGCTTGTTTATCAGCCCACCTTAAACACAGTGACAGGTGTTTTTATTTTGCAACCTTTACCTCACTGATTTTATATATAACAATATTGAATATTTAAAGGGACAGTTCACACAAAAAATTTAATTCTGTCATTAATTACTCACCATCATGTTGTGTCAAACCTGCAAGACCTTTGTTCATCTTCAAAACACAAATTAAAATGTTTCTGAGAGCTTTTTGTCCCTGCGTAAACAATGACACAACTACCACATTCAAGGCCCAGAAAGGTTGTAAGGACATCATTAAAATAGTCCATATGACAGCACTTGTTCAACCGTAATGTTATGAACTATGAGAATACTCTTAAAATAATAAAAATAAAAATGTTCATGTAATTTTTAATATGTCTTTTAAAATCATTATTGTGGTAAAAAACAACAATTATTGTACAAATGTAAAACTTTACGTCTTTAAAATGCTAATGCAAATGCAAAAGTGTGGTTAACCTGCTTAACCAAAATGTGATAAAACTCCCCTCTGTTGTCCCAAACCATATCAGACTTGTGACCCACTGCTCTGTTGTTTTGTGAATGAAGATACTCAGTTACCGCTAATTAAAAACACCCTTCCATGTAAATCTAGTTGGATTTGAGCTTTTAATGGACCTAATGCATGAATTAACATATTCATATTACCTAACTAAGCAACGAGGGTGAATGGGTACAGGAATTGGAGCTTTAAGTTCCCTCTGGAACTAATTATAAAATTGAATAGTGAATTGAGGTAGAGAACACCAGTATAATTGAGAAGAAAGCTGAGGTTAGAGGTAGTTAAATATCTTCTGTGTTGCGACTGACTGGATAAGCTCAAGCTCCTCCCACCAGCATTATGTCTCAAGCACACATCGACAATCACAAAAAAATTCTTCTTCACATCTACACTTCTTATGGGAACACTCAGAAGACACTCTGAATGCTCTTCACTTTCGTGCGGCTGTTTGGATCTGGAGAGCGGTATGCAAATCCTGAAGGTGTGTTTTTGCTGTGATGCCAGGCCCATAATGAAGCTCCAGCTTCCCTTTGTGCCCAACTCTAAGTGCTTATCTATTGATTAGATGGGAGAGGATGAGAAAGGGAGATGTGGGATATACTGGGAGATGATACAAGAGGACGGCCCCATTGTGTCTGGGCTTCTAATGGACTGAACGGATGCACTCTCACTCAGTCTCCCTTGTCTTCTCCATTTCACTGTTTTCACTCCTATTGTTTTGTGACAGTCTGCAGGCCGCAAACTGTTTACATCACTGTAAACACTCCAAACATACCTATATCTACACCTCCATCTGTGTGAGCTCTACTATAGCCTCTCTGCTGAATTATTTACAAGCAGACACAGTTCATGGAAGCTGCCATAGAGTGAAGGCTGATCGACTCACTCCGATTGAATGCAGAGAAAGACAGTTCCCCTTAGGGACACAGTAAGGAGAAAACAGAAAAGATGTGGTATTAAGGTAGTCAAAACATCTATGGGGAGAAATGCACAGTATAAATTTGCGGCAGTAAATGAGAAATGCATTTACAGTATAATACTTGTAATAATCTGTTAGCATTCCCATGCATTTCAGTGGCATTTTATAACAAAGGCATGATTCTTGGATGCTTCCCCATCCATTTGGTTTTTTTCAGCTAAGAATCTGATTTGTAAATGTCACATAAATATTTGCTCTGGAGAAAATTATGTCATCACAATGCTTATCGGTTGAGGGCATCACAAGAATGCATACAATAGAAGCTATTCTGAGCTGTGACATGAAAGGCAACACACGAGAGTTATGTAAGTCCATATATTTAACTCCAAGACAAGCTGGCCACTGGCAAAAAAGCCCTTGCAATATCATGATATATTTATGATTCATAAAGTGTTTTTTTAAAATACATGTTTACTTTTGAAGGCCAGTCAATGGAGAAGTGTTCTTTGATGTGGTTCTCAAACCTTTTGTTCATTTTGATCCTATATAAATATATATATATATATATAGATAGTAGAACTTACTTTAAAGTTTAATCTACTCTATCTATTTACATTCTGTCACCATTATTCATCCACAGTTAGTTCTAAACCTGTACATCTTTCTTTTTCTGCAGAAATCAAAAGAAGATATTTTATTGGAACAGTATTGACTTTCACTGTATTTTTTGTATATACAATGGATGTTAGCAGGAAGTGTTTGATTACCTAGATTCTTGGTGAATAAAAGATTGTATTGAAGCCCCTTAGTGTGCCCTGACCCACCCGGTTGAGATTCACTGCTGTAGTTATAAAATCTGCCAGCAGGTGCTAAGCGGGCCATGCTAATTATCAATCTTATGCATCATTAAAACCGAAAATTATGATTTTTAGATTAGTCAAATGTTATCTGTGAGCATTGACTGTAAAATTAAGAACGATCCCACCTCATCTCAGCACAGGAAGAAATCACGGCTCACTGCACACACGTCATTATTACTGAAATGCTGTTAGCATGTGCTTTTGAACCCACAGATCCACTGCAGATTTAGCATGAACGTGTGTGTGTATGTGTGTTGGTTTTCTTGTAGGCAGTCTTGAATGGGTGCTTTCATGCACACAATAATCAGTCTCTCTGTGTTCAGCATGTTTATGTGGTTTATGAGGACACAAATTTGTATAATGACATGGGTATTACAATATGAAGGTGATTTATGAGGACATTTTCGGTGTCCCTGTAATTCCAAAGGCTTAAAAAACATACTAAAGGGTGCTTTTTTGAAAATCAAAAAATGCACAAAGTTTCCTGTAAGGGGTAGGTTTAGGTGTAGGGTCAGTGTAGGGCAATAGCACATACAGGTTGTATAGTACAAACACCATACGCCTATGGAGAGTCCCTGTAAATCACAAAAAACAACATGTCTGTGTGTGTGTTCTCTGTGGCCCCTCATCATTGTACATGTGAAGTGTGAAGAATCTATAAACATTCAAGGGTCAGTTGTCTTCTGTGTATGTGTGTGTGTGTGTGTGTGTGTGTTTGTGTGAGAGAAAGAGAGCGAGGGAGGGTTTTTTTTGTACTTATTTTTTGAGAATCGAGCATCTCTACAAGTATATAAAAATTTAATTCACCTACATGCGATAGACCAGAAAACAATCTGGTGCAAATAAATATTGGATTTGATTTTGAATTAGATGATATAAAATAAATAGCTTTGTTTAAAATCAATAGAAGTCATTGTACAATCTGTTAATGTGTGACTAACACATACAATAGCTCTGTTGTGTATCACTACATGTTTCAAGCTTCAGTGTCTTGCCCTGCATGCACACATTTTTGTGTGTTGGTTTCTTTGGTTTAATGCACTTCGCTCTGTGTGTCTGTGGCCCTCAGCAATGCTGTATGCATTGAGAGGAGAGAGAAAGAGAGAGAGAGGCTGCAGGCTTCACTGAAAGAGCTGCACTGAATACCAGTAATGGCTGGAGGGGGAGGGGATGGAAGAGGGGGTGAGAACAGAAAAAAGGATGGAAGATAAAGGGGGAGATGTGCATTGAAAGTGCCCAGTCAGTGAGACAGCTGGTGCAGAGCTGCCACTTTCTAGCCATTTAGCACACAGAGAGCAGAAGTGAGCCAAGCTGAGCCTGCAGCCTTTCTTTCAAGGTTTCAAGGGTGCTGCACTCCCTGTCTCTCTCTCTCTCTCTCTCTCTCTCTCAAGTATCTGCACAATCTGTCTATCTGTTCATCTATCTGTACAGTCCCTGACAAAAGTCTTGTCGCTTGTGTACAAATTGACCTCAAGTGCCGCTGAAATGTATTTCTAATCAAGATTTTTTTACAAGAAATGGCTCATTTTATTCCCAACAGCTTTTGTAATAATGTTTCAGTGCAA
>JAUCMS010000034.1:3126751-3139422 GCA_032357445.1 Enteromius radiatus | reverse complement strand
TATATTACAAACTTTCCATTAAGACCCTAAAGAATCATATTAGCTTGTGGAAAATTGGCTTTGTATGACCCCTTTAACATAGAAAGCAGTTATTTGAAATTGCAATGGTATTTCACTATTTCACTGTATTTTTTGATCAAATAAATGCACCTTGTTGAGCGAACGTGACTTACTGACACTAAAAGTTTGAACGGCAGTCAGTGTTTTTTCTGCAACCAACCCAAAGGTTCTCTTTTTAGTTGAGTTTAGAGTGGAGTATTACTAGTTAACACAAGTCTATGGGAAGTCTTGCTAGATGAAAGCACCTGCTGCACATGAAAAGAGCAAGAAGATCCTGCCTTCTGCGTCGCTTTACAAAACTAATTACAGTAGATGCTCTCCGGATATTACTGCACACAGAGAAATAGCTGACATAGTTCTGCTGGAACACCACGGGGAAAAAAGCCTGAGTGTCTTGAGGAATGTAAAAATGAAGCCCCAACATCAGAGGAGGAAGAGGAAGTAGAGCAGGGTGCTTTCCACATCACACACACACACGCATCAAAGCAGATTGCTATCCCAGCTGCCACTGTGAGGATGCCACATATGAAACTTCATCTGCATGATCCATCTCTCTCTCTCTCACACACACACACACACACACACAAATGACTCTTACAGCAGAAACTACAGCTGCACAGCAAGCAAGCAAAACAGAAGGAACAATATTTAGGCCTAAAATGTATTATATTTAATGTATTTTAATGGAATATATCAGTTTGAGATAACACAGGTCAAACACAACTAATAAACTAAATCTGATGCATGTTTGTGAGTCTCACAAATTAAATCAGAATGAGATTTATGAAGAGTACTATTAAAGTGTATCAATTTTAATAAACAGTTTATCCAATCAATTTATTAAACATACATTTTAAACTAACTGAACATGCTTGTTCTACAGCTTTAAACCGTCTTCTTACTTTTCACAGATTCACAATTAACATTTATGCTAATTCTATAGGATATATACACATTTAAAAAAATATATTTATACTAATTATACTTAATTTGAATATATGCACTTTAAAAACAGGAATATTTTTGCCAAGTCAACATTCCACAATAACTGAATATGAAGAGTTCAGATGCAAAAGCCACTAAGTACATCTGATGTTTTTCTTTAGAATTAGCATTTCTTTCTGGCTACTTTGTATAGGTTTCTATGTAAGTACTGGTACTTCTCAGTGGCTTGAGGCTGGCATTTAGCACATTTGAAGAGAAAGTACTTGATGAACATATACTATGTGTGGAGAGCATTCAGTCAGTAACATTATCTCATTTTTGACCAAGATGGCTTTTAGAGGCTTTTGCATCTGAACTCTTCATATATACATATATACATATATATATATATGTATTATTCTTTTTTTATTTATACATGAATATATGTAATTATTCAAACAATGTACATTTTTTCCTAGTAATTATTCAACTGAATGGTCAGTAAAAAAGCAAAAAGCAGGGTACTTATTAGCAATAGATTAAGTAAAACAAATAAATAACAGCGCTTGAAGTATTTCATCTACAGTATCTAACAGTATAAAATGAAATATTCAGAAATTAACAATAAATACAAAACTAAACAAAGTTAAAATTAAACAGTTCAAATTATTATGTGAAATTATAATGCACATTATCGTAATTATGATATGATAGTATTTGGTAGAATAATTCTATTGATATAGAAGAAATATATATATATATATATGTATGTCTTTATTCTAGCATTGACATGGTACTGATTCACAGCAGACAGACATTAGCAAGACAGAGATGGATTAGGGGTTTGTAGATGCTACTTAATGAAAGAAAAGAGGAAATTGATCTTAAAATGGCCTTATTGCTCTAGGAGCATTGATTTTCTTCTTCAATAACTACATGGCATGCACTGAAAATGACTGATGTGATTGGTGTTGATGTAAAAGAGAAAGATTTTGGTTGGTTTAAAGCACCAGGTGGGTGTGGCCTCCTCTGATGACAGACGTCTGTGTTGGTTAATATATTGGCAGAGGTGTGGTCTCTGCTCTGGGCTTCCAGGACCTCCTGCGACTAGGCCACAACTGGAGCCTTCAGCAGGAGAGCAGAATAACAGCTAAATATTTCATCAAATCAATAATTCAACAGCTGCCATGGGAGGAAAATAGAGAGAGATGGAGATGAGAGAGAGAGAGAAGGGAGGAGATAGAGTGAGAAAGTGGGAGGGGAGGTTGAGATCCAGAGAAAACGAAAGAGAGAACACCAAATCTGCAATCACATTCCCCAAGAAAGGCCTGGTAACCATAGTAACTGGCGATGACTGTCACATGATGCGGAGGAGTGGAGCAAAAGGGAGGGGACCTATGAAAGGAAAGAGAGAGATGATAATCATGGGACGGAGTATAAAGGAGCAAGTCGAAAGCAGATTGAGTAGAGTTCCGTGTTGCCTCAATTCTGCATCATCTCGACAGAAGCCAAACACTTCCCTATCATCCAGATTGCTTACTTATGAGTGTGACATAACAACTGTGAAGTCAGAGAAAGAGAGAAAGATGTTAGGGCAGGGGATGAAAATAATGAGGAAAGAAGCATAGCAGCGATCTTTCTTTTGCTGTTTCATCCTTGCCGCTATCTCAAGTGCTGAGCATGACCAAAAGAAAGACCATTTTCTGTTGACTTTGCTCTCCACAAATTCTATTAAGCTTTAAAAAAAAAACACCTTCTATAGTGGCGTTCTTTACCAGCTGAGTCATTGTAATGTAGATGAGCATCAAAAGGAGGCAGTTTATATTGCAATAACATTTTTTGTTTTGGCAGCACTATTTTGACAATGCTGCTTTGGAATTGTGGGAAATATCCTGCAAGCTTCGTTAGCAAGATTTAGGTGGTTTTGATCCAAGTTCCCACACACATCATGTTCAAGGCAAGCATATTACATAATTCACACTATATAATTTGTGTAATATAGTATACATATAATTTGGAGCTCTACTCTAAAACCTAGTAAGCTGCATGTTGCCTACATTCATAAAACCTTGTAAATCAGTAACACAAAATGCAACTAGTAATTGATTTCAGTCGAGTTTGATGTTAGCATGTTGCTAATGTAATCGTTCAGTGACCTGATAATAATTGACATTACATATAAAATGAAAGTTCATAGTAAGCACATCAGACAGTACACTTTTAGAAGTTTTCCAAGTAGTAATTTATCTTTTAAAGTCCTACATTAATTGGTCAGAAAAACACTTGCATGTATTAGAAATGAAAAATATGATGTTTTCATTTAATTGCAGTTAACATGCAATTTAGTCTAAATGAAAATGTTGAATTAATTCTGCATTTAAGTATATTACCTACATAATATGTACTATTTTTTAGAATGAAAGTGTGTTTTTTTTTATCACAAGGTCAACAGATTAAAAGATGTTTAAAAACAACTGACATTTGTAGATGTCCAATAGGATCCTTGTTAGTACCAGTGTTGCTCTTGTATATCAGATTCAATCATCTTATCTTTATGAGTCAGTAGTTTGTCATCCTGCTGGTGTCGTATTCAGTCTCCTAGAGGACTATAGTATTAGTCAGTGCAGCCCTCAGCAAGACCCGACCCATGTGACAAGCACAGTCCTCTTTCAGCGCTTTCATGCCGCAGAGCCGTATAACAGTCTCTCCTGATGTGACTTTCTTATTGTGTGTGGCCCAGACGAACCCAGCAGCTGCTGGTCTGCGTGTGTCTGTCTGTCTTGATGATAATATGATCATCTCACTGTCTTCAGATAATAAAGGCAGGAGATGAACGGTCATCACTGCATTGCGTGCCATTCTGTGGAACATATTATGTCAGTCATCTACATCATCTAATTTCTGTCATGGGCTTTCCCTCTCTGCCATAGAGACGTAGCTCTTTAACCACTTAAAGAAATGGTGGGTTTGCCTCTGTAATTTTAGCCTTCCTTTTTAAGCTCGTGTGTATTCTTTTACTGTTCTAAATACAGGCCATATGACCTTTTTGTTCTGTTTTACATTTATATATATTCATGCATTTGGCAGACTCACTTAAGCAAGGCAAGTTAATTATCCCTGGGAATCGAACACGTAACCTGGGGCTTGCTAGTGCTGTACTGTACACTACTTGAAGGTCAAAAGGATGCTTTGGAAAACTAAATGCTAGTTCAACAACATACCAACTTCCTTAAATATGTCAACATGATAACAAATTCTGTTTATACGTTTACTAGGAATCAAACTCATAACCTTGGGGTTACTAGAGGCATGCTGTGCACTACTCAAGGCCATGCTTTGGTAAACTAAAGGCTCGTTCACATAGACCCAAACACCAAATTTCTTAAATATATTAACATGATAATAAACATCAGGTTTTCTATACAAATTAAATGTTTATGGATTCCCTGGGAATCAAACCCTTAACCTTAGAGTAGCCATGCTGTGCACTACTAGATGCCAAAAAGGATAATTTGGTAAACTAAAGGCTGGTTCACATAGACACAAACATCAAATTCCTCGAATATATATATATATATATATATACACACACATGATTATATCTCATGTTTTTTATGCACTTTATACTTGTATGCATTTCCTGGGAATCAAACCCATAATTTGGGGGATCCTACACTACCTGAAGGCCATAAGGATGCTTTAAAGGCTGGTTCAATATTGACCCAACCACATCCTTAAATATATTAACATGGTTATAAACACCACATTTTATATACACCTTAAATTTGTATGTATTCCCTTGGAATTAGCACCATCTAAACACTATCTCAAGGCCATAAGGATGCTTTGGAAACTAAAAGCTAGTTCATATAGATCCAAATAATGCCTACTGAACTACTGAAATGCTTTAACATAAAAAGCATGATACATTATCAGCATTAGCATGTTTTAATAAAATACCCCAGGTAATGTTGTACATACTGTTTTTTCTCATTTTGTAATGTTCCCCAGGCATCCTCTAGAGTGGCACTGTTCTTTATGTATATTACAATATGATTAAACAGCACTGTTTGCAGTCTGGAAAGTACCAAGAAAAATCAATGGATTGCATGAACAAGGGAATATTTTGTCTTTTTCACCATCAGTGAGAGATGAATTAGAGATGTCAGTTGGCTGTAAAGTTTGCCATCCTGTCTGAAAGGACTTTGCCTGTTTTTAGATTCCGCAGTACTTCACTTTCTCTGGCTTTCACACGTCTGTGCTATTAACATCAGCAATGGTTATTAAAAGAAGTGCAGCTAATAGCTTTTCCTTTTACAGGACGCCTCAGAAAGTCATTGAGATAAAATCATAATTTATTTGAAAAATTTTATTAGGGCTTTTGTTACTGCTCAAATCATAACATTAGAAATCCGGTGGTGTGGGGGTATCTCAGAGAAAGTAATTGACAGAAATATATCCAAAACAAATCCTATAAAATATGAGATGGAACAGTATCAAATTAAAAGTTTCTAAATGAACAGTGTCTATCCGCAACACTAAAAAGTCTACTAATGCTTCAGAGAGAGGAAATGTCTCTTTTTGCTCTCTTGAGTTTTCATAGATAAATTGTGGTATGAATGTGAAGATTCTCAGAAATGAGAAAATAAGTTGATTACTGAGTTAGCAATCCACCCACTTTGCACCTCCTTTGGTCATGTCCTTATTGAAATACACCAAAACATTTTTTTTAATGACCTTTCAGTCTCCTTACTTCAGAAGTCCACCACATGCCTGTGGTTGTAACCTTGAAAAGATGATTTGTAGTTTAAATCCATGTCTAGGGAGATGTGTCATTGCCTTTGATGAAGTACTTGAGCAGAGTCTATACATCTTCAGCAAAGCGGAGCATCTCTTTTCCTCTGTGCTAGTTTGAAGAGAAAAGTTGCCACCGTCAGTGATAGATTATTAGACCACAGCCCTTGGGGCTCATGGTGGACTGTATGTTACTTTTCTGTTCATTGCAAGATTAGAAGCCAACTGATTCAAGATGACTAGATTGATTATGTCATATTACACTTGACCTTTACCGTACTTCACACTATATGAGAAAGGCCTGTATCAGAGCTGTGTGGACACAATCAACTGTATCAAGGCTTTGCAGTCATATAGATTCATCACAAATCCTTGAATATATTAACAATATACCATCAGTTCCTTTTTCAGTAATTTTTCATGATATTGTAACAGTATTTTAGCCCCTTGCGTTTATTTGTTCTTTTATTTGTTTGCATTTTAATATTGTTTTACATTATAAAATGAGGCCCATTTTTTATTTATTCATTAAATATTTGTTTCTTCATTATTATAATGAGAGCTGATTCTGTGAACCGTATAAGAAAGATTAAAATTGATTCCCCATATTCACTTGTGCATGTCACATAATTAATAATACGTTGTGATGTGTAACATATCATAAGGTAGTTGCCGATACCTATTCAGACTATAGATACTGTACTGTACTAGCTTGTATTGCTTCATATTGCAGTGACAACACTAGACACAGACACCATCATGTTGTGTCAACCAGCAACGCCCTTAGCAATCAACAAGAGTGATATAAAAACCTAATGATACTCTGAGGAATCCAGCATTTACTGTGAAATGACAGTTCTGTTGTATGTGCGTTATGATGAGTTCACAGTGCCTACTTACGTCACTCTTACGATAGCTGGGCTCATAAACAGGTGCAGCATCAGGGCGTCTGTAAGGATACTGTCCGTCACGCTGGGCTACTGACTGATCTGCGATTCAAATCTACAGCGTGTTGAGTTCTCTCCTCGCGCTGTTTCCTCTAATAAATGAATGCTGATGAAGATTGGTCCATTCTCTTTAGTCTGTGCAAAGGCCATAATGAATAGCTATTATGTGTCTCTATGAGCCTGATCTAAATTCAATAGGCAATCACTCAGGAATCGTATGCTCCTACGGTGCAACACACCAAAAAAAAACCCTGAAGCACAGGTATAAAGAACAAATTAAGAATGAGAGGCATGACCAGAGTTGTGACATTATAGACAGACCCACCTGCAAGAAATGCACAGACAGAAAGGAAACAGGTGTGTGTCTGCAGAATCTGTCAGT
The DNA here is from genome assembly GCA_032357445.1 of Enteromius radiatus. Classification (NCBI taxonomy): domain Eukaryota; kingdom Metazoa; phylum Chordata; class Actinopteri; order Cypriniformes; family Cyprinidae; genus Enteromius; species Enteromius radiatus. Next base: position 3,132,315 of record JAUCMS010000034.1, on the reverse strand, counting down.
TTTATTCTTCCTGCTTTTCAATCAAAAGAAAAACGCACGGCAAAAATGTTCCTGTTGCAAAGCTCCAGCTCTGGGACTGAGGCATTTGCCACTATAAAGGCTCAAAGACCATTTGGACACCAGTTTGATGTCCCATAATTCCCCGGAAGGGGTAATCCTCTGGTTCGTGTTGTGTTGTGTTGTAAAGCTTTAACCCACAGTTCAATACTCTAGTAAGTTGTTAGACTTAATAGTACATTTTGTTACACTAATATTATTACTGAATTCATTTTTAATTTGTAAAAGAGTCTATTAGGATCTTTTAGGATTAAACACAGTATATGTGTGTGTTTGTTATAAGGACTCCAGAAGGTTCAGTCATGCTGAGTTCAGAGGACTTGCTCTCAAAGGTCACACTCACTAGGGGAGAAGGAAAGGGAGGCTCCCTCAGCCAATCATAAGGCCTCCTGCTGCTGATGCTGCCCCCGCTGCATCACCATGGAGATGGCAGCAATATCTGTCCCTACTGACAAGTCATACGGAAGATGCATCCATTTTTCTCAGTGGAGAGGAATATATCTGCATCTTCACAGTAGACAAACTTCACGAAATAGCATTTGCATTAATTATGGATTAATTAGAGACATCCATGGTTTGTTTTTTCTCTTCTTTTTAATTCCCAGGCCCCCACATCTCACTCCTTTTAGTGTGTGAACACTTTAGGCTTTCTCACAGCAGATAATGGAGAGGGAGCAAGACCAGCCTTCTTGAACTGACCCCCATCTTCTCTTCCACTCTCTATTTAACATGGGTCTTTTCTTTTCACTCCATCATCCAGTCCATTTCTCACGCTCTCCTCTTTTGGCTTGTGTAGTTGCATCTCCCAGCCCCTTCGTGGAGTAAGCTCAATTGTGATCTCTTTAAAAGAAACTAAACGCTCTTTTCAGAAGTCATTATTGCTGTCAAGCTTTTTAAACATGTTTGTTCAGGGGAGTGATGTCATAGGAGGAGGACAGAGGAAGTAAAAGGGAGGGAAGAGTGAAACAGGAAGTCAGGGTGTTGTGTGTATACATTTTCTATGTGTTTATATATTGGATGTGAATATATATATATATATATATATTAAAAGTTTACTTGTATACAGTCATATTTGTTTTTTATTATGTAGTCATGTTTCTATTGAGTTTTATTGTGTTATCTGTATTTTTTAACTAACCAACTTCCGTTTTATTGAGATTAATTGCAATTTACACTGAAAAAACTGTTTTTCCAAATGATCAAATGCTATATATATATACAGTAGTAAAACCAAAATGCTTTCTTGTCTTATGACAACTTTTTGATCCATTTCAAATGTTGACTACTGTATATATTAACCATTAGAATTAAGAGACTTGCAACAATTGCAAATCCGACACATACTAAAGGCAGGGTAAGCAATTTTCAACCCAGGCAACAATTAGTTCTGTGAAACAAAGCAGAACCAATGTTATACCGTGGCTTCACCATAGATATATGCTGCTTCTATGGGCTGCAATACGGGATATGAGCAGCACGAAAAAAATACTATAGAAGTCATTATAATCAGTAATGCTGTCTACACCGGAAGTGAGTGGAAAATTTCGGACAGAAAACTGCTGCCGCGTTATATTTATGACATGCTGACTCAAATGCCAAATGATTTTTAACTGTCGCTTTATCGTGTCCTGTGTATGGAGACTTTAGCTGTCACAGCACAGTGTCTGGTGTAGACACTCACCTATCGAGAAGAACCAAAGCAATCTCGCCATCTGATCGCAGGCCTTCCACTCCTTGAGTTCTCTCCAGCTGATATGATATTTACACGGGTCCTACTTCTTGTCTTATCATTCCGTAGACATTTTACGCTTTTGTTTTTTTATCTTTCTGTTGCTCACTGAACACACTCCACATCATTAGTAGACACGCCCCTTACTGCTGATTGGCTACAAGTTTGTTTGGGTACTTGATGACTTTTCTAACGCATCTAACACAAAAATCGATTACTGTGCCTTTAAAAGATTTCTCTTTTGAATGGAGCAACTGTATGTAAATGAGGAATGGCAAATTTAATGATAAAAATAATAAGTTGATAGTTTAGTTGATAGTACTGGAACAATTGTTATCTATTTTCTTCCGTAATGCTCTGTCATTCTGCCCTTGCACAAGTTCATAAACCTACAGTTGTTATGCAAAGATAACTGACCAAAGAGTTTTAAGCAAGACCCAGCTTATAAAGAGGGCTCTATAAAATGGCTTATAAAAGATTTAATGAAAGCAATACAATGTGAACTTCTTTTAGTCATCTTTTCAATGCAGTATTTTTTTCCACCCTGGAGGTCATTTACTTTTTTTTTTTTAATAAATATTAATCTGATATATTAATATATCTATCTGATTTTTTCTTCCCTTTTTATATTGTCTGTAAAAATAACTGATATATCTTTAAAACGAGATCATTTTTTCAGGAGCAAAAACTTATATATATATTTTAGTATATCCCTGCGTTTATTGAGCGAACAATCATGCTTACTGGCATTCAATTTTGTCTCGTATGTTTCTGCTAAAATTCTTTAGAATTAATATAATAGGCACAGATGAGTCAGTTGTTGACACACTAAAGCCACAATCACACTGTCTGTGAAGAAATTGCTGCAGGTCACGAGTCTCAGTGCTGTTAGTTGCTAGTAGGCGTTCCCACAATGCATCACTGCTTATTTACCTAAAGTTGAACTTGCTTGATTTTGTCACAAAAGCAATGGATGCGGTTGCACATGTCACTGTAAATGACAAAGCCAATGTCTTTTGTTGAACTTTCATTGTCAACAACCCTAAAAAGGAAAGAGCTAAAGACAATGAACAGAACAGCCCAGATGATATGATCTTTGAGAAAATAACAAGAAGTGTTTGAACTCATTTAAGTGTCATTCTTATAATTGCAATTTATCACAAAAATCTGTACAATTTGCAGCCAGTTTTTGACTTCTGTTAGAAAGTCTCATCATACTGATGGATGTTCTGTATGTGTGCTTGTCCTTAACAGGCTGATGCTAAGATGGTCTGCGATGTTGTGAGCCGTATGGAGGATACCGAGCCCTACTCTCCAGAGCTGTTGTCCGCCATGATCCGCCTGTGGTCTGACTCAGGCATCCAGGAGTGCTTCAGCCGTGCCCGCGAGTACCAGCTCAATGACTCCGCCCAATAGTGAGTACAGCCCTCTGCTGGGAAGAGCCATTAGTGCTTTACACTTCATTAAGAGCATTCTGCCTAAATATACCAACCATTTATTATATCATGGACTATCACTGCAGTCCAGTTCATTTTAGAGAACTATCCATGGGGCATATATTTTAAGTACTTGGCCACATTAGGTAGTGTCTACAGCGTAATATGTATAATCTTTATTTCCAATTCTTGTTTGAACAGGTTGCTTATAGAGTATTACTTGAGCTCAGCAAAATGTCTCTCTGAAGTGAGTTTACAGATGCAATTACAGCATGCGCTGATGAAAGGCCTTGAGTTATGTGTGTGTGCTGTACGATGAGTGCATGTGTGTAAGAGTTCCGTCAGCATTATATTTCTGATGTTGTGGTTTGCTGTAATAGTTTGGGAAGCCTGTCTTTGTGGGAAGCGTTGTTTAGATAAAGACAGATTGCTTGCTCACATATTGACAATATACAGATTATGTTGCTATGAGGCAAATGTGGGGAGGGGAAGGACTGTTTAGGGTGCCAAAAATGAGTTTGCTAGACAAGTCTCGGAGAGAGTTTTTCTTCATTATTTGCATATAAACATCACCAAGTTTTGCATAAATGTTCTGCCTTTTGTTCAGTGATCAGTAAGACAAACGGTTGCGAGTGGTGTTTCATCAAGTTCAGGTGTATGAAAATATCAAATGGTACAAGGACAGTGTATTTAATCTTAGGGTTTATGTGTTTGTGAAAGATTGGTGAAAGATATTTACCGCTGTATGGCTGACCGATATTTGTTGTTTTATACTTTTTTTATATTAGCAAGTTCATTAACCTTTTCTAATATTTAAAAAGCTGTAAAAAGGCCTTTTCCATTCATAACCTACAGTCTGCTTTATTCAGATAACCCAGTTAGTTGCATTGTTATCTAATTCATTCTGTTTACAACTGAATTGATTTTCTTCTTATATATAATTTCATTTAGTATAATTATATTTTAGATTGAATTTTATTTACATCTTAATGTTTTGTAGGTTTTTTTTGTATGTTACAATAAAATAAATAGAAGTATTTTTTCTTTAAAATCTTTGTTTTATTTTGCAGTGCCCAGTCTTTTTATCTGATTACATTTACCTGCAAACACATGCTTTAAATATTTGTTTGTAGTTTTACTCTAGATTTAGTAGCTGCACATTGCACAAAAACACTACTGTACACCTGTGTTTATGTTTCTTAGCTGTTACCTGTGTGTGTGTGTGTGTGTGTGTGTGAGTGTGTGCGCACATGTGTACTTACACTTAAGACATGGCCAGTTTGACTGGTACAACTTGTATGTCTAAGTCATTCTTTCACGTCAATCACTGACTGAAGAAAATAGTTCTGTTTATAATAGAGCTGTTTATCCACATTGGCGGTTTACAGTGTACAGCAATACCGGCTTCCACGTGCCTTTAGACTGTAGGCTTGTCTTTTTTTTCTACCTATTGGACTGCAACTTGAATATCAGGAGACATTTCAGAACATTTCAGAGCGAACAGAGGTGGGTAGTAACGAGTTACATTTACTTCGTTACATTTACTTCATTACATTTACTTGAGTAATTTATTTGGCTAATTAATACTTTTAGAGTATATTTAAATATGAGTACTTTTACTCTTACTCAAGTAAATTTTTAGTGAAAAAATGGTACTTTTACTTCGTTACAGTGGGTGACACTCGTCTCGTTACATCATCTTAATGCAAGTTTAAAATGCTTCCGTTTATCCCAAACGCGCCATCTACTTTTCTTTGGTTAATGAACGATGCTCATTCAGCTCTCTTTTAAGTCATTTCTGTTCAAAGGCTTGATCAAACCAGTCAGCAAACCAGTGAATTTCGTCCCGAATCAGTTTGAACGATTCGTTCAGTTCCCTGCCGCACGTGCTGATTCGTCTGAAGCAGTTCTCACTCAGTGTTGTAACAGAAAGTTAACATCAAGAGCATTGAAGATGTGGCTTTGGATCTACAGGCAAATCTGCAAAGGCTATTGTTTGGTAGCTATGAAGATGTTAGATGAACACCTCGTGTGCTGTCTACTGTTGCACAGGTATATGCTACGTTCGATTACAGTACAAGATACCACTACCTTATACATCAAATACAAAGTTTAATTTATACATTGAATAAGTTGTCACAAAGTATGAAATGAACACCCGCCAAACCTGCATTAACTCTGCGCAGCGGCGCACGACCTGTTCCGGAAAGCCTTTGCCTAACGTTAGACACAATTAATATTTACGCTTACATAACATTTGTTTACATTTTGCAGAACAGACGGAGGAAGATCCATAAATGTGTATTTGTTTCATTATGTTCAGATATTCAGTAGCGGTCATG